>JACEEZ010023802.1:237144-257144 GCA_016584305.1 Chionoecetes opilio | reverse complement strand
TAGCGAAAGCCAGGGACGAGCTGGAACATCTGGGCAGCCCCAGAAGCCTCTTAAGGATGTCATTGTGCCAGACCTTAAATTCGTGCAGAGTGGCCACCTTGAACCGCGACGACAGCGAGTTGCAGTATATAGAATAGCAGTGACTCCTGAGTCCTGAATAACTCCAACTTCAACTCCCTGCTACAGTAAAAAAAAATCCTCTGTAGAGTATTTCTCACGACAAGGAGCTTGGTGGTCTGCTTGCTGATGTCATCATCATCAGTCTTGTCGTGGGATATAATGATGATAACAAAAGTAGTGATAATAATAATAGCAGTATAATAATGATAATGAAGGAAGACACTCTTCGTCTCAGTACAGGTGTAAGATAGTGTTCGCACTTATTTTGTAATTTATTTTTTCTAACTTTGTCATGGCTTTGTTTGTTATTGAAAATATTTGTCTGGGCTGGCAGTGGGCGGCGCCTGTGCACGTCAGCGGCTCACACGGCCTCAAAGTTGATTTTCATGCGCTTGGACTTGGAGCCGAACTTGAAACAGATGGACTCCTCGCCGTAATCCACAACGGCCTTGTACTGCCGCAGCGGCTTGCACCCCATCACCATGTCCTGTTCACACGGCTGCAGGTGTTCCAGGTGTTTGGCGTGCAGGCAACCTTCCCTAAACTGATGAAAGACCTCACCTCACCGACGCCTTGAGGCAGGTGCAGGCTGGTGCCGCTGGTCCAGTGACGCGACACACTGAAGATCCTGCAGCCGGTGTCCAGCAACACCTGCAAGGGCGCGCTCTCTCACCCCTGCTGCCTTGAAAGTCAACACTTTCTTTCGTCGGTCGTACGGCGAAGTCAATGCGTTCAGGAGGTCCGGCCGGTGGATGATGAGGCTGCAGCCGCCCCGGTAGAATTTCTGCACCACAGTACCGCGGCGGAGGATGTTGTTGTCCAACACAAACTTGTCCATATTGTGTCCCTCCCCCTGGGACACCGCCACACCGGGAACACCATGGCGGAGGTGTGCACCTCCACGCCCCCTCCAGGACAACGGCAACCTGCCGCAGGTACAGTATTAAAAGTCCACCTTCACCAACCCTGACCACGTGTTGCGCTCATGGGATGTTTGACCTCTTCCTCCGTTGAGGAGGCCGAGCTTAATTAAGAGACTTGGCGTTTCATGTAGTGATGTTTAGTCTTATGATTAGTGGTGACTAAACATGTATATTTCCAAGCATCCTCGCCCCTGCCACTTTGGCCACGGAAGGGGGGAGCCATGACGCCGGTGGTCCCCCCAAAATCCGCCAGTGGAAGGATCACTGGGTATGAACATCCCTGGCTCGTGGATGGAATATAGAAGTGTACTGTTTTATTCATCGTTTTCTTTTCTACAAGCGTGGTCTCGTTTTCTGTGGTAGGTTCCAGGACCAATTCAAGTATTTACAACGTCGCTGCTCACTGTTATCATTCTCTCCTTCCCTGAGTTCCCTCGTGACCAGTGTACATCATAGCGGCGTGTATTATGTGCTTGTGGGAAGGGAAGGTTTCTGGAGTCAAGGCTACGGAAACACACACCCTCTTCTTTCGCTGATTCTTGCAGCAAAGATATTCTAATTACATTCATTTACAAAAGTATCAAAATATATACCTAGTATTGACAAATTTTCATCATTGAAACAAAACTTAGCCAATGAAAAGGTCTGGGAGAGGCCTTGTTCACCTTATGACCTTATGAAACGAAGGAGCTACCAACAAAATAATTAAACTTAAGTATTTTTTTTCTCTCTCTCTTTCTCTTTCTCTCTCTCTCTCTCTCTCTCTCTCTCTCTCTCTCTCTCCTCTCTCTCTCTCTCTCTCCTCCTCTCCTCTCTCTCTCTCCTCTCTCTCTCTCTCTCTCTCTCTCTCTCTCTCTCTCTCTCTCTCTCTCTCTCTCTCGCTCTCTCTCATCTCCTCTCTCTCTCCTCTCTCTCTCTCTCCCCCCCCCCCCCCCCTCGCAGTGTTAATCTATCACGCTCCGACTTCTTGATGTCATTCACAAGTTTGCTGCCATACAACACAACACTCCCCAGGCATGAATGATTCTCGCACAGTCATTTATGTATGATCAAAACCCTGACATGAGATTATCTGAAGGATTCATTTTTCCTCCTTCCATTCACTACTGACGCTTGACGTACGTAGAGTTAGTTTCTATCCCATCCATCCTATCGTATCTATCCTACATCCCCTCTCCCAAACTCCCATCATACATGGATCCCTCGGTAATAGAAGAGGTCAGTGCTGCGCCGAGACAGGTTTCCAATATCAATGCCTTCCATCTCTGTTGCCATTGTTCGGTTACCATTGCACGCGCTCCATGTAGTACAATCGATTCCATACCTCAGACCTGCCATTACACCGCTGAGCCTTTTTGTGCACTAAGTAACAGATGGAATTATAACATCCTTTGACAACAGTTGCCACGGCAGCAGTTTGATCACGCCTCAATTATTACTAAAAGTTATATATTTTTTTGACTAGGAGTAGCTAATGGAGTAATATTTCCTTGAAGGTTTGTATATAATCTTTGGTGCAATTCCGGCCACAAATATGAAGAATATAGGTAGCTTACGGTATGTGAGAGTCACTTTCATATCTTCAACAGCGTGTGAGCAAGGCAAGTTAAATCGAGGATATCAATATCGAGGGACACAAGAGTCTACATAGGGCATGTATACGTACGCCTCCCGACCAGAGACCAACGCTTCCATTATGAATGTGCACTTGCAGACTGATGGGTCTGCAACACGCAAACATCAAATCTTTAATGGGAAATATGAATACTTTAGCCTCAGGTCCTCCTACATGGCAGAAGCAAGTGTTCATTAGTGTTTCTGAGATGACAAGGAGAGGGATGACGAAGTGCCGTTTGGCGTGTGCGATGAAGCAGTTTGTCACGGGTGGCAGCCCATCCCACACTCATCCATCGTGACCTTTACTGCCATACCGAAGCCTCTTCAATCATTATTTATGGACAAATGTCAGGGATTGTATTGTCTGGTGGCGAGTGCGACCATTTTCTTCCACGCCCCAACACGGCGTCTTGCAGTGTAACTCGTGTGTTACTCAGCGACGAGGTGCTGACGGGGCTGTTGCCTGCTGCGGCGGTCGTAGGTCTTTAACAGCGAGTGAGGTCCTGTAGGACAGGGTTCTTCAAAGTACGGGTCGCGACCCAATACTGGGTCGCATGCCTTTGCTCAGTGGGTCGCCACATCGTAAACTGATGATTATATAATCAATATGTGAAATGCATTAATATGAGAGAGAGAGAGAGAATGCTGATGGGAGAAGGCAGGACTTGTACGCATAATTTTCACTTGTCAATCAATTAATATTATTTTTCTCTACTTACGTAGTTACAATTTACAGAACACTTCTATATATTTTTTTAATACTTTCAATAGATAAACGTTACATTGGCACACACAAACATATGCAATTATTTTGAATGTATAGATGCATGTATGTATGTATATATGTATGCAGATTTATATGCATATGTATGTATGTAATTGTAAAAAATAAATCACATCGGAAAGAGAAAGCAGCTACAGACGTATAATAGGGTCGTGAATGTAATGCATAAAATCAAACTGGGTCGCGGTGAAAAAAGTTTGAAGAACACTGCTGTAGGAGGCGTTTGGCGGTCTGTGGCGGCGGCTAGTTGTGCGTTTTTATAACAAGCGGCCTGTGGCGGCGACAGGGTGCTTGCTGAGTCGACTGGAGGCCTGTGGTTTATCAGGACTTGTGGCGACGGCAAATGGCGTGACGGTGGCCATGGGCCTCTGGCGGCGGGTAATGTCTGCCTGCAAGTGCGGCTGGTGGTCTGTGGTTGCGAAAAGACCTGCAGTGGCGGCTAGCGGTCTATGTATAGTGCGGGTCATTGGCCTGTGACAGCCCGTCAGGGTGGCAAGGTTGGTAGAGACGTGAGTTCGCAATGTGCAGCGTCCCTGTGCATTCGGTCAGCGGTTCGAGTCCGCCTAGTTCATGCTGACGTGGCGGCGCTTTGTATAGTCAATAACCTTGTAGTTGGTACTTGCAAAGTGTCTAGATAGGATGAAAATCTTATCTTATCTGGCCTGTGACAAGCATGCAATTGATCTGGCTTGTTAATACTATATAGGATGAAAGAAATATATATGTTTTTTTTATAAGCCACAGATGAATTTCACACAGTTGGTAGAAACTTGTATTGGGTCTCTTTGTATCTGTGTTTCCGAGTCCGTGTTGTTACGTAACACAATACAACAGCACAACACACAAAACACATGGATTTACTCCTTCGCAAACCATTATTGATACTATTTTTTGCGTGTCATGTGTGCACACAGCGTTGAGGCGTGATCACGGTCTATACATAAAGACGGTTGATGCAGACACGATTGCTTCTTACCCTTGCCGCCTCACGTGGAAGCCTTGACCCGAGGCTGTGACAGCGCCCGGCGGCGGCCTCCAGCTTGCCGCGCTGCGTCATCAGGAAGGCGACCGTCACACGTACGACGCACACGTGCACCTGGCCTGCTTGTTTGTCTCGATTCATGTAGGTATTGTCTTTGTCGTCTCCTCGCTGCCGTAACACTTGCGGAAAACGTGATTCCAATCCTAATCAAATACATCGGTCACAATACATGAACAGGTACGTCAGCCCTACAAAAGTTGACTATTAGCACGTTGACTAAATCGATAAAAAGATAAACATGATAAAAAGTATATGAATGAATAGAAACAAAAAAATATATAATCAAGTAAAATATAACAGATAAATAGAAATAACGATGTAACAAAAATAAAAACACGTAAAACAGTCGGACGAACACGTCAGTTGAGCACCCGTCAGCTGCGGTCTGTCCCGTGAACGCCTGCCATGCACGGCTGGCGTTGTGCCGCGCCGTGACGCCCTGGCCACTGTGCATGTCACTATAGGCCACCTAAAGGCCGCCTGGAATGCAAGGTATAGGCATCAGGTGCAGGCATCATGAAGTACCTTGTGTTTCATGTTTTTTTCTTTTTCTTCATTTTGTTATGTTAAGTCATTTTGTTTTTCAAATGTTGTTTTATATGGTATATATATATATATATATATATATATATGGACCATGGACCATAAAAAAAATTGCTGCATCGTGTATTTGTATTTTTGTGGTCAATATGTATCTAATGTCTAATCTCGTGGGTGAGGCATGACTCCCCCAGCATCAGATCAGTGTGTAAGGAAGGAGCGGGCGAGGTCGATCTCGTGACTCGCTGCCACATCTCAAGGCGGGTCTTCATTCACTATTTATCCGCCGTCCGTCATGGTGACCAGTTAAGGGAATTATTCAGAGAAGGTGACCCCCCACGAACCGATCAGAGGCCAGAGCATTCAGACACAGGCCGGCGAGTGTGACTGCCTGGTGCCGCCTGGATAGTGACGCTGGGATACACCACACCGCCGCCGCTCCTCTCCTCTCATCAATCTGGTGTAATTTCTCTCTTTGCTGTCTTATAAGCGGGATCGTTGGTCGTAAGTATACCACAATAACCCTGAGTCACAATCCCCTCAAGACTGAAATTTATTATGTTTCGAAGAGGAGGGAGTCACCATAACTCTGTGACATATCCTGGCAATTACTGGGACTTAGGGACTTACGGACTTGCACAGATTCTCAATAGTTCCAGGATGGTCCACTAATTGTTATAGATTCTTTTTGCACTCGCTGCGACGTTGTTAAAAGATTAAACCATCACTATAGACCTCAAGACGGCTCTACTATTTCCCTTCATTCTTCCTCATAATTATCACTTCTAAGCACGTAATCTTCCTTCACTCACACTCATAAGAACATAAGAAAATAAGGAAGCTAGAAGAGGCCGTGAGACCTACACGAGGTAGCTCCTGAAAACACACACACACACAGACACAGACACAGACACAGACACAGACACAGACACAGACACAGACACAGACACAGACACAGACACAGACACAGACACAGACACAGACACAGACACACACACACACACACACACACACACACACACACACACTCACACTCACACTCACACTCACACTCACACACACACACACTCCCCCCCCCCCCACACCTTCCCTCCCTCCTGTATATCCTTTTCCTTCCTTTACCTTAACTCTGTATTTCCTTCCCTTCATTAAATTTAACGCACACTCTCCTCCCTGTTAACGCACAACCATAAAATTCTTTCTTGATACTTTTACACTCTCCTATGCTCTCATAAACCCTAGCTCCTGTACACTCTGCCTTGTTTCGTCGCCTCCTCTTTACTACATACTCGTAACGCCTCGCAAGGTTGTTTTCCAGCGTGCTTTTCATATCACCAAAATATAACCTTTTATTATATTCTTCCCGTCTTGAGGAAACATTGATCATTCAACTTCAGTATTCATTCTTCTCTTTTATGTTCTTTTACGCTCGTTTAGTGCAATGTATTGAACCACCTCACCACCATGAATGATCACCGTCATGTTCCCGCCGCGAGCATCAACGTTGTGTCTTTATTACTGTTTCTTCTAATGCACTAGTAAACCTTCCAATACACAATAAAATGTTTATACTTTTATATTCGCTTCCTTGTCTTCCTCCCCTTCTCTCTCTCTCTCTCTCTTCTCTCTCTCCTCTCTCTCTCTCTCTCTCTTCTCACACACACACAATCGTGCATTACTACCACGCACACACATATATGGCTAATAGTCACTACTCGTACCTATCATGTTTGTCATTTGTTCACTACATGATTTTTTTTTTTTTTTTTTTTTACATCACAAAGGACTGGCCAAGAGCACAACAAAAATAGGTAGCACAAAGCCCGCTTAGTTGCCAGTCCCTATAAAGAAGACAGTAAGAGAATTAAAAGAAAAAAAAGAGGGGTGTGCCAATTTAGTTCGGGAGGTGTCTTGTTACTCTTCTTTTGAAAAGATTTAAGTCGTAGGAAAGTGGAAAAATAGAAACAGGAAGAGAGTTCCAGAGTTTATCAGTGAAAGGGATGAAAGAGTAAAGATACTGATTAACTCTTGCATTAGGAAGATGGACAGAATAGGGATGAGAATGAGTAGAAAGTCTTGTGCAGCGAGGCCGCGGGAGGGGGGGAGGCATGCAGTTAGCAAGTTCAGAAGAGCAGTGAGCATGAAAATAACGGTAGAAGATAGCAAGAGAAGCAACATTCCGGCGGTGATTTAAAGATTGAAGACAGTCAGTCAGAGGAGGAGAGTTAATGAGACGAAAAGCTTTTGACTCAACCCTGTTTAGGAGAGCTGTATGAGTGGATCCTCCCCAAACATGTGAGACATACTCCATACATGGGCGGATAAGGCCCCTGTAGAGAGCAAGCAACTGGAAGGGAGAAAAAAAAGGACGCAGACGCCACAGAACACCTAACTTCTTAGAAGCTGTTTTAGCAAGAGATGAAATGTGAGATTTCCAGTTCAGATTTTTAGTAAAGGATAGTCCTAGAATGTTCATTGTAGAAGGAGATAGTTGAGTGTCATTGAAGAAGAGGGGATAGTTATCTGGTAGGTTTTGTCGAGTAGATAGGTGAAGAAATTGGGTTTTTGAGGCATTGAACAAAACAAGGTTTGCTTTGCCCCAATCAGAAATTATAGAAAGATCAGAAGTTAGGCGCTCGGTGGCATCTCTCCGTGAATCACTTGTGATCGCAATAAAATTGTGTATGCAGTCCCTTGTATTTTTATCAGGGATATGGAAAGCTACTCCTATCTATCCTGATTACAAAGTTACCCTCTGATTTAAGCTCACTTTTGCTGAGGCTGAGGAAACCCCAATCGGAAAAAATAAGAAATCATAATTTTTCTTTTCTTTCTTCCACACTTCCTGTAACTCACGAGCCACCAGATTGCCAACGATCAACAAGACATCAAAAGGTTGTTCTAATCCTGAAAACTTAAGAAATCGTCTTAATATTCCCTGTGAAGGATGCAAGACTATAGACTAGACTCGACACTAAGCTAGCCGATCGCCCACGGGATTAAAGTCTACGAAAGAGCTTGTCAGATTCCAAAGCGGTTTTGTATGCAATAGATAACAGAAGCTGGTAACAAAGATTTATAGTATAAAATATTCAAGATGTAGGGATGGAAAAAGGACATAAACAAGAATTGTGATGGGTGAAATGTATATCACATACCTTCCACTACTGAATAAAGCATGAGAACAATTGTGTGTTAGAGGAATGGAGGAATGGGGAATATAGATTTTTCCATCCCAATTCTTTGTTTCTGTCCTTTCTCTATCTCTACATCTTAAAACATTTTAGAATGAATTCTGTTGTTGCTAGTATTATACACTAGCCGCAAAGCCGCCCTCCGGGCGGACTTTTTGGCTAGCTCCTGCGGAGGGCTATTGGTGGGCCTTCGGCCCACCACCTGTGTTTGGTGGGCCTTCGGCCCACCAAACATGGACTCTCCAGATAGCCCCTTCTAACTTTCCTGAAATCATGGATGTAGAAATGTATGTATTCCCCCCACCCATTCACTCACCCATTACCCATCACCCCCCACCCATTCACTCACCCATTACCCATCACCCCCCACCCATTCACTCACCCATTACCCATCACCCCCCACCCATTCACTCACCCATTACCCATCACCACACACCCATTCACTCACCCATTACCCATCACCCCCCACCTATTCCCTCACCCATCACCCATCACCCCCAACCCATCACCCCCCCCATTCACTCACCCATCACCCCACACCCATTACCCATCACCCCACACCCATCTAACCCATACCCACACCACCCATTCACTCACCCATTACCCATCACCCTACATCAAGGCTTCCTCAATTCTCGCAACCCACTTTTGTTTTCACAATTCTCGCTAATAGGCTGCTAAAAAAAAAGAAAAAAAAAGTGATCGGATCATCTCATAAGTGGGCTTATGACCTTCCCCTGGTCAACCTGATTCCAAAAATGTGTCATATGAGGTGTTTGCGCCACGGGGGGCGGAACCTATACCACACACACACACACACAGACAGACAGACAGACAGACAGACACACTTTCGCTTATATTATTATAGATACTGTATATTTCTACCTACCTCTGTTTCAATGGGTTTTTTTTCTCGTATTACTATTTCTATAAAGCCTTATGGTACCATGCCACACACGCACAGCCTTTTGTTGCAGTATCTAAAATCCATGTATTTTGTTACAATATTGTGATTCCATATATTCAACTTCTATTTTATGATGTGTCAGGACCTTTAACCCCTTCACGCCTAGATCTTTCCTTTGCTATGAAAAAATCGTATGTTGTCGAGCCATAAAATTACGAAAAGTAACTGAATATACCAAATTAGATAGTAAACAAGGATATTAAACAGGTCACATGTATACAATATTGCTTATATTAATTAAAATCTTCTAATGATACCCAAATTACAATGGAAATTACGTTCTGGGTCTCAAGGGGATAAACCATTCTGTACTACATACACACACATGATTAACACTCGCACTATGCCTGCTTATCTGTCATCATACCCACAGTCTAATACTAATAATGCTTTAGACTGTGATCATACCTGTCTTCCTCCTCACCCCCAACATTATTGCGAGAAGAGAAGCAACACCGACCAAACGAAGAACCACTCCGACCGTGAGGCTTATTTCCCACCCGACAGAAAACGATTTATGAAAATGAGAACAAAAACCCATCATCAATAAATCATTACTACTACCTCTACTGCTACTCCTCCTCCTCTTCCTCCTCTTGTTCTGTGCTACCCTGTGTCTCTTACATGTCGTTCATTAGAAGTATGTAGTTCAGCAGATATTCTCGTTACAGACCAACGAGTCTTCTGGTATTTGTTCTTGCTGTGTATTCAACTGTATTACTCTTTCGCTTCCACTACCGCCTGCTAATCCTCCTCTACTTCTACTACCACTACCACTACTACTACTACTACTACTACTACTTTTACTAGTACTATCATTGCTACTACTACTACTACTACTACTGCTACTACCACTTTTACTACCATTACTGTCACTACTACTACTAATGCTACTACTACTACTACTACTACTACTACTACTACTACTACTACTACTATTACCACAACCACAACTGCCACTACTTCCAGCCTCTACGTCTCCAGCCTCGCAGCACCGACACTCGCCACGACAGCCGCGACATGACACCGTTACTCCTCCTCCTGATGGTGGCGCTGGTGGCGGCGTCTGGCGGCCACAACATGACGGCACACAACACGACGTCCCTCCCGAGCCACAGCATTACGCAAACCCTCTTCGCCTCCTCTGTGTGTGAGTGCTGTGTGCTGTGTGGCCTGTGTGTGCCTTGCCTTTTATCCTCCTCCACTTCCACTTCCACCTCCACCTCTTCCTTCTTCCACTCTTCCTTCCTCCTCCTTCTCCACCTCTTTCTCCTCTTCCTCTTCCACCTCTTCCACCTCTTCCTCCTCCACCTCTCCTCCTCCTCCTCCTCCTCCACTTCTTTCTCCTCCACCTCTTCCTCCTCTTCCACCTCTTACTCCTCCACCTTTTCCACCTCTTCCTCCTCCACCTCTTACTCCTCTTACTCCTCCTCCTCTTCCACCTCTTCTTCCTCCATCTCTTCCACCTCTTACTCCTCCACCTCTTCCTCCTCCTCCACCTTTTCCACCTCTTCCACCTCTTCCTCCTCCACCTCTTCCTACTCCACCTCTTCCACCTCTTCCTTCTTCCACCTTTTCCTCCTCCATCTCTTCCACCTCTTCCTCCTTCACCTCCTCCACCTCTTCGTCCTCCACCTCCCCCACCTCTTCCTTCTTCCACCTCTTCCTCCTCTTACTCCTCCACCTCTTCCACCTCCTCCTACTCCACCTCTTACTCCTCCACCTCTCCCTCCTCCACCTTTTCCTCTTCCACCTCTTCCACCTCTTCCTCCTCTTCCTCCTCCACTTCCTCTCCTCCTCCACCTCTCCCTTCTCCACCTTTTCCTCTTCCACCTCCTCCACCTCTTCCTTCTTCCACCTCTTCCTCCTCTTCCTCCTCCACTTCCTCTTCCTCCTCCACCTCCACCTCTTCTTCCTCCTTCTTTAACAGTAGGATTGTTGCTGTCAGTTCTTCCTTTGTATTCCTTTGTATTCTCTCACCTCCTTGCCACAGTTATCGCCTTTTCTCTCTCCTTCCTCGTTACTCTCATGTCATTTAAGTCTTCCTTTTTAATTATCTCTCTCTCTCTCTCTATTTCCTTTTCTTTAAACTTTCTCCTATATTTTTTCCGTTTCTACCTTCCTTATGCTAGTTTTGCTTTTCCTTCTGTTCTATCTTTCATTATCTTCCCTCTCTCTTTCTCTCTTCTCTCTTATCTTAGTTCCTATTCCTCCCCTTAACCCCTTCACGCCCAGATCTTTCCTTCGCTATAAAAAAATGTCTGTTGTCGACTGTCGAGCCATTAAATGACGAAAAGTAACTGAATAAACCAAATGATTTAGTCGACAAGGATACTGAACAGGTCACATCTATAATACATTGCTTATAGTCACAAAAAATTGTCTAATAGTACCCAAATTACAATGGAAATTACGTTCTGGGCCTCCACTAAATCTGCGAAATGTCTCTCCCTTCTCACTTTCTTATAGATTTTCTTCTCTTCTCCCCCCTTTCCCTCTCTTTCATTCTCTCTCATCAATCTTCCTCCTCTCTACATAAATCTAACCTCCTCCTCCTTCCCTCTCCCTCATAGATCTTCTCCTCCCCCTCCTCCTCCTCCTCCTCCTTCTCCTTCTTCTCCTTCTCCTTCTTCTCCTTCTCCTTCTCCTTCTCCTCCTCCTCCTCCTTCTCCTTCTCCTTCTCCTTCCCCTCCTCCTCCTCCTTCCCTCTCCCTCATAGATCTTCTCCCACACTCATTTCTTTTCCTCGGCGTATATCTTTGCTCTCATTCTTTCCGTCTATAGATATTGTCTCCCATACTACGCCCTTCCCTCATTTCCGTCAGTTTATCATCGCATCTCTCTCTTTCTCTCTGTCTCTCTCTCTCTCTGTGTCAGTTCATCATCGCATCTCTCTCTCTTGTCAGTTTATCAGCGCATCTCTCTCTCTCTCTCTCTCTCTCTCTCTCTCTCTCTCTCTCTCTCTCTCTCTCTCTCTCTCTCTCCTCTCTCTCTCTCTCTCTCTCCTTATCACCGTCGACTCTTCACTTATCAATCACTTTCCTAACTCCTTCACAATGCTCTCTCCTCCTCCTCTTCCTCCTCATCTTTATTCTCTTATTTTTTCTTCTTCCTATTTTTCATTCTGCAGTTTTATCTTTCTTCTCCATCTCCTTCTGTTTCTCGTGATCGTTCTCCTCTCATCACCACCACTCTTGTTACTCAGGATAGAGAGAGAGAGAGGAGAGAGAGAGAGAGAGAGAGAGAGAGAGAGAGAGGAGAAGAGGAGAGAGAGAGAGAGAGAGAAGAAAGAAAAAAAAAAGAGAAAATTTAAAGAAATGTCAGTCAGGCAAGGGACGGTAGAGTCTATTTTATTAGTTAAACATGAAAACAGACAGACAGACAGACATATTAATAGACAAACAGACAGACAGACAGACAGACAGACAGATTTATAGATAGATAGATAGACAGATAGATAGATAGACAGACAGACAGACAGACAGACAGACAGACAGATTTATAGATAGATAGATAGACAGATAGATAGACAGACAGACAGACAGACAACAACAAAACAACCACAAATCCAAATGGTCTTTCTACCTTCATGTAGTACTGCATTAATTAGCACCATTAAGGCACCAATTATTCATCTCACATCCTTCACGTACGACCAAACAGGATTGAATTTACCCTTATCATAGATGCGACAAACTGCCAAAAACACACCCACACCCACACACCACAATCTCGCTATAAATAACCGAACACTCCTCCTCTCTCGGTGAAGATTGACGGTTCACTGTATATTTCACTCCAAGGGTCTGGGCGCTGCTGAGTCCTAGAGGCGTCGAGTGAGAAGGGTGAGGAGGGAAGGGGAAAGGATGGGTAGTGCGTAGGATGTGAGATTAGGGAACGAGGGATGAGGAAAGAGGTCAAGTGAAGAGGGAGCAAGATAGGGCGAGGAGGTAATAAGGCCGCCTAGCTTGTCAGGAACTTGTCAAGGAGCTACAAGTGACGGCCTGTGACTTGTCAAGGCTTGTGTGTTCATGGGAGACTATGGATAGATTCAAACTATTGGTGTATTTGTTTATGGTGAGGTGGTGTGTGTGTGTGTGTGTGTGTGTGTGTGTGTGTGTGTGTGTGTGTGTGTGTGTGTGTGTGTGTGTGTGTGTGTGTGTGTGTGTTCATCTAGTTGTATTCACCTAGTTGAATTTTACAGGGCCTGAGCTACACTCGTATGGCCCCGTCTTCATATCTACATTTTATCATTCATCCTTAGTGTTGACCGAAGCCACCACCCCGGGAGGCGGGTCACAAACCCCTTTAAACTCGACTAAAACCCGGTACTCATTCACTGCTGGGTGGACAGGGGCTAGGGTTTTAAGAAGACCGCCCATCTCTCTTCGCTCCGCCCGGGGATCGAACCCGACACTTCTCGGTTGTGAACCGAGCGTGCTACCACTACACTATAGAGCATAGGTTCTCAACTTTTTGGCCTGCGACCCCTCCAAATAATTTTGAAAGGCTTGCGACCGCCCCCCCCCCCTTACCAAAGCATTTCTGACAACCTGACACAGTTACATTTTTTTTTCTCTCTCTCTCTCTCTCTCTCTCTCTCTCTCTCTCTCTCTCTCTCTCTCTCTCTCTCTCTCTCTCTCTCTCTCTCTCTCACACACACACACACACACACACACAAACACACACACCACACCCACACATAGGTAGGTCGTATTGCTCCGTATCATAACATTCTAAGCATAATTAATATATTTGGTACAACATTATGAATACTGAAATGATACCGTAATCAGTGTAATCTATATCCTATATTCTTGCTTTACACGCAGCAAAAAAATAAGTCTAACCTAAATAAAGTTTAGATTTGTGATGTGGATTTGTAATGCAAGAACAAGGGTCGGGCAGTGATGATACAAGTACGTCTGTAGCCTATATGGCTACTGGACATGTGAGCGTGGTGGTGACTCTTTTCTCAGAGTCAGATTATGTAGCTACCTGTACTTTTTTGTAAATAATGTATTAAAGCCTAGGAAGGTATAATCATTGTTTTGTTTTATACTGAAAATAGATATAAAAGAATAATCATATATTATGAATATTGTGTTCTCTAATGCAGTTTGCACATTCTAGAAATCTCACGACCCCCCAGAAGACTTTCGCGACCCTTCGAGGGGTCGCGACCCCCAGTTTGAGAACCCCTGCTATAGAGTACCCTTGTGTGTGTATGTGTGTGTGTGTGTATGGGTGGGTGGTTGGACCTTTGTGATAATTAACAAAGAATAACATAAACACTACTGTGACGACAAGGCAACGGCGTCTCTTTGTTGTTCTTTCGTTCCTTAAGAACTTTAAACAACACAAAGAACCATTTCATGCTTGAGGGAAATGAAAATTAAGACTAGGCCGGTGGGGCACAAGCTGAAGAGTTTTGTTACTTATTGTTCCATGGATAAGATATAAGCCTGTGTTTGTAGCTGTTGATAATACTTACTATTAAATACTGATAAATAAATACAAGTATATTGTTGCGATACACATATAAAATACATATATATAGGTTAAAGCAACACATATATAAAAGAATAAGACTGAGGTCGCCACTCTTATTCAAACACGGGAAAACAGAATAAACACAAGGAAATGAATTTACAATTTATGTTGAAGTTACGTCAAAGAGAGTTACAGATAACACAAAATGACAAACAGGTTCTTACAAACTCTGCTCTGCAGACGAAGTTAATTCACCATCACATCCCGTTAACAAAATATAATAATGCAAGAAGCAATCACAAAATAAAGATGAGTAAAGAGAGGCACGTAGCTTATATATACCTAAAATGTCACATGCATTTACGAACAATACGGTAGACGGCGGCGATCGAACGCGCGTACACGGGCACAAACGCGGGAGAGAGATGGACTAATAGATTAGGGCCATTTCTAGCCCTGCTGGAAAGAATCTGCCTCTGAGATGAGGGAGGCTCTTATACACAGGACAATAGCGTCCTTTTATACGTTCTGAAGCTTCAACAAAGGGGGTCACGTTGAAAAAGGAAATATTATGGATGTCTGTCAGCGAATAAATACAGGGCGCGAGACCGATGAGAACAACTGGCAGGAGTCAGCTGGACTTTACACAAGCAGATAAGAAGGTCGCGAGGCACAGGGGAAATATTGAAATGACAGTAATAATTTCGAGAGGGTCACTTAACAACGTAACAACGTAACACTTAACAACCTATCATTCAACTCTCTAAGCACTCATTGACTATTGTAGGCTGTGTCGTCTCACACACACAATTATTAGAGGGTCTCGTAACAAAATGTACACCAGTTTTTACGTAGGAATGTTCAAAGTGTATTTCTCTACATCCGTGTCCGACACCTTGTTCCCATCACTGCATTAAGAGGATTCTCGGAAAAAAATAGCAAAATAGTTAAATAAATAAATAAAATAGAAGTAAATGAATAAAAAAAAATAAAAAAAAATAAAGGAAAATCGTTTAGAATCGTTTAGAATTATTATTTCCCTTTTTTTTTAGTTTGCAGATCCGTGGATTAAAAATAGTAGTAATTGGTAGGATTTTAAGTGACCGTCGGTGTAGCCTTATATCCTTTCATTCGTATAATCCCCTCAGGAAAACATAGGTTACTCAATGACATCTTACTGTTATAAATATGGAACTACGAGTCTATCAGTAGAGCAGCTGTCGCGTCAACCCCTTCACGCCCAGATCTTTCCTTTGCTATAAAAAATCGTCTGTTGTTAGCCATAAAATAACAATAAATAGCTTAATATACTAAATCAGCTAGTGGAAATGGATACTAAACAGGTCATAGGTATAAAATATTGCTTATATGCACTGAAGTCGTCTAATGGTAGTACCCAAATTACAATGGAAATTACGTTCTGGGCCTCAATCTATTTTGGTTAGATTACGTTCTGTGGTTAATCTACACCGAAGCAATGTCAGCCTTTCCCTGGGTTGCGTTGGTGCTCTTGGGACAGTGGATTAGTCTCTAGGATTTATTGCATCACCGACACTCGACTCCCGCGATGCAAGGCGAGTGTGTGTGTGTGTGTGTGTGTGTGTGTGTGCCGCAACGCCTCGGCCTTGGCGTGAGGGAACCTTTTGTCCAACGTACTTCACTCATCTTGAGGGAGGTTGTTGCCCAAAGTGTTAAGACTAACTTTACGATTGCCGATTGCTGAACCACTGCACTGTATACTATTTTCAGACAAACTAATCACATCGGAGTTTCCTTCCAGCTTTCCCCCCCCCACGCTCTCTCTCTCTCTCTCTCTCCTCTCTCTCTCTCTCTCTCCTACGCAGTAATGAAACCCCTCAAATCTTAATGAAGAAAACGTGTGAAAATTTACTCGGCCTTCCTTTCCCCTCTCTCTCCTCGTGTTTCTTTATATGGGTCTACAAGTGCGCGATGATTTCTTATCTCCTGTATGGGCTCAAAGGCTCATGGATAAATAATCAAGGGTCAGATATACACCTTCCCGCCCATAAAGTGTACCCTTCTCACGGCTCCTCAAAGGCGCTGCTTCACTCAACAGGCTTCAGAGGACCCGCCGTCACTCCCCACCTGTTGTTGTTAAAGATGCGCCAACACAATAGCATGGCGCGGGGCCTTACCTGTTTAGCGGCCTGCAGGTGTAAGGCAGTAATATCAATCAGTAAAGGGATCGTGGTAAGGACGGCACCCGCACCCGCACCCTCGGGGGATGGGCGTGTTATGTTCCAATACAAACGTTTGTGCGATGCAAGCTTAACCCCTTCACGCCCAGATCTTTCCTTTGCTATAAAAAATTGTCTGTTGTCGAGCCATAAAACTACGAAAAAGTAACTAAATAAACCAAATTAGCTAATGGACAAGGATATTAAACAGGTCATATCTATATAATATTGCTTATATTCACTAAAAATTGTCTAATGGTAGCCAACTTACAATGGAAATTACGTTCTGGGTCTCAAGGGGTTAAGGCAGAGGAGGTGGGTGGTGACGCGGGTGGAGGTGTTGGGATGGGTGGATAACTGGAGGTGGTGGGGCGGGTGGAGGTGGTGGGGCGGGTGGATATGCGTGGTTGGGGAAGTGACAGGGCGTGGCATCGCTGGGAGCACTGCCAGGCTGTCTGTCATGCTCTCTCATAGCTGTCATTTCCAGCTGTCAAGAAGTGAGAGATGCAAAGGTACCTCTCTAGACCTGACATTTCTGCTACACTCACCGAGGAGAAAATAAAAGAAAAAGAGAGAGAAGAATAAGAAATGAAAGGAGAGTCTTATCGCAATGTTCGTAATCTTATGATGAGAACTGGAGATGATAAGATTATGTATACAATGTGTGTGTGGGTGTTTTACCACCTTCCTCGCTGCACTACTCCAGCCACTCCCAGGAACGCCCCACCCTTCCGCCCTCACTCCCCCGCCCGTACCCAAGGTCGCGGCGGCGCCTCTTTAAAGTCCACAGTTTACCAGGGAAATGGTATCATGCCGTAAGTGGTGTGGCGGCGCGGGGATGAATAATTGACGAGGCTGCAAGAGGAGAACAATTCCCTGGTGTTTGGTTTCACGGCCCCTCCCCCCCACCCACCACCACCACCACCACACACTCT
Source organism: Chionoecetes opilio (assembly GCA_016584305.1). Classification (NCBI taxonomy): domain Eukaryota; kingdom Metazoa; phylum Arthropoda; class Malacostraca; order Decapoda; family Majidae; genus Chionoecetes; species Chionoecetes opilio. The sequence goes on along the minus strand of JACEEZ010023802.1, from coordinate 239,331 downwards.
CCCTGCAACCCCGGTGCACACTCCCACCCTTGTCAGACAGGCTCCCAGGCCCTGCACCCTCCCCTCCCCACCCAGGTCAGTACGCCTCCCCTTGCTTAACTTACCAACCACCTCAAGTTTATCCATGAAAAGACTATACAAAATTATACTGAGTGTTTCACCTGAGAAAGGAAATGAGTTATATTTCTTTTTACCGAGTTGATAGGAAATAAAAACTATATTCAGGAATTATAAAATGCAAAGTTTAGTCTTGCTGCTTAACCTCTTCACGCCCATATCTTTCCTTGGCTATAAAAAATTGTATGTTGTCGAGCCATAAAACTGCAAAAAGTAACTGAATATACCAAATTAGTTAGTTCACAAGGATACTAAACAGGTCATATCTAAAAAATATTGCTTATATTAACTAAAAATTGTTTAATGGTACCCAGATGACAATGGAAATTACGGTTTGGGTCTCAAGGGGTTAAGGGGAGCGTCACACGAATATTTCGGAAAAAAATCAAAATATTAAAAAAAAATTTCATGCGTAGTTGAACATTTGAGCAAGCTTGTGACAAAGTATTATAAAGAAAGAAGAAAAAAAGAAAGAGTTATGGCAGATTTTCTCCCCCCCCTCCCCCCTGAAAAATATACGGAAAATGTACGGATATTTATCCGTACAATTTTTTTTTTATATTCACTGGCATAGGCAAACTGGCACCTCTCAGTCCCTCTCTGTGAGACAGAGGGTCGTCTCAAGGCCTCAGTAGTGAGGGAGTAGAGGGAGAAGCCGGATGTTGCTGCTCGTCTCTCGGCCTTCCACCATTCCTGCTCCCTCCAGACCATTTACCATTTATTCAGCGCAGGATTAATCTACCTCACGCTCTCTACCTCCTCCACCACCATGCTGAGGACATCAAGGCATAAAGTGGCTCAGAGAGAGAGAATGCTGACTGTAGTTCAGCAAACTGTCCATGCGCGTCTGACAGCTAGCACCCTTTTGTGACTTGTACCTTTTGCAAAAGGGGGGACCAGATACCAGCTATGTCATATAGCACTTCAAGAGTGATAGAGAGCGTGGCTGCGAGAGTAAACAAACAAACCAGCATCTGCTCAGACTCACCGAGCCTCGAGGTTTAAAGGGCGCGCGGCTTTTTAAACTGTGCGCCTTTAAACCTCTCTACTGAAAAATTTGCCTTTTTCCAGTTTTCCTTTAATAACTTCGCCACTATTGTACCGAACTTAATAAACAATATATCATTGGAAAGAAGAAGAAAGATGTGCTTCTCTCATTTTTCGTTTTTTCCATTTGGGTGAAAATTTGCAAATAATAGCAAATACATTTAAGAGATAAAAAAAAAAAAAAAAATGCTAAACACTTAAGAAAAATGAAATTCAAAATTCTTAAAAGATGAATCGTTTGGATATGTTGTAATGCATGTTTGGTAATTTTTTCATCAGTGCCAGTCATTGGATAAGAACATTATTAAGAGTTGAATTAAAAAAAAGACCCAGTTTTTATTTTTTTGTTCAGTTATGTATCGAGCTATGGATCTATAGATTAGCTAGGATTATTTCGGCATCAGCATACTTTTGACATAAAAAAAAAATGACAATCCACCGGTAATTAAGAAATGGTGTGACGCTCCCCTTAATAAAATTACGTCGGAGGGAAGAGTGACTCGCCTCTGCCGCCACGCCCTCTCGTGCCCCACAACAGAGGCACAGGAGGGCACCTTCTTGACGCCACACACAAGCCTTGCCCTCAAAGCCACCTCAGCGCGGTAATGGTGCGCCGCGGGAAGACGCCATGTGCCGTCCGCCGCTGTCACCTTCCATTCATCACCCACATTTTTTTTCCCCTATTGCTTTCCTTAAGAGAAAAGCACGGACTAAGTAGAAAGCCCGTCATGGTGGTCGGTATTTCTAAATGTTAACAGGGGGGAGGGTACGAGGAAACAAGGGCAGCGAGCGTAGGTAAAGGAGCCCACCTCACCCAAGCCTGTGTATATGACCAACACGTCTGTCGGTCATTCGCCGCGGCTGTCCTTGCGTCGCCCCGTGTTTCAGGGAAGTAGCGGGGCAGAAAATAATGGTGAGAAACATTTTTCATAGAAGTTTTTCTTCGTGCACAACTTTTGCACCAACAGAAAACACCGACAGCGTGCCCCGTGAGACCAGTTTTTTATAACTTTTTTAAAGCTA
>JACEEZ010023802.1:227144-232144 GCA_016584305.1 Chionoecetes opilio | reverse complement strand
AATCGTTGCCCCTTAATATAACATAGCAATACTCTGGGGGCGTTTAAGCGGTGTGTGCAAAGTGTGTGGAATAAAATCAGTATTTACCTCTCGTATAATAAAACATTTGCTTTTTGAGGAAGGAGGAAAGTGTAGAGTTCGACTGCGATATTTATTATATGAACTGTGTGGCTTGACTGTCTATTTATTTCAATCCGTATATCTCTTAGTGGTATTCACGACAGGTGATAACGGTGATGGAAATGATACATGAATAATGAAGACAGCAATTCTTCATCATCATTATTGATTACTGTTCAGAGTACCGAATCACTGCGCTGCACGCCACTACACCGATGTCAAGACTCCTCGAAAGACTGTAATAAAATGTGTTTGCAATCTGACGTCAGTATATCAATGTTCTTCCGCTTCATGGTGTGTGTATTCATCTATATCTAGTTGTATTTTACAGGGCCTGAGCTACACTCGTATGGCCCAGTCTCCATAGCTACAATTCATAATTCATCCTTTGTGTTGGCCGAAGCCATCACCCCGGGAGACGGGTCACAAACCCCCGGCTAACCACCTTACCCATTCACTGCTGGATGGACAGGGGTATTAAGAAGACCCATCTCTCTTCGCTCCGCCGGGGATTGAACCCGGGACTCCTCGGTTGTGACTCAACTTATGAGTCGGCGTGCTACCACTGCACTACGGAGTACCCGTATGTGTATTCATCTAGTTGTATTCATCTAGTTGTATTTTACAGGGCCAGAGCAATGCTCGTGTGGCCCCGTCTCCATATCAACATTTTTATCATTCATCCTTAGTGCTTTGTGTTGGTCGAAGCCAGCACCCCGGAGAGCAGGTCACAAACCCCGGCTAACACCCGGTACCCATTCACTGCTGGGTGGACAGGGGCTCGGGTTTTAAGGAAACAACCCATCTGTTTCCTCTCCGCCCGGGGATCGAACCAGGGACTTCTCGGTTGTGAACCGAGCGTGCTTCCCCTACACCACGGAGTAACCTATGTGTGTGTGTGTGTGTGTGTGTGTGTGTGTGTGTGTGTGTGTGTGTGTGTGTGTGTGTGTGTGTGTGTGTGTGTGTGTGTGGTGTGTGCGTGCGTGCGTGGTGTGTGTTATGTGTATGTATGTATGTATGTATGTATGTATGTATGTTGTGTGTGTGTGTGTGTGTGTGGTGTGTGTGTGTGTGTGTGTGTGTGTGTGTGTGTGTGTGTGTGTGTGTGTGTGTGTGTGTGTGTGTGTGTGTGTGTGTGCGCGTGAGTGTGCGTGTGCATGTGCGTGTGCGTGTGCGTATGCGTGTGCGTGCGTGTGTGTGTGTGTGTGTGTGTGTGTGTGCGCTACCTGTCAGTCAGCCAGACTTATGTAGCTCTCCGGGAGCTCAATAAACACAGTAGCCAAGTCAAAAGTCACACATGGCTGCCCCGTCCCTGCCGATCCCTGAACACTGTCCCCGCCGCCTCCGCCTCGTCCTTACCGCCACCTCCTGAGACCCAAACCTCCTGGAGACCCTCGGCTTTAGGGACTTGAAAGTTTAATACGATATATTGAGAAGGCACGCCGCCCCCTCGCCTGGAGACTGACCGTGCCCCGTGGGAGGACTGAGAGGATTGGACCGCCATCGATGTGGAAGTTGATCCGACTCCATATGTATTCGAGCGGTTGGCTGCTCCACGTTATGACATTTATAAGCTTGGGTCTGCCGTCCTTGTATGGCCCTTCCTTCCCTCTTGTATGGCCCTTCCTTCCCTCTTGTATGGCCCTTCCTTCCCTCTTGTATGGCCCTTCCTTCCCCTCTTGTATGGCCCTTCCTTCCCTCTTGTATGGCCCTTCCTTCCCTCTTGTATGGCCTCCTTCCCTCTTGTATGCCCTTCCTTCCTCTTGTATGGCCCTTCCTTCCCTCTTGTATGGCCCTTCCTTCCCTCTTGTATGGCCCTTCCTTCCCCTCTTGTATGGCCCTTCCTTCCCTCTTGTATGGCCTTCTTCCTCTTGTATGGCCCTCCTTCCTCTTGTATGGCCCTTCCTTCCCTCTTGTATGGCCCTTCCTTCCCTCTTGTATGGCCCTTCCTTCCCTCTTGTATGGCCCTTCCTTCCCTCTTGTATGGCCCTTCCTTCCCTCTTGTATGGCCCTTCCTTCCCTCTTGTATGGCCCTTCCTTCCCCTCTTGTATGGCCCTTCCTTCCCCTCTTGTATGGCCCTTCCTTCCCCTTGTATGGCCCTTCCTCCCTCTTGTATGGCCCTTCCTTCCCTCTTGTATGGCCTTCCTTCCCCTCTTGTATGGCCCTTCCTTCCCTCTTGTATGGCCCTTCCTTCCCCTCTTGTATGGCCCTTCCTTCCCTCTTGTATGGCCCTTCCTTCCCCTCTTGTATGGCCCCTCCTTCCCTCTTGTATGGCCCTTCCTTCCCCTCTTGTATGGCCCTTCCTTCCTCTTGTATGGCCCTTCCTTCCTCTTGTATGGCCCTTCCTTCTCTCTTGTATGGCCCTTCCTTCCCTCTTGTATGGCCCTTCCTTCCCCTCTTGTATGGCCTCCTTCCCTCTTGTATGGCCCTTCCTTCCCTCTTGTATGGCCCTTCCTTCCTCTTGTATGGCCCTTCCTTCCCCTCTTGTATGGCCCTTCCTTCCCTCTCTGTATGGCCCTTCCTTCCTCTTGTATGGCCCTTCCTTTCCTCTTGTATGGCCCTTCCTTCCCTCTTGTATGGCCCTTCCTTCCCTCTTGTATGGCCCTTCCTTCCCCTCTTGTATGGCCCTTCCTTCCCTCTTGTATGGCCCTTCCTTCCCTCTTGTATGGCCCTTCCTTCCCTCTTGTATGGCCCTTCCTTCCCTCTTGTATGGCCCTTCCTTCCCTCTTGTATGGCCCTTCCTTCCCTCTTGTATGGCCCTTCCTTCCCTCTTGTATGGCCCTTCCTTCCCTCTGTATGGCCCTTCCTTCCCCTCTTGTATGGCCTTCCTTCCCTCTTGTATGGCCCTTCCTCCTCTCCCTCTTGTATGGCCTCTTCCTCCTCTTGTATGGCCTTCCTTCCCCTCTTGTATGGCCCTTCCTTCCCTCTTGTATGGCCCTTCCTTCCCTCTTGTATGGCCCTTCCTTCCCTCTTGTATGGCCCTTCCTTCCCTCTTGTATGGCCCTTCCTTCCCTCTTGTATGGCCCTTCCTTCCCTCTTGTATGGCCTCCTTCCCCTCTTGTATGGCCCTTCCTTCCCTCTTGTATGGCTCTTCCTTCCCCTCTTGTATGGCCTTCCTTCCCTCTTGTATGGCCCTTCCTTCCCCTCTTGTATGGCCCTTCCTTCCCTCTTGTATGGCCCTTCCTTCCCCTCTTGTATGGCCCTTCCTTCCCCTCTTGTATGGCCCTTCCTTCCCTCTTGTATGACCCTTCCTTCCCTCTTGAATGACCTTTCCTCCTTTTCCATTTACTCCACCTCATCCTTAGTTGCTTCCTTCCCACCTCCCCATTTATCCATTCCCTGTTCCTCTTCTTCCTCTTTCTTCCATTCTGTTTTCACAACCTTAATCTAATCTCCTTTATTTTTTTCTTCTTTTCCTCCTCCTTTTTGCTATCCTCGTAAGGGCCAACATGTCTGGTGCTGTTTGCTCTTCCATTGTGTTCCTTTGTATTCCTTCTCCTTCTTCATTTTTCCCTCATTTTGTCTCATTTTCTCAATTCTCTGGCTCATCTCCTCTTACCCGCCGCTTAACCTTCCTTAATACTGTCCATTCCCCCGTCTTCCTCCTCCTCTTCCTCCTCCTTACTTGGCCTTACGCTGGTTCCTCTGAAATGAGGTTTTTATGGGTCCTTCTCAGCTCGTCTCTCCCGACCAATTTGCAAGATCTAGGAAGATGAGTAAGACAGAGGCGCAAGGGTGCTAAAATTAATGAATATATTCTCTCTCTCTCTCTCTGTGTCTCTCTCTCTGTCTCTCTCTCTCTCTCTCTCTCTCTCTCTCTGTGTCTCTCTCTCTGTCTGTCTCTCTCTCTCTCTCTCTCTCTCTCTCTCTCTCTCTCTCTCTCTCTCTCTCTCTCTCTCTCTCTCTCTCTCTCTCTCTCTCTCTCTCTCTCTCTCTCTCTCTCTCTCTCTCTCTCTCTCTCTCTCTCTCTCTCTCTCTCTCTCTCTCTTTCTCTGTGTCTGTGTCGCAAATTTGGTTCGGATTCACATAACCTCCCCATCACTTCCACATCATTTCTGCAGAGACCAAGAACGAACATAACGGACGGGCAGGCAGCCTTGTAACGTCAGCTCAGCCTCGTAAAGGATGATTCACCAATCCCTTCACTCCTGCCTCCCACCCGCCTTACCTTCACCAGAATATTGCACCAGAATATTGCACAGAGAGCCCTTACAGACGTGCGGCTCAATTATCATCACTCCATCTTGCTCAAATTCCGATATGAAACTAACCAAATCCCATCCGAGGAAAGAAAACAGGTACGAAAAATAATAATCCTCGTATATGAATAGAGGCAGATGCAATTCTGGAGTAAAAGAAATGGTGGAAAATATCCTTCGCTTGAGATCGAGAGCCCTGTTTGCTGCTCATCAGTGATCGCTTCGTCCTCCACACGGCAGGGGCAGGCGGGGCAGGAGGGGCAGGCGGGGCAGATGGAGCAGATGGGGTGAGTCCCTTTCGAGGAAGCCAAGACAACACGCGCTCCAATCAATACATCGTAAAAATATTCAACTGAATTTTTACCGGCGTGGAGGAATGGAACAAATTGCGACAGCCCACAAGAGCTCGCGGGACGATTGCTGAACTAACTATATAAAAAACTCAGACCACACACGCACGCACGCACGGTATGTCATTACGCGTGAATGTACTAGATGAAATATTAGCACCACGACGCTGCTTCTGTGTTGCCCACTTTCCTGTGTCGTCAATCAGGTTTTGCTCTTTTTAACCCCTTGAGGCCCAAAACGTAATTTCCATTGTAATTTGACCACCATTAGACGATTTTTAGTGACTATAAGCAATATTTTATAGATATGACCTATTTAGTATCTTTGTC
>JACEEZ010023802.1:179644-217144 GCA_016584305.1 Chionoecetes opilio | reverse complement strand
ACAAACTTTACACATATTGCTTGAAAAACAAACTCCAATTGCATTTAATTTAACACCTCAATCATCACCCTTACATAGAAATAACACTTCCATTCCCCAAGCTAAATTGTCCCTCCCACTTATTAGGTTTTGCTTGGGTTTATGCTTATTATTAGATTATGTTTGGTTTCAGTTAGGTTTAGTTAGATTAGGTTTAGTTTGGTTAGGTTAGATTAGGTTTAGGCTAAGTTAGGTTAGTTTTGGTTTAGGTTAGGTAAGGTTAGTTTAGGTGTAAGTTAAATTAGGTTAGTTTAGGTTTAGGTTAAGTTAGGTTAGTTTTGGTTTAGGTTAGGTAAGGTTAGGTCAGGTTGCCCTCCCACATTTTTTTTATTCTCCTATTTTCTACTTTACAAGGACTGGCATCTAGCAGCCTTTTTGTTATTTCTATTTTTTTGCCCTTGATCAGTTCCATATGTTGTAAAAAAATATATTTCACATAGGCTGAAGGACACTGAAAGAGCACCTTGATGATGATGATAATGATAATAATGATGATGATGATGATAATAATTGATGATAACAGTGATGAATATTAATTTAGTGTTCCTTCTGGTGTCCCAAATCGTGTCTTTCCCTTCAACTCCTACAAGACGAATGAGCCGAATTACCTGATGTCTCTCTTAGTCCCTCGAGGTGAGTAAGTTACCGAAATATCCTGAAGGGTAAATGAGGGGAAGAGGATGAGCTAAGGAGGAAATGAGTGAGGGGAAAGGACAGATACTCGAGAGAGGGGGAAGATGATCAGTAACTAAAGAGAGAGTGAGTACATTGAAATAAAAGAAACAGTCACACACATACACACACACACACACACACACACACACACCAGACCCACCCACACAGACACAGACACAGACACAGACACAGACACAGACACAGACACACAGACACACAGACACATACACATACACATACACAGACACACACACACACACACACACACACACACACACACCCACCCACCCACCCATACATCCACACACACACATATACATACATACATATACACACACAATGAAAGAGATACCTGCGTCGAGATTCTTGTATACAGACTCCTGCGGTTCCTCTTTCCATTTACAACATTCTTCCTCGTCCACTCAACACCCTCTTACTTGGAGACACTTTTCCATCTTCAAACTCAAACACTTTTCTCCCCCCTCCCCTCTGTCTCTCTGTCTCTCTGTCTCTCTGTCTCTCTGTCTCCGTCTCCGTCTCCGTCTCCGTCTCCGTCTCTCCTGTCTCTCTCGTCTCTCTCTGTCTCTCTTCTTGTCTCTTCTCGTCTCTGTCTTTCTCTCTCCTCTCTCTCTCTTCTCTTCTCTCTTCTTCTCTCAAATGTCTTGCTCTAACTCTCCTATCTCTCTTGCCTCCTCTCCTCTTCTCTCTTCGTGCTCGAACAACAAAGTACATAAGACTTATGAATATTACTTGAGAGCACACTTTCAGAAAACTGGATTCAGGGGGGAAGGAGGAGAGAGAGACGAGAGAGATGAGAGGAGAGAGAGAGTCGAGAGATGAGAGAGAGAGAGAGAGAGAGAGAGAGAGGAGAAGAGGAGAGAGGGGAGACGATGAAGAGAGAGAGCAGAGAGAGAGAAGAGAGAGAGAGAGAGGGGGGTACGGACAGGGACAACAACAGCACACACCACACACACCACACACACACACACTAAAACAACACACACACACACCCACAAAAGAAACAACACACATACACACTGTTACCATCGTCTATCTGTCTGTCTGTCTGTCTGTGTGTCTGTCGTCCGTGAGATGAGGCAGAGGCATTTCAGCCATTCAACTTTAATGCTTTTAAGCAAGTTGATCCGGCGGGAAGTGAATTTGGCTACAACTTGGCTTAAGCAATAGAGAGAGAGAGAGAGGACGGCGAACCCTGAAGGTAGTAATGGAGAAGCCGGCGCTGCATGGGTCCACTTGTGAGATACCTGGGTGTGGTGTCTAAATACTACTAATTGGAAGCATAGGGATCAGTACAACTAACAGAGTATTAATAATGGTAGTGATGATATTGAAGCAGTGGGAGATATTTAATGCTAGTAGAGGCAGCAGTGATTAAAGTGGAACCTTGATAACTCTGTCTTATACCAGTTGAAATTAAATTAAAGATCACTGCATCACCCCATTGCAGGATCACGTCTTGGGCTGCAGCAAGGCGGATCAGAGCGTTGCTTGGGCTTTGACTCATCCTTTGAGGCGCAGGAAGCCGTGCGGGAGGGCGAGGGTTATGGCAGCAGCTCCCCGTGTGACGCGCCTGACAAGATTGACGGTGCTATGCCTGCCGGAGAGGCTAAGGGAAGGGCGGGAGGCGGAGGTCGCTGACGTCACAGTGCCCATCCATTTGTATAATCAATACTTGGGCCATACGAGTCGTCAAGCAACTCTGCATGAAGTTAGAGATAGATTATGGACAGACAGACACTCAGACAGACATACTAGGCGAGTTCGTGAATGGGGTCAGTGATAGATAGAGAGGGATAGATAGATGGATGGATGGATTTATGGACGGAGGGAGAGAGGGAGGGAAAAAAAAAGTTAGTTAGACATTTAGAGTAACAATATTTTTCTTCCCTCCCTTCCTCCCACCATTAATAGATCCATCTATCTATCCCTCTATCTCTCACTGACCCCATTTACCTACTCGCTAAATCAGTCTGTCTGTCTGTCTCTCCATCTGTTTGTCTCTTCTGTCTGCCTGCGTTTTGTCTGTCTGTTGTCTGCTGTTGCCCTTTTTTTTGTTCTGTGGGGGTTTCTTTTCCCCCTCCCATCCTGTCTCCCTTTCTTCAGTTTTTAACATTTGCCGTTCATGAATTACTAAATTTTGTGTTGTGTGGTGTGTGTGTGGGTGTGTGTCGGTGTTTGTGGGTGTGTGTGTGGTGTGTGGGGTTGTGTGTGGTGTGGTGGTGTTTTTGTGTTGTGTGTTGTGTTTTGGGGGTTGGGTGTGTTGGGTTTTGTGGGGTGTGGGGGGGGGGGTTTTTGTTTCCCCCCTCTCTCTCTTCCCCTCTCTCTCTCTCTCCCCCTTTCCCCCTCCCTTTTCCCCCTTCTCTCTCCCTCTCCTCTCTCCTCTTTTCTCCCCTCTACCCTCACCTCTAAAAAAAGATAATTAGAACAATTCCAGAAAAAAAAAGATATGAAAACCCCTAACAACCGTTTTTAAATGAAAAATTTACAAAGATTAATGAAAAAAAATATATATTTTTGTGTTTTTTGTCTTAAATGTTTGCATTTTGATAAAAATACTTTTTTTCGGATTTGCATTAATGAAAGATACAGACTAAGAGGGGGTTGATTTTTAGAAATTCCAACGGTACTTTCAAAACCCAAACCAAAAAGACGTGTTCACGGCGCGAAAATATGGAATTTAATTACCGTTTGGGCTTAAAAAAAAAACCAACCTTGACATTTTAAAACATTGTTCAAAAATTCCTTTTGCAATACCACCAACAGTAATATTTAAAAAATTTTGTATATATGTGTAAGTATATTCATGTGTGGTGGCGTTTTACTCGTATGGTGTTTCGTATTTATTATGTGTGTGTGTGCGTATTTATCGTATGTGTTTTGTGCGTATTACTGTAGTGTTGTGTGCGTATTTACTCGTATTGTGTGGGTGCGTATTTACTCGTATGGTGTGTGTGTCGTATTTACTCGTTTTGGGGTTTTGGGTTTCGTATTTTCTCGTATGGTTTTGTGTGGTATTTTTCGTATGTGTGTGGTGGTATTTATGTATGTGTTGGTGCGTATTTACTCGATTTTGGTTGTGTGCGTATTTACCCCTAGTGTTTGTGTGCTTTTTTACTGTATGGGGGTGGCGTATTTTTCGTATGTGTATGTGTGGTTTTATTTTAGTTGTGTTGGTGTGCGTATTTTCGTATGTGTATGTGTGCTATTTACTCGATGTGTTGTGTGCGTATTTACTCGTTGTGTGTGTTGCGATTTATCGTATGTGTTGTGTGGCGTATTTACTCGTATGTGTATGTGTGCGTATTTTTCTGTATGGTTGTGTGGATTTATGTAGTGTTGTTTTGCGTATTTTTCTCGTTTTTGTTTTTGTGTGTGTGTGTGGGTATTTTCTCGTATTGTTGTGTGCGATTTTCTCGTATTTTTGTATGTGTGTGTGTTTCGTATTTTCTCGTATGTTGGTGTGCGTATTTACTCGTATGTGTTTTGTGTGGTATTTATCGTATGTGTTTGTGCGTATTTACTGTTGGTTGTGTGGTATTTACCGTTGTTTTTGGTGGGCGTATTACTCGTATGTTTTGTGTGCGTATTTACTCGTTTTTGTGTGTGGTGCGTATTTTCGTATGTGTTGTGTCGTAAATTTTTTCGTATGTGTTTTGGGGGTGCGTATTTACTGTATGTGTTGTGTGCGTATTTTCTCGTAGTTAGTTGCGTATTTACTTGTATGTGATGTTGGTATTATCGTATGTGTTGGGGTGCGTATTTACCGTATGTGTTGTGGGTATTTTTCTCGTATGTGTTGTTGGCGATTTACTCTATTTTTTGTGTGCGTATTTACTCGATGTGTTGTTGCGTATTTACTTTATTTGTTGTGTGCGTATTTTCTCGTATGTGTGTGTGCGTATTTTTCTCGTATTTTGTATGTGTGGATTTTTCTCGTATGTGTGTGGCGTTTTCTCGGGTGTGTGTGTGGTATTTACTTGTTTGTGTGTGGTGCGATTTACGTATTGGGTGTGTGCTATTACTCGTATGGTGTGTGTGCGTATTTACTCGTTGTGTGGTGTGCTAACTTTGATTGTTGTTGCGTATTTACTCGTAGTGGTGTTGCGTTTTTCTCGAGTGTGTTTTGCGTTTTATGTATTTGTGTGTATATATGAGTTTTTTGGATTTATCGGGTGTTTTTCTATTTTTCTATTTTTGTTCTATTTATTATTTATTTGCGATTTCTGTTGTTTTTGGGGGTTTCGTTTTTTCCGTTGTGTGTGTGTGGGATTTCCTCGTTGGTTTTGTTTGCGATTTTTTCATTTTTGGGGCTTTTCCGGGTTTGGGGGGGTTAACTGAAAGTGTTTTTTTGGGTTTTTTTTTTTTTTTTTTTTTGCAGGTTTTTTGCATGTGAAAAAAAATAATTAGAACTTAGTGGTATTTTAAAGGGTTTTAAGGGTTATTTAAAGGGGTGGGAATGTTATTAATTGGGGGATGTTTATTAATGAAATGTTCGGTAAAATAATGTATTAACAAAAATCTTCTGGGTTTTTTCTAAAAACTCCCCCATTTGCCCCAACACCCTTGACATTTTTACTTCCCGAAATTTTAAGCCCACTATTAAAAAAAGTTTTGGGGGCACGTTTTTTTTTCCTCTTTTTCCTTTTTCCTTCCTTTTCTTCTTCTTTTCTTCTTTTCTCTTTTCTTTTTCCTTTTCTTTTTCTTTCTTTTTTTTCCCCCCCCCCCCCCTTCCCTTGCCCCTTTCAGGGGATTTCTATTTTTTTTTTATTTTTTTTACCTTTCAAATTTAAAAAAAAATTTTGAAAAAGGTTTTATTGGGATGTTTTTAGGGGTTTTTTGTCCCTTTAAGGGTTTTTTTTTTGTATTCCCCAAAATTTCTTATTAAAATGGGGGGTTTTTTGTGGGGGTTTATTTTATGGGGTAAATAAAATTTGTTTTAAAAAAAAAAAAGTGGTCCTTTTTTTTTTGGGGTTTTTTTTGGGGTTTTTATTGAAAAGGCCCCCCCCGAACCCTCTCTTGAAAAGTTTTCCATAATTTTACTTTTTCCCTTTTTAAAATGATGTCCTTTTTTTTTTTTTAAAACACTATTACATAATTTAAAAAAAAAATGCCAAAAAAAAATTTTAAAAAAAAAGGGGGAATTTCGTATGTTGTGTGGTATTACTCGTATGTGTATGTGTGCGTATTTACTCGTATGTGTATGTGTGCGTATTTACTCGTATGTGTTGTGTGCGTATTTTACTCGTATGTATTATGTGTGCGTTTACCTATGGTATTATGTGTGGCGTACTGTCGCATGTGTATTTGCATGTGTTTATAATAATTAGATATCTTCAAGTGTGTATATATAGGAGCCTTTTAAGAGAGTTTATTCTCAACAGGCTCAGCCAATGTTATATAATTATGTATTATGTTCTATTACATGTATAACTGTTCGGCTAAATAAATGTATAAATCTAAAATCTAAAATCTGAATCTTAATCTAAAATCTACCACACCATTCGCACCACAGCACCTTGTTACACTGTATCACATTCCCTGCAAATAAATGACACCACATATTAAAAAATGCTTCGGGTACACTGCAATCTCTCTCTCTCTCTCTCTCTCTCTCTCTCTCTCTCTCTCTCTCTCTCTCTCTCTCTCTCTCTCTCTCTCTCTCTCTCTCTCTCTCTCTCTCTCTCTCTCTCTCTCTCTCTCTCTCTCTCTCTCTCTCTCTCTCTCGCCTCACCAAAACATTCAGCCTTAATGCCAAAATACAAAAGGGATTTACATATTTTGTGTTCTGATACATTTTTGCATAACAGCTCGAGAATTGTCACCACTGAAAAAATAGTAAATGAAAAGGTGTCGTCTATTGTATGATTTTTAGCTTGTTTTGTTGAATAATTTATATGAAAAAGCAGGTAACTCCCGATATTATTGTTGCTAGTTACCATTATTATTATTATTACTATCATTACCATCACGTATTGTCATCTTACGTGTTATTTGTGTGGCTTTCATAAAATTCATCACAGCTTGCTTAACAAAAAAACGTCAAAAAGTCCCTAAAACAACACCTAAGCGATCGTCACTCAGCAAAGCCGCACCCGACCCACCATCATCGTTGAAAAGCTGCCATATTTATGTTTGTCACTTTTGTGGCTTTCCTCAAAATTCGTCGCTAGTCCGCTCTTTGCGCTATAAAAAAGACTAAATTACGGATATTTCTGAATCATAACTTAAAACATGAACACGAATAACAATATCAACAACTTAATATACGATACAGTCTCTGCGGCATTTGTACAGTGAGCAACAAAAGCAAACAATCAGGATAGTTTTCTTTTTTTGGAGGGAAAGGAGTATGGCAACATATATATATTTTTTTCCATACCGTTTGCCTGCCTCCGTAACACACTCTCTCAACACAGGAAACACTATTGAAGGATTGCCAGCTCAAACAGGTGATACAACAGATGCCATGGGTCTATTTCATGCTTCTTATTGGTGAAGGGAAGGAGGGGAGACTCGCCCTAAGGCAGGACTCCGCGAGGAGTGGCAGTGTGCTCACGACGGCTTCCAGCGGAACACCTCCGCCCAGGCGGCCGTCGTGAAGGTGGGACGCCTCGGCAAGAAGGACGGGAGCACCCCCGTCATGGTGACCTGCCTGGCGGACGGCAGCCCCGTCGCCACCCAGGAGATGGCCCTCGCCGACCTTCTGCAGGGTCTCCGGCTGACAAGAATTGAGGACCGCGCCGTCCTCTTCTTGAGCCTCGGCGGAGGACGGCAGGAGGGCGGAGAAGGAGCAGGACAGCCCGTCACGGCGGTGTTCTATAACGGCAGGCGCCTCGGTGATGGCGAGGTGAAGGTGCACAGCCCCTGCCTGGTAGACAACGGTCCCGGGCAGGAGACAGGCTTTGAGGGAGCCCCAGAGCAGTGTGACGGAGGTTCTTTCGGCGGAGATATTAAGGTAGAATACTTCCCCGACCTCGCAGATGCGTGGAGCATCGACAGCGAGGACGAGTCCGACACCGATGACGAATATTATTCCGCCCTCGAAGACAATTACGAAACCGATGACGAATATCACACCGCCGGCGAAGACGATTGCGATAGCGATGATGAACATTCCTCCATCCCCGATGACTACTACGATAGCGATGACGAACATTCCTCCACCCCCGAGGACTACTACGATACCGATGACTAATACCTCTACGCCGAAGAAGACAACCCGGGCAGCGAGGATGTGCCCGACGCCTGGGACATCGCGAGCGAATGTCCACCGATGGACGAAGAGGATTGGGACTGTTGGGACTACGTGGGGGACTGCGCCTGCGTGGTGACTGTCCTGCTGGTGATGTACCAGGCCTTGCGGGACTACTCATAACACTACTAACACTACTACACTTGAGGGGAAGGGGCGAATTAACACGCGGATCTTTGTTGCTTTGAAAGAGGCTCGTACGCTGCCGAGAAGTGGAAAAGATTAATGATAGATTTTGAGGGAAAAAATGATCCATGCAGCCAGAGCCTCTAACTCTTTCGAAATCATGAATAATATGAAAATATTTGTTATACATCTTCTGATATTATTTAGTTGACTTGCATTTTTATCCTGGAAATCCCTCCGGATGAAATGCTTTTAAGCACCTGCGTTGTAGCGCAGACGACGATCTCAAAAAGTAAATTATAACCAAAAAAAGAAAAAAGAGCAGGTGAAACATTCTTGCAACAAATTATAACTTAAATGCAAATGTTTATGCGGAGAAAGTGACGTTTGAACATCTAGATGGGTTCATTAAGGGAACCAAGAGCATTCATTTGTCTACGGACATTGATCGAGATTTTATATTTGTTGCAGAAGAAAAGACTATACTAACTATACTATAGTTCAAAGACTATACTAACTATACTATAGTTCAAAGACTATACTAACGAATTTATGTGTGCAAATAAGAATGAGAAAATAAGAATAATAAAGAAGACGAATCAATAAAGAAAAAAGAAGAAATAAGAATCTTAAATAAGAATGAAGACTAGTACAATATGAAATCAGATAAAAATCACCCATGTGCATTGATCACGTTTTATGTGTACTGTATATAGAAGAATATAAAAAAGCACATTTACTAAAAGGGAAAAGTACCTCAGTTACAAAAAAAATACACCGTTCCAGCGAGGCAAACTATAAACATCTGGTATAATCTTATGACTGAGAGAAGTACTAATAATGCTGCATACTTATGGCTCTCAGTATTATATGAAAGAGAATGCTACGTACTGCTATTAATGAAGTGAAGCAACAATACTGAGAAAATTGCTAGTCTTTGAAGGTGCGATTCAGTAAAAAGTGCCATTAACAAAGAAAGTGTTAGTAAAAGGGAGGTGGGTGGAGGCAAGAGGAGAGAGTGGAGAGGCGGAAGAGGCAATGTGGAAGAGTGGAGAAGGGGAGGAGGCAATGTGGAAGAGTGGAGAGGTGGAAGAGGCAATGTGGAAGAGTGGAGAGGGAGAGGCAATGTGGAAGAGTGGAGAAGGGGAAGAGGCAATGTGGAAGAGTGGAGAGGTGGAAGAGGCAATGTGGAAGAGTGGAGAAGGGGAGGAGGCAATGTGGAAGAGTGGAGAGGTGGAAGAGGCAATGTGGAAGAGTGGAGAAGGGGAGAGGCAATGTGGAAGAGTGGAGAAGGGGAAGAGGCAATGTGGAAGAGTGGAGAAAGGGAAGAGGCAATGTGGAAGAGTGGAGAAGGGGAGAGGCAATGTGGAAGAGTGGAGAAGGTGGAAGAGGCAATGTGGAAGAGTGGAGAAGGGGGAGAGGCAATGTGGAAGAGTGGAGAAGGGGGAGGAGGCAATGTGGAAGAGTGGAGAAGGGAGAGGCAATGTGGAAGAGTGGAGAGGGGAAGAGGCAATGTGGAAGAGTGGAGAAGGGGAAGAGGCATGGAAGATGAGAGGGAGAGGCAAGTGAGAGTGGAGAAGGGGAAGAGGCAATGTGGAAGAGTGGAGAAGGGGAAGAGGCAATGTGGAAGAGTGGAGAAGGGGAAGAGGCAATGTGGAAGAGTGGAGAAGGGGAAGAGGCAATGTGGAAGAGTGGAGAAGGGGGAGAGGCAATGTGGAAGAGTGGAGAGGTGGAAGAGGCAATGTGGAAGAGTGGAGAAGGGGAAGAGGCAATGTGGAAGAGTGGAGAAGGGGAAGAGGCAATGTGGAAGAGTGGAGAAGGGGAAGAGGCAATGTGGAGGCGGGAAACGTGGCGTGAAGGCGAGAATCAGAATCAGAATAAATAAGAATAGATTGAGAGATGACAAGATGGGATAGGGGAAGTAGTAGGGGGAGGAAGAGAAGATATCATTAGTAGGAGAGAAGGCGAGAAATATGTGGAAGCGGTGGAAGGAGTGCACGAAATAACGAAGATAATTAAAAATAAGACTTGAGAACTAAAGACAATGAACACTATACATTGCTTTCATGTAAAACCGTAGTAGTGATTGATATTTTCCCTTACATGTGTTGTCTCCAGTTTGTGTATATATGTACTGTATATACCATTGCAACACTTCCTTCTTCATTAACCTTAAGACAAAATGAAAATTACAGGAATGATCTTTGTGTAAATATGTACTGTACATACACATACTAAAAACTGTGTACGTAGCCTATGTATATATTCACATTGAAATATATGAATGAATGCATACGCGATTATTCTGTGTGTATGTGTGTGCGTTTTTGTTTTTTTTGGGGGGGAGGGTGTTTGTATGTGTGAGTGTTTATGTGAGCCTTTAATTTTTTTGTTTTTTTTGTGTGTGTTTCGTCCTACACCATAGCGTTACGTTACGCTATATTACATTCATTTGCGTGACTTTTATATATATATTTTTTTTTTGTGTGTGTGCGTATGACTGAACGTGTATTTTCCATTTACCATTTTTTATATTTCCAGGTCATGTATTTCAGTGTAGGAGGCACGCGTATAGAGGCAGCAGTAGTACAGCACTGGCGTATTTATTCCCGTGCTTTACCATACAGAAAAAGTGAAATATGAACCCTATACACAGACAACATTTAGCATCAGTCACCCGGTCATCACATAACACACGGGAATTCGATCATCATGCTGTGTATTTATGTTGACGGCGGAATGTGGTGGTGGTGTTGGCAGGGGAGGCAGGGGACTAGTGCGGCAGGGTTGTGGTTGGCAGGGTAATGTGTAACGTAGCGGATGGGAAGCTAATGGACTGGTGGAAGGGTTAGAGTGGTAGGGATGAGGGATTGTGGGTGGGAGGGAAAGGGGGAAATGATTTGGGATGGAGTTCGGTGAGGACGGGAGAGTGGTGGTGTTGTGGTGGTGGTGGTGGGGTGATGGGGAGGGTTGGGGGTGGGAGGAGATGAAGGAGTGGAGGGTAGGAGGGGAAGGTATAGGAGGGGAAGGGTTCACTGTGGTTCACTGTGGACGAGAGAAGCATTTGACCTCCCACACACACGCTATATCGAAAGGTGCAGGTCATCAGGATTTATTTTATTGTTATTCTGAAGGTCACAAACAAACCTTCACCTCTATTCAACACTGTCATTCCTCCTCGATGTTTAGTGCTCCGACATAACATCGACCGTGACCGCCGCAACAGCCTTGTGATCGAGAGGAGAATGTGACGCATGAATATCCTGCATGTAAACTAGATCAATAGACTTTTAATAGATAGTCAGTTAATCTTCCACATAAAGATATCTCAACCACACTGACGAAGCAGGGAGGGTGCGAGGAGACAGAATAACTAATACCTGGTTACCGTGCGACACTGCTATAAGTTTGGACATCCTTGTAAATTTACTCATCTAGAAAAGTTGACAGAATTGTTATGTCGCACAAGGCAATAGTTCACGCGTATAGAGCAGCCTCGGTTATCCCTCTGGCACCCTTGCAAGGCCTTCTTCTTCGCTACCCTTAAGACTAAATAATAAATACTGGTATATGTTTAGCTTTTTAGAAGTGATAAGATGATCTGATATGTTATATAACAGGGGGACAATGTGTTTTTTTTTTTTAGCAATAACTGCACTGCTTTGCCGCCACACCAGCATGACGTCTGTTAGCCTGAAGGAGATGTGCTCGCAAAGTCCCGAACCCAGTACCAATATCCTGCCAACACCTCACCATTCCACACTTCACGCCCACCGGTTGAATTCACTTACATTTCACAGTAATTATGATCGCGATTCATAAGTTAAGCGGAATGTCGGTAACAAGACAACGCCTGACAACACGTATGCACCGCCACCATAACACCTGACGCCGCTTTCCTGCCTTCATTCCACGCTTGACTTGTTACCTCACCTGTCCTCACTGGTAACCTGTTAATTGCCACTCACGTATTGCGACACTGGATGAAATTAATCTATATATGTTTTACAGTAATTAGCTCATCCTCCTCTCCCCCTCCGCCACACACATGCCCCCCACTGCACACTTACCCCCCCACCACATACATACCCCCACCACATACATACCCCCACCACACACATCCCCCCACCACACACATACCCCCACCACACACATACCCCCACCACACACGTATATCCCCCACCACACACATGCCCCCACCAACCACACACGTAAGCCCCCCGCCACACACATACCCCCCACCACACACGTGTAACCCCCCACCACACACGTGTAGCCCCCCACCACACACGTGTAACCCCCCTCACCACACACGTGTAACCCCCCCGCCACAGACATACCCTCCACCACACACAGACTGCAATTTTGTTTACTGCTAATCATAAAAATCGAAGTTTTATTTTCGTGTTGCCTAAGAACACCACTACTAGCTCTGTAAATAGTGCAATACATATATAATACTACAATTTATCTCACTCATCTCCCTGTATCAAACTGACAATATTCCTCAAATTGCGTTCGCTTCACTAACCATTGGCGACATACGTCGACATAGATAGAGCTTTATAAATGTACCATAAATTGTGACTCGAGGTAATTTTTTAGTCTCAGATACACGCTTTTTCGGTAAACCAGGAGTTTCGGCATTTTGGATAATTTCGGTTTAATATGAATAAGACAACATAGAGAATATTAGTTGTTACCCTTTTCTATATTGTTTTTAATGGTAACTCCATGGGTTCAACCCAAGGAACTTACAGAGTCGATGACCTGTAGGGGTGATTGCCAGGTGATGCCTCTCTTGAAGAGGCAGGTGTAACTTTCTTCCCTGCCCAGAGGTACAAATCTAAGGTGGTAGTGGATAAAAGTGGTCGATCGGTTATAAGTAAGGCTTACATATTTAAGTAATGTATAAGTATTTAAGTGCCAGGGACGAGTACGACAATATTGTCTTATAAATATATATATATATATAATATATATATATATATATATAATATATATATATATATATATA
Organism: Chionoecetes opilio; assembly: GCA_016584305.1. Taxonomy (NCBI): domain Eukaryota; kingdom Metazoa; phylum Arthropoda; class Malacostraca; order Decapoda; family Majidae; genus Chionoecetes; species Chionoecetes opilio. The sequence continues at coordinate 204,014 of JACEEZ010023802.1, read as the reverse complement.
TATATATATATATAATATATATATATTATATATTATATATAATATATATATTATATAATATATAATATATTATATATATTATATATATATATAATATAATATGTACACTGTGAACCTTGAACAATAAAAAATCACGGGTTCCTACAATCGGCCAATGAAACTAAAAGTCTTATAGACTGGCCCTGAAAAATTATTAACGTGACAAGCACACACACACACACTGTGGTGTGGTGACCCACACAGACTCGCAAGGAGTCTTCCTATAGGAGAGCTTGGGTCGCGTCCACTATTGTTTCTGCTTTCCTCCCGGCTATCGGCGACTTTATAAAGGGAGGTGTGTCCTTTGTTGTTGTTGAACAGCTGTGTTGTCCACGGTGTGACGTACGGTTTCCTCTAATGTCATCATTTGGATGTTTTGCTGACAAACATACACACGAGTCTGCTGGCTTCCTCCTGCGTCAGGATGTGTCTGTAGACTCAAAGATGTGCTGTGTCGTCTTTCTTCATTATGTATCATCACGCCTTCCTGCTCCCTACATCAGGGCTTCCTGGTAGCTGCTAACATACATATGTGAACATGTACATTATATCATTACCAATCCAGTGCCCTAACATCGCCCGCTCAACTACCCAACCGCGTCCTCGTGATAGTCCAGAGACATGTACCTAACCATGTTACAACTTATGTTTACTAAAGATTATCGGCTTTGAGCCAATGCTCCTTTTAAGATGCCTATACAAGGGGTGGGCTTTCATGACAACATTGCAAAGATGAATCACAACAATAATGGTAGGTATAACAGGAGTAATGATACAAGGGTAATACACGTATGGACATAAGCAAACTGGTCCTTTACAGCAGTTTTTAAATCCAAGCTATTAAATAAAAAATAACTCAAAGGCTATTAGCAATGTATTAAACATCCTGCAAATTATATTAAAAAGTGCTTTACGAAACTCCGCCGCGTTGTCACAATAATAAAACTCGCCGGACACCTTAAAGTCGTCCGTCCATCGCCCGCAAGACGCGCCCCTCGAGCCGTCACGCCGAGCACGGTCAAAGAGGACTCGCCGCCCTGCGGGAGCATCGGTTCCGCACGACACTTCAAAGTCGTCCGTCCATTGGTTGTGGGTCACAGCATTGATTAATTGTGTCCACGCGCCGATATTGTACAGCATGTATGTGGTGTTGAGCAAGTACAGCCAGATGGGCGGCCGGCCGTGACGCCCGCCGCCCGCGCCACCCCTCTCACGCCCATGAGCAAACACCGACACACACACGCAGAGCTCCGGAGAATGTGACAATGCGCATCTTATCATCATCATAAGAAAATAAGGGAGCTACAAGAGGCCGTGAGACCTACACGAGGTAGTTCCTGTAAATCATGCTTATTTATTACTTATATAATTTTTATTTCCCTATTTAGTTACTTACTATACATATACCTGCTTGGAACGACACCAAGGAGAACGAAAAAAAGATCTGTTTGCGAATTTAATGGTTTTTTTTGTGACAACTAATTAGTTACCTTGTCAAAAAACTGTGTTGGGCGTCAGTTTAGGTCCAATATATACAGATATATGTATGGGTATATATGGTCTGTCTGTCTGCCTGTCACTGTCTGCGTCTGTCTGTCATGTATAACGTAAAACCATTCACCGATTTTTGTTTTGCATTTATCAACTTGTTTAATTGATCTGATATCTCTGTCTGTCTATTTGTCTATCTATCAATCTATCACTCATCCAATCTACCTGTCTGTCTGTCTGTATGGTTGTCTGTCTGTCTGTCTCGTCGCCATCTTACCTGCAGCATTACTTTACACATATCACGGTACACTTGCATTCCTTTATCTGATCGCTCTGATATACTCCTGACTATTTTCCAGCTCCTTACCTCCCTCGCTTGCTTCCTTCCCTTCTTTCGTCGTAACCCTCTCATCTATCCTCCAGTGTTTCCCTTCATGTGCCTTCTCCTTTACTCTTCTATATTTTTCTCGCTCTCAACTTCCTTATTTCTTCCTTCTTTCCATCTCTCTTCAGACTTGTTTCCTCCTCTTCCTCGTTTCTCGCTCCAGCTCCTTCCTCTCCCCCTCTTCCTTCTGTCTTTATATACCAGTAAACACACTTTCGTGGCATAGCATACCAGGCATAAGTAACAGGGCCGAGAGCCGAGGAACTCATGCTGTCATATTAAGCTAATGTAGAGACGCTTGTATAATATCTTAAAGCTAACAAGGGATCCAGATATGTTATTATTCATGTATGACTACGTCTGTCATCGTATTTAGTGTGTGTGTGTGTGTGTGTGTTGTGTGTGTTGTGTGTGTGTGTGTGTGTGCGTGTGTGTGTGTGTTGTGTGTGTTGTGTGTGTGTGTGTGTGTGTGTGTGTGTGTGTGTGTGTGTGTGTGTGTTGTTGTGGTTTGTGTGTGTGTGTGTGTGTGTGTGTGTGTGTGTTGTGTGTGTTGTTGTGTTGTGTTTGTGTGTGTGTGTGTGTGTGTGTGTGTGTGTGTTGTGTGTGTGTGTGTTTGTGTGTGTGTGTGTGTGTGTGTGGTTGTGTGTGTGTGTGTTGTGTGTGTGTGTGTGTGTGTGTGTGTGTGTGTGTGTTGTGTGTGTGTGTGTGTGTGTGTGTGTGTGTGTGTGTGTGTGTGTGTGTGTGTGTGTGTGTGTGTGTGTGTGTGTGTGTGTGTGTGTGTGTGTGTGTGTGTGTGTGTGTGTGTGTGTGTGTGTGTGTGTGGTGTGTGTGTGTGGTGTTGTGTGTGTGTGTGTGTGTGTGTGTGTGTGTGTGTGTGTGTGTGTGGTGTGTGTGTGTTGTGTGTGTGTGTGTGTGTGTGTGTGTGTGTGTGTGTGTGTGTGGTGTGTGTGTGTGTGTGTGTGTGTGTGTGTCCCTCATTCGCTGTCACCACACTATTCGTACCACAACAATTTGTTACACTTTACCACATTCCCTATACATAAATGACACCACGTATTAAAGAATGCTTCATGTACACATCAACCCCCCCCCCCCCCCACCCTTCCTCTCTCTCTCTCTCTCTCTCTCTCTTTTCTCTCTCTCTCTCTCTCTCTCTCGCCTCACCAAAACATTCAGCCTTAATGCCAAAATACAAAAGGGATTTACATATTTTGTGTTCTGATACATTTTTGCATAACAGCTCGAGAATTGTCACCACTGAAAAAATAGTAAATGAAAAGGTGTCGTCCATTGTATGATTTTTAGTTTGTTTTGTTGAATAATTTACATGAAAAAACAAGTAACTCCCGATATTATTGTTGCTAGTTACCATTATTATTATTACTATCATTACCATCACGTATTATCATTATTACAAAATGGCTTAACAAATTCAATCAAAACTTGCTTTACGAAAGTTTCTCTCCCTTACTATTACCATGTAAGCTTGGTAAGCCATCTCAAACAACACCACAGCGATCGTCACTCTGCAAAGCCGCACCCGACCCGCCAGCAGTGTTGAAAAGCTGCCATATTTATGTTTGTCGCTTTTGTGGCTTTCCTCAAAATTCGTCGCTAGTCCGCTCTTTGCGCAATAAAAAGGACTAAATTACGAATATTTCTGAATCATAAACTCAAAAACATGAAAATGAATAATAATACCAACAACTTGATATGCGTGGAATATCGACAGCGAGTACAAGTCCGAAACCGAGGACGAATATCATACCGCCGTCGAAGACGATTGCGATAACGAATATCCCACCGCCCGCGAAGACGATTGCGGAACCGATGACGAACATTCCACCGACCCCGATGACTACTACGATACCGATGACGAATACCTCTGCGCCGAAGAGGACAACCCAGGCAGCGAGGATGTGCCCGACGCCTGGGACATCGCGAGCGAATGTCCACCGATGGACGAGGGGGATTGGGACTGTTGGGACTACGTGGGGGACTGCGCCTGTGTGGTGACTGTCCTGCTGGTGATGTACCAGGCCTTGCGGGACTACTCATAACACTACTAACACTACGACACTTGAGGGGAAGGGGCGAATTAACACGCGGATCTTTGTTGCTTTGAAAGAGGCTCGTACGCTGCCGAGAAGTGGAAAGGATTAATGATAAATTTTGATGGAAAAAAAATGATCCATGCAGCCAGAGCCTCTAACTCTTTCGAAATCATGAATAATATGAAAACATTTGTTATACATCTTATATTATTTAGATGACTTGCATTTTTTATCCTGGAAATCCCTCCGAATGAAATGCTTTTATAGCTTACAAGGGATTCAGATATGTTATTATTCATATATGACTATGTCTGTCATCGTATTTCGTGTGTGCGTGTGCGTGTGCGTGTGTGTGTGCGCGTGCGTGTGTTTTACGTTGCAGCCTATAGCGCCTGTAGGCTCCTTTTTCTTTTTTTTCTTTGAGGGCTCAGGTGGTTGGACCTGCACATTCTGGAGGGTCGTGATGGTTGGCCCTCGCCCGTTGGTGGCGCAGGCTGGAATTTTATAGTGACACCTGTGATCTATAGGTGAACGTCCGTTTTCTGTGATGGTCTCAACCCTCAGTTTAGGCTCATGCTGCCACCTATTTCCCCTCCGCCGCACATGAAGTCACAGTCGAAAGAACAGGAATGTAATGCAGCATGCGTGTTGCTTGGGCCACTCGACGATGGATTTACAGTGGCTCCTTGGTGGGACTTGAACTTGGGACCATGTGCTCACCTCCCAGGCTCTTGCTGACCACGTTAAAGATGGCTGAAAGAGTTGCCCCCCGGCTGGATTCGAACTCTGGACATCGAGCTTAACACTCCAAGGCGCTAACCACTCGGCCACCGCCTCCCCTAACGGTGTGTGTGTGTGTGTGTGTGTGTGTGTGTGTGTGCAAGAAAACAGCTGGGCGAAGATTGTGACCGGTCGTTTGCGCAGGTGTACGCCATATTGGAGAAGGAGAGGGAGGTAAAACAACAACAACGTTTGGAGCAGGAAGGTGCTGTAAATGTTGTAAGCGACGTTGATGAAATAAATGAACTTGACAACGAAAATAAAAATGGTGAGGAAAATAAAGAAAGTAATGGGCCCAACGAACCATCCTCACAAAATCAAAATACAAAACACTCTACTGGCAAACAAGGCGTGTTTGCCTTGCCCCCCCAAACTACCGCAGGAAATGGAAACCAGGCTAGCGACCAACGGAAAGAGAAGGTATGCTACTATTACAAAAACAACAAGTGTAAATATGGACAAAGGGGCCGTGATTGTCCAAATGCCCACCCCAGACTGTGCACTAGATATATTGTAAACGGCTGTGAACCAGCAAGAGGGTGTAAAAAAGGTAAGGATTGCGTCTTTCTACATCCACCAATATGCTATGGGTCAGAAAGAAAGCGGGAGTGTTTGAATATGGAATGTAAAAGATTACATTTGAAGGGCACTCGCCGCTACCCCCCCTATGACCATCAAACTACCGAACAACAAACAAGGCAACAGGCAGCCCCCGCCAAACAACTACCCGCTTGGTCAACCATACCACCATCAACCCCTAATCCACACAATGCATGGGAAAGTGGACCCCCACACCAGACTGAAAAACAACAAAATGCTACTACACAGTCTTTTTTATTGCAGCAAATGCAACAAATGCAACAAGTACAGCAACATATACTGCAAATGCTGAAAGCAGTGCCGTGGCAGTGGGGCCCCACGCAAACGCTACAAGGATACCAGCAACAACAGGTGGCAGCAATGCCGACAGCCTTTATAAAATAATCACTCTAAATATTGCTGGCCTATTACCATACAAATTTAGAGGCAAAATAAAATTACTCACAGAAATGGCACAAACTGAAAATGCCTGTATAATCTCCCTAACAGAAACACACCTAACAGAAGAAATCAGAGAAGCTGAAATAAAAATACCAAACTTTGTACCATATAGAACGGACAGACCAAAACAAAAGAAAAAAGGCGGTGTCATCACTTACGTGGATGACCACTTTGCAGCTAGGACACAAGTTCTCCACTCAGAATCAAACTTGTACACAGAATCCCTGGTACTATACATTAAAGACCTTGATTGGGTATATATAAATATATACAGGCCACCAGCGTGCCCAACAAATAAATTTAATGACCAACTAACAAAGATTAGAGAAGTAATTAACTCACTACCACCACCCATGCCTACCATTATGCTCACTGGTGATCTAAACTTCCCGCTCATAGACTGGAGTTGGAGAGTGTATATGGAGGGGAAGGGGACATGCGACTCAGGCAGAAGCTGTCTTGAACTTTGCGGAGGATTTCTGTTTACAACAAGTCATCAACACTCCCACAAGAGGTGACAACATACTGGACATTGTGATGACAAACAATGATGACCTACTACATAATATTACTGTAAACAAAACTAATCTCTCAGATCATAACATCATAACCCTGACGACCAGCGTATCTACAAATATGCAACCTAGAATTCCCAGTGCAGCACAACAAGCACCAAATTTCAGCCGAATAAATTTTCACAGCGAGTCAGTCTGCTGGGAAAGTTTAAGGAGAGACCTTGGTGTAGTAAAATGGGACTCACTCATGAAAGACTGCGACTCTGAGGTCAAATACGACATACTGACGACGAAATGCTTGGAAATATCAGAGAAATATGTACCGTTGAGGAGATCGTCTAATAAGACCCCTCCTTATAAGGGTAACATACCAAGGGACCGAAAAGTTCTGATGCGAAAGAGAACAAAACTAAGAAAAAAACTCAAGAACACCAACAACAGTGAAATACTAACACAAACTGAAAACAAAATTACCATTATAGAAGAAAAACTTAAAAGATCAGTTAAATTAGAAGATGACCGGAAAGAAATACAAGCTGTGGCATGTATTAAAATCAATCCCAAATACTTTTACAAGTATGCCGCAAACAAGTCAGTAATGAGAGCGAGTGTTGGCCCACTGACTGACTCAGACGGCAGAACCATAAATGAACCCAAGGAGATTGTTGAAGAACTACTGCTCCAGTACAAAAGTGTCTTCAGCAACCCCGTGAAAGACAAAATAATCAACTCACCTATGGACTTTTTTCGCCAAGGTACTGACTGCACATCAAAACTGACGGACATAACTTTAAGCAGAGACATCATAGAAGGAGCAATTAAAGAGTTGACTACTAACTCGGCAGCTGGACCTGACCACTTCCCTGCTGTGCTCCTTAAACGTTGTGCTAAAGAGCTGAGCGTTCCTTTGCTCTCTCTTTATAGAACTTCATTAGAATCCGGAATAATACCAAAGCAATTAAAAAGTGCCAACATCACACCAATCCACAAGGGAGGGTCGAAGACAGAAGCAAAAAATTATCGACCAGTTGCCTTAACCTCCCACATTATTAAAGTCTTGGAGAGAATAATAGTTAAGAACATGGCTCAATATCTCGAACAAAATAACAAAATGAACCAAGACCAACATGGCTTTCGCGTTGGGCGTTCATGCCTCTCCCAACTGCTCGCCCACTATGAAACAATTTTAGAAAAGCTGGAATATAACAAAAATGTTGATGTGGTCTATCTTGATTTTGCAAAAGCCTTTGACAAGGTAGACCACGGCATTTTACTACACAAGATACGACAAATGGGCATTACTGGAAAGCTCGGGATGTGGCTGCACTCGTTCCTTACTGACAGGGAGCAGTGTGTAGCGGCTGGCGGTGCAGTGTCTCAGTCGTCAGTGGTCAACAGTGGAGTGCCACAGGGATCGGTCCTTGGACCTCTGCTATTTTTGATCCACATCTCCGACATAAACAGACACGTCTTACACTCGTCTGTAGCTTCTTTTGCTGATGACACCAGGGTACTGAAGGAAGTTTCTTCAGTATCTGATGCCGAACAACTACAAACTGATCTGGCATCACTTTACTCGTGGGCAGAGCAAAATAACATGTCCTTCAATGACAACAAATTTGAGCATATACATTACAGTTCAGGGGGAATTAACTACAATGCACACACGTTTGCAGCACCGGACGGTTCACATATAGACACCAAGGAGCATATAAGAGACCTAGGAATTACCCTCAGCTGTGACGGAAACTTTATCCAACATATACAAAATGTGGTAAAAAAGGCACGAAGCCAGGCTGGCTGGATCCTTCGCACTTTCCGGACACGTGAAAGGCTTCCTATGCTGACATTATACAAGTCACTCGTGATACCGTTGTTGGAGTATTGTTGTCAGCTATGGAGTCCATGGCGAGCAGGAGAGAAGCAATCACTTGAAGCAGTACAACGATCTTTCACCGATAGAATATTTGACGTCCGACATTTGGACTACTGGGAAAGATTACGTGAACTCGACCTTTACTCACTAGAAAGGCGTAGAGAAAGGTACGCTATATTATACATCTACAAAATATTGACCGGAAAATCTGTAAATAACTTGAATGTACGGTCTAGCAATCACCCACGACGGGGTCTGCTCTGCCATATTGAAAGGATATACCCCAGAGCAAGTACAAGAGTCAAGACGCTCAAAGAAAACGCTTTCGCTATAAGAGGGCCACACCTCTTCAATGCACTGCCCAGACACCTGCGTGACTCAACGGAACATAACCTTGAACGTTTCAAGAACCACCTAGACAAGTTCCTACGGACAATACCCGATCAACCCAAGCTGCCTCATTACCACCTCTGCGCTGCCAGCAACAGCATCATAGACCAGATGGCGAAGAGACGAGCAGACGGGTTATATTAGTGGCGGCGCATCAGCGTGGCCACGGGCATCAACTGTTGCCTGAAACTATTCACCACAGGAACCACAGGTGTGTGTGTGTGTGTGTGTGTGTGTGTGTGTGTGTGTGTGTGTGTGTGTGTGTGTGTGTGTGTGTGTGTGTGTGTGTGTGTGCGCGCGTGTGCGTGTGCGTGTGCGTGTGTGTCACGCAGACCATCCTAAAACGACACATATTGATCTACATGTTCTGATAAGTCTTGTTTTGATGCGTTCACAAGTACAGGTAATTATGTTGCTCGTCATTTAGTCATTTCATTCGTCAATCAGTCAATCAGCACGTCAATCAGTCCGTCAATCAGTCCGTCAATCGGTCAATCAGGCGAATTTCACATAAGAATAACAACAAATAGGGGCAGAAAATACCCCCTACTATTGGTTGGCTCAAAGCTGCGCCATCGCTTGATTGGCTGATCATTCATTCCGTGATGGCGCACTGGCGGTCGATCGCTGATAAGATAAATCCATTTTTGATGAAACATGGATAAAAGTATTTTCAATGTAGGCCTTGCTAGTATCCGACTATATCTCACACACACACACACACACACACACACACAAAGACACACACACAAAGACACATACACAAAGACACATACAGACACATACACAAAGACACATACACACACAAAGACAGACACAAAGACACATACACAAAGACACATACACAAAGACATACACAAAGACACATACACAGACACATACACAAAGACACATACACAAAGACACATACACACGCACGCATACTCACAGTTATACCCCCCCTTAGCTCCCTTTACACACACACACACACACACACACGCTCCCAGCAGGTATACTATAGTGGCTCGCGACGCCCCTCAGGAGTCCCGCCGCCGCTGCTGTGTCTGTCAGCCCTGATCGATGGCAGAAATCACTGTATACAGTGTATAGCTACCCTTGATTTACACCGCGGCATTGAGCCTGCTGGCAGGGCATGTGGTTCGTTACGGCACGGTACGAAATTGCGGCACGGTACGGTAATTTAAGGGCTAAAAGTACGGTTCGATATTACGGTTCGATATATTTCTTCAAGTTCGGTACGGTACGAAAGTACGATTTTTATTCCCGTACTTATATCGAACCATTTTCGTAACCAGCAGTATGGATGGTAAGCTACCATCGATAGTGTCTATTTATCTTCATGTATACCTGTACCGTGGATGTGGTACATTGTACTTGAATATGATGAGTAGAGGCAGGAACACGAGATGCAGGTTAGCAGTGGTCGTGTTGGTAGCGTCGGTTTTGGTAGCGTCGTTGTGGTAGCTAGTGGCACGAGCGGTCTAGGCTCGGAGGTGCGTGGGTACTAGGTCTCTGTGTGTCACCGAGTGTCTCTTAAAGTAGAGTGCATGGGTATGAGGAATAATGAGTAGTCACCTTTGTAGATTTGAAGACAGAAGATGTATTGGTCAGCAGGAACAGTAATACAGGAGATGTTGGGGCAGGGCGGCACACGTGGACGCCCCGACGAGACGAAGCCGTATGCGTGACCTATGAGTGAGCTGTGTGTCGGGCCGTGAGTAGTGGGTTGAGTGTCTCTCGGGCAGGTGCAGTCTACCCTATTTATAGACTGGTCAAGGAGCGCGGAGTAATACATGAGTGTTTCCATATATCCTACCTACAGTAGACACACTTGACGCCTGATCTAGGAGGCAGGACACTAGTAGGAAAATTCCTCCTGACAGCTGTCTAGTCGGCGTAGGTCAAAGAGAATGTAGAAAGAAGGTGCTAAGAGAGTAATTGGAGAGAGTACACCTACAGTACAGTACATATCTATCTGTAAAAATCACTTGACTTCACCCCAGCTCAGGGACCAGGGGTAGGGACTCAAGGAGCAGGAGTTGACCCCCCCATTAATACCACCGTGTGACCTCATTACCACCAATTTTCCATCCAGCGCCTGGGTGTTGACCTGGTCCTGGAACTCCTGGGGATAATGATTAATAGTTCAACAGGCCATGTGTTTAGTTCCTATCTACCTTATATATATATCTCGGTTATAGGAGTTAACTATGAAATGTATGTAGCGTATAGAGATCAATGGGTAGAAGTTACTATGTGTTGTATGTACCTGTAAAAGTATGTGTATATTAATTACAATGGAAAATTATTAGTAATTTTGTCAATTATTGATTTTGTTTATGAAAGTAAAATGTTTTTGAGTACGAAAAATAATTCGAAATTACGGTGCGGAAATTAATCTTACTAGTACGGTACGATACAAATATTCAGGTACGGAACGGAATTACGGTACTGTATTTATCTGAGGTACGAATTAAGAAAAATATTACCGTACCGTACCGTACTACATGCCCTGGCTGCTGGTCAGACCTTTTCCCAGCCGCCAGCCGCGCCTCCCACGCACACCACAGATAGTCTGACTCTTGCCTCTATGATATGTACTGTTATCATCACTGCTTGTTATAATTTGTATAGATCATGCCTTTTAGAGATACCATCATTATTGCTCTCTCTTCTATAAATAACAGTATTATCGCTATCATCATCAATGCTATTTTCATTATTGATGTTGTTAATGTTACTAATAATTGTCCAAGCTCGCTTCGCTCGCTTGGGACACCTATTTCAGCCGAAATCAGGTGTCATATAGGCTTGTAAAATGTTTCCACGAATTTTCTTCTTCTTCTTCTTGTGACTACTTTTGTAGGCAACGTGTATACAGGCGTAAAGGAAGAAATTTGGCACGAAAGGTTATATTTCGTCTCTTAACTCATTGTCCAAGCGAGCGAAGTGAGTTTTTAGAATTTATGCTAAAATTCGTAATATATTGTGCCTGGCGACATTAGTGCAGTGGCGAAAGTAGTGCATTACTGTAGTGGAAATAAAATGTTTCCGACTCGTAGCCTTCACAATAACAGTGTCTGAGCCGAGGAGGCAGGCTGCTTGTGTTAGGCCTCATATAACTACTATAACTCGTGTTTCTAATGCCGTTATAGGTGTTATTTAGGGTTAGCGAGGTGTTATATAAGTGGTAGGGTGTGTGTGTGTGAGGTGTTAAATATGCCATTTCAGCCGTGGGTACAGAGAGGAGTTGTCCAAGCGAACGAAGGGAGCTTGGAGCTTGATTCGCATATAACAATTATGAAATACCACCACCACCACCACCACCACCACTGATGTGGAATAACAAAACACATCTTGACCTCTTTGTAGGCTTTACTTAACACAAAACTCTTGTGCATTCCTGTAACAACATTTTCAGTATCAGAGTGGAAATTTAACACACAAGATAAACACTTATACACAAGTAATATACAGTCACAGTATATTGGAGGAATACCCACCTGGCTTGGTTGCCTGCTTCTGTCGGACTGATCCACACCTGCTAACTCGTTTACCACCTTGACTAATACGCGGTGTTGCCAAATCTACGTAAATGACGAACTACCACAACCCATCAAATAGTTACCTTAGTTTATGACAGCAGGCCAATCACATAGTTATCATCAACTAACTAACTATTACAACCACCACCACCACCACCACACCCCACCCCCCACCATCACCACCACCCCCACCATCCCCCCCCCCCCCCCCCCCCCCCACCACCACCCCCACCATCCCCACTCCCACCATCCGCACCACCACCACACCACCACCACCACCATCACCACCATCACCACCATCACACCACCACCACCACCGCCATCACCACACCATTTTTTTTAGAACTTTTTTTTTTGAACTTTTTTCAAGAACAATTTAGCACTTTTCTTTTCTTTGTAAAAAGTAAAGAAACTCAAAGAAGGGGATGGTGAAGGTTAGGTTGGGTTAGGTCAGGTTGTAATAGAAGTATTTTAAGGTGAGGGTATTTAAAAAGTTGACTTTAGCCTGTGCGAGCTTGGACACGTTCCACATCTTTAGTGTGGACGTCTATTTCCTAGTAATTATAATCTTATTGTTTTATCATTAATGTAATAATTATTATCCTAAACATTGTTATTATCATTAATACAAATATAATGAAGCGAGCTTTGGGGAATACAGTCAGCCAACATTTTACTAGTTTTAATTAAATACAGATACACGTGCCGAGTGGAGGCAGCTGCGGCCACGTGTGTGTCGCCTATGACCGCATTCAAAACACAATGCTACAAGAGCCTACAAGCCAGTGCGATAGAGTATGTACTTCAGCTTATGTCTATTTTTATTATAACCAACATAATCCTTCATTTGTAGAACTAAGTTAAAAAGAAAATGATATACTTCTTGATTGGTAAGATCGCCTCGCTAACAAGGGGAACTGCATGAATGGGGATTGTTTGTGAGCGTGACAATAAATTACAAGGCTGGTGAGAACCCTTGCTGATGAGCGTCAGGCGGCAGTACGCAGGGCATCCACGTCCTGGTGTTCTAAAGCAACAAGGGACGCCGCCGCCGGGGCTGAGTGGCGCTCCAGGGTGTCCAACCAGCGGCCTGACTTGTGGTATTTTCTTGTGGTATCTCCAGCACTGCATCGCTAGGTAAATTGTACTGGTGCTCTATTATCACTGAGTCTTTCTAACTATCTCCAGCACTGCATCGCTAGGTAAACAGTACTGGTGCTGTATCATCACTGAGTCTTTCTAACTATCTCCAGCACTGCATCGCTAGGTATACAGTACTGGTGTTGTATCATCACTGAGTCTTTCTAACTATCTCCAGCACTGCATCGCTAGGTAAACAGTACTGGTGCTGTATCATCACTGAGTCTTTCTAACTATCTCCAGCACTGCATCGCTAGGTAAACAGTACTGGTGCTGTATCATCACTGAGTCTTTCTAACTATCTCCAGCACTGCATCGCTAGGTAAACAGTACTGGTGCTGTATCATCACTGAGTCTTTCTAACTATCTCCAGCACTGCATCGCTAGGTAAACAGTACTGGTGCTGTATCATCACTGAGTCTTTCTAACTATCTCCAGCACTGCATCGCTAGGTAAACAGTACTGGTGCTGTATCATCACTGAGTCTTTCTAACTATCTCCAGCACTGCATCGCTAGGTAAACAGTACTGGTGCTGTATCATCAGTTGTCTTTCTAATTATATCTGTTCTATCCCGACTGTGCAGAGAAACAAATCTTGGAGGGTGCTGTTTACTGGGGAGGTTTGTACAGCGGCGCGGCAGGATGCAAACTAAAACTACGTGATATGAAAACTATAAATAGCACTCAGGAACTCACGTGCTATGAAACAGAATTATTCACATTCGAACCACACAAGAGATAATCCATACACTCGTTCACTTGTAAGTTTCACATTATTCACCTCATACAACTATCGTACAATATAAAAGCCTCCAAACAGCAGTCAAGATCATAAAGAAGAAGGAAATCTATCACATGCACTTTTTTTTATGAGATTTAAATTTATGATCTTCATGAAGGTAAAATTTTGCTTCCCTTCTTAATCAGGTTCAATTTTTTTTCTGGTGAGGCACAACACAGTTTTCTGGTATTTGATATCCTTCCATGTCATGAAAACACATCGAAGTCCAGTGCAGGAATAATTGTAACATTAAATATTGAGACATGAAAAAGACATTTCTAGAAAGGAGACGGGAAGGGGGAGTGTACAACGGAGGCAGTTCAGACAAGACGGACGAGACGACGGTGTGAGTATTTCCAGGCACGTCATAAAGTGTTCATCAAAGCGTAACAGCAGCGGTCAAGGGAGACCCCGAGGACTGAGGGCGAGGCTGACGTGGGACTGAAAGACTGAAATACCACAGAGCCGCAAAGTCCTTCCTGAACGACAGAAAAGCCTGACTAATGTTGCCTGCTATCTAAAACTGAGTCAAACATCTCCCTGGAATGCGGACGAGCCGTAAAGTTATACAAGAAATAGGAAATATTTTGTTGTCCTTCACGCCAGCAAGGGACTCTCCAGGGGCGGCATTCACTACGGCCAGGACGATCAGACCAACGTGAAGGTCGCCCGAAAGTGGAAAAGCCATCAAGGGCATTTTAGCTACCTATTTCTTACAAAATATATCGTACAAGAATGTCCTGTGTGTGTGTGTGTGTGTGTGTGTGTGTGTGTGTGTGTATGTGTTGACCTAGGTGTATTCATCTAGTTGTAGTATACAGGGCCTGAACTATACTCCTGTGATCCTGTTTTCGTGTCTATATCTATTTAGCTTTTCCATAAATTGATGTACACTTTTTACCTCTATCATTTCTTCTCTGAGTCCATTACAGGGATGAACACTACTGTGGGGTAAAACTAAACCTCTTGATGCTAACAATCTCCCTCTCTTATATTAAGTTGTCAATAACAATCTCCCTCTCCGTTGAAACATCTCCCTCTCTTATATTATAATTTAGTGTGTATTCATCTAGTTGCATTTTTACAGGGCCTGAGCTACACTCGTATTTTTTTTTTACGTTGGAACCTATAGCGCCTGTAGGATATTATTTTTTCCTTGATTCCTTGAGGGCTCAGATGGTTGGCCCTGCACATTCTGGATGGCTGTGATGGTTGACCCTCGCCCGTGGTGGCGCAGGCTGGATTTATATAGTGACACCTGTGGTCTATAGGGGAAGGTCCTGTTTTCTGTGATGATCTGACCCTCAGTTAGGTTCATGCTGCCCTCTGGTGTTCCCTCCGCCGCACTTGTAGTCGCAGTCGAGAGAACAGGTAGGCAGCATGCGGGTGTCTTCGGCCACTCGACGATGAATTTTACAGTTGCTCCTTGGTGGGACTTGAACCCGGGACCTTGTGCTCACATACCAGGCTCTTGTCAAATGCGTTAAAGATGGTCGAAAGAGCTGCTCCCAGCAGGATTTGAACTCGGGACATCGAACTCACCACCACCAAGACGCTAACCACTCGGCCACTGCCTCCCTTATGAGGCCCCTATATGTATGGACCCGTTTCCATATCTACATTTTATCATTCATCCTTAGTGCTTAGTGTTGGCCGAAGCCACCCCCTTGGGAGGCGGGTCACAAACCCCCGGCTAACACCCGGTACCCATTAACTTCTGGGTGGACAGGGGTCGGGTTTTAAGGAGACAACCCATCTTTCTCTGCTCCGCCCGAAGATCGACCCCGGGACATCTCGGTTGAGAAACGAGCGTCCTACCACTACACTACGGAGTAACGTGTGTGTGTGTGTGTGTGTGTGTGTGTGTGTGTGTTGTGTGTGTGTGTGTGTGTGTGTGAATTCCTCCCCTTATGTACTGTCCACGCAACCGTCGCCACCACCACATCCCGCAACTCAGTAAATCCCGCCCCAATTCATCCAATTTTGTCTATAGAGTGAACCCAAAGTCACCTCGAGCATACATATACTCTCGTATGTATGTATGGAAATGTGATGTAATATGTCTGAATGTCTGTGTGTGTGGGTGTGTGGGTGTGTGGGTGTCTGGGTGTGTGTGTGCCTGGGAGTGTGGGTGTGTGTGTGTGTGTGTGTGTGTGTCTGGGTGTGTGGGTGTGCGGGAGAGACTCTTCCCGATACATTAGTCACTCAGCCGCGGGGACAAAGGCGGCGTGGCAGCTAACACAGTTACCTCGGAGTCCCTCATCTGGCATTCCAGCGTCGCCTAAGCCCACAGGCCTCGTTTCCTCCTCCTCTCGTTTTCCATTACGAGAGTCAGCAGTCTGTCTTGTCTTTCCTTTATTCCTTCCTACCACTTCCTTTCATGTACTCTCACACACTCACACTGACACTGACACTGACACTGACACTCACACTCACACTCACACTCACACTCACACTCACACTCACACTCACACTCACACTCACACTCACACTCACACTCACACTCACACTCACACTCACACTCACACTCACACTCACACTCACACTCACACTCACACTCACACTCACTCACACTCACACTCACACTCACACCACACTCACACCACACTCACACGTCACACTCACACTCACACTCACACTCCACTCACACTCACACTCACACTCACACTCAACTCACACTCCACTCACACTCACACTACACTCACTCCACAACTCACACTCACACTCACACTCCATGACATCACGACACTGCACACGCTGACCACTGACATGACACTCACACTGACACTGGCACACTGGGACACTGACACTCACACTACCTCCACTCACACTCACACTCACACTCACACTACACTCACACTCACACCACACTCACACTCACACTCACCCACACTCACACTACACTCACACTCACACTCACACTCACACTCACACTCACACTCACACATCACACTCACACTCACACTCAACTCACATCACAAATCACACCACACTCACACTCACACTCACACTCACACTCACACTCACACTCACACTCACACTCACACTCACACTCACACTCACACTACACTCACACTCACACTCACACCACACATCACACTCACACTACAGCACACTACACCACACTGACACCACACCACACTCACACCACACCACACTCACACCAACACAGCACACCACACCACCACATCACACGCACACGCACACGCACACGCAACACGCACACGCACACGCACACGCACACGCACACGCACACGCACACGCACACGCACACGCACACGCACACGCACACGCACACGCACACGCACACGCCACACGCACACGCACACGCACACGCACACGCACACGCACACGCACACGCACACGCACACGCACACGCACACGCACACGCACACGCACACGCACACGCACACGCACACGCACACGCACACGCACACGCACACGCACACGCACACGCACACGCACAACAGCACACGCACACGCACACGCACACCACACGCACACGCACAGCACACGCACACGCCACGCACACGCACACGCACAGCACACTCACTCGCAAGCCGACAGGGTACCAGATTCGCTCAGTCAGCGCACGCAATAAAAAAACCTTTAATGGATTCTACTGCAGATTTAGGTCAGACCACTATGTCAGCGTTCCATTGAAATCCGCGGAGTCTCAGAATTAGGTAGACGCTTTATCGTTCCGATGAATCCGGGAGCCCTCATAGGGTGCAGAAATGTGGGTTAATGGACGTGCTTTATTTTTTTTTCATGTCGTGATAATGTGTAAGTAGAGCAATTTTTTTTCATTTCCCTGGATTAGTCTAGCAGCCCAGAAGGGTAGTCGTAGCAGTCTAGTATGGTAGTTAGTACGGTGGTAGAGTTATAATGGCGAGTGGCGGTATACAGTTGAGCGTACAAGCTACAACAACAACGCAACAACGATAACAACAGCAGCAACAACCACAATAACAACAGCAGCAGCAACAACCACAATGACAACAGCAGCAGCACCACAATACAACACACACAACAACAATAACAACAGCAGCAGCAACAACCACAATACAAACAGCCAGCAAACAACCACAATAACAACAGCAGCAGCAACAACCACAATAACAACAGCAGCAGCAACAACCACAATAACAACAGCAGCAGCAACAACCACAATAACAACAGCAGCAGCAACAACCACAATGACAACAGCAGCAGCAACAACCACAATGACAACAGCAGCAGCAACCACCACAATAACAACAGCAGCAGCAACAACCACAATAACAACAGCAGCAGCAACAACCACAATAACAACCAGCAGCACAACAACCACAATGAACAACAGCAGCAGCAACAACCACAATAACAACAGCAGCACAACACAAACCACAAACACAGCAGCAGCAACAACCCAATAACAACAGCAGCAGCAACAACCAACAATAACAACACAGCAGCAGCAACAACCACAATAACAACAGCAGCAGCAACAACCACAATAACAACAGCAGCAGCAACAACCACAATAACAACAGCAGCAGCAACAACCACAATAACAACAGCAGCAGCAACAACCACAATAACAACAGCAGCAGCAACAACCACAATGACAACAGCAGCAGCAAAACAACCACAATAACAACAGCAGCACAACAACCACAATGACAACAGCAGCAGCAACACACAATACAACAGCAGCAGCAACAACACAATACAACAGCAGCAGCAACAACCACAATACACACAGCAGCAACAACAACCACAATGACAACAGCAGCAACAACCACTGACAACAGCAGCAGCAACAACCACAATAACAACAGCAGCAGCAACAACCACAATACAACAGCAGCAGCAACAACCACAATGACAACAGCAGCAGCAACAACCACAATAACAACAGCAGCACAACAACCACAATAACAACAGCAGCACACAACCACAATGACAACAGCAGCACACAACAACCACAATACAACAGCAGCAGCAACAAACCACAATAACAAACAGCAGCACAACAAACAACACAACAAAACAACACAGCAGCAACAACCACAATAACAACAGCAGCAGCAACAACCACAATAACAACAGGCAGCAAGCAACACAGAAAACAGCAGACCACACACACGCCAAACAAACAGCAGCAGCAACAACCACAATAACAACAGCAGCACAAAACCACAACACAACAACAGCAGCAGCAACAACCACAATAACAACAACAGCAGCAACAACAACCACAATAACAACAGCAGCAACAACCACAATGACAACAGCAGCAGCACACAACCACAATACAACAGCAGCAAGCAACAACCACAATAACAACAACAGCAGCAACAACCACAATAACAACAGCAGCAGCAACAACCACAATAACAACAGCAGCAGCAACAACCACAATAACAACAGCAGCAGCAACAACCACAATGACAACAGCAGCAGCAACAACCACAATGACAACAGCAGCAGCAACAACCACAATACAACAGCAGCACAACAAACACACAATAACAACACAGCAACAACCAACAACAACAGCAGCAGCAGCAACAACCACAATGACAACAGCAGCAGCAACAACCACAATAACAACAGCAGCAGCAACAACCACAATAACAACAGCAGCAGCAACAACAACCACAATAACAACAGCAGCAGCAACAACCACAATGACAACAGCAGCAGCAACAACCACAATGACAACAGCAGCAGCAACAACCACAATAACAACAGCAGCAGCAACAACCACAATGACAACAGCAGCAACAACAACCACAATGACAACAGCAGCAGCAACAACCACAATGACAACAGCAGCAGCAACAACCACAATGACAACAGCAGCAGCAACAACACAAACACAGCACGCACAACACAATACACAGCAGCAGCAACAACCACAATGACAACAGCAGCAGCAACAACCACAATGACAACAGCAGCAGCAACAACCACAATGACAACAGCAGCAGCAACAACCAACCACAATGACAAACAGCAGCAGCAACAACCACAATAACAACAGCAGCAGCAACAACCACAATGACAACAGCAGCAACAACAACCACAATACAACAGCAGCAGCAACAACCACAATGACAACAGCAGCAACAACAACCACAATGACAACAGCAGCAGCAACAACCACAATAACAACAGCAGCAGCAACAACCACAATGACAACAGCAGCAGCAACAACCACAATGACAACAGCAGCAGCAACAACCACAATGACAACAGCAGCAGCAACAACCACAATGACAACAGCAGCAGCAACAACCACAATAACAACAGCAGCAGCAACAACCACAATGACAACAGCAGCAGCAACAACCACAATAACAACAGCAGCAGCAACAACAACAACAGCAGCAGCAACAACCACAATAACAACAGCAGCAGCAACAACCACAATGACAACAGCAGCAGCAACAACCACATAGACAACAGCAGCAGCAACAACCACAATAACAACAGCAGCAGCAACAACCACAATGACAACAGCAGCAGCAACAACCACAATAACAACAGCAGCAGCAACAACCACAATAACAACAGCAGCAGCAACAACCACAATGACAACAGCAGCAGCAACAACCACAATAACAACAGCAGCAGCAACAACCACAATAACAACAGCAGCAGCAACAACCACAATAACAACAGCAGCAGCAACAACCACAATAACAACAGCAGCAGCAACAACCACAATACACAGCACAGCAACAACCAATAACAACAGCAGCAACACAACCACAATGACAAACAGCAGCAGCAACACCACAATACAACACAAGCAACAACAAGACACAGCAGCAGCAACAACCACAATAACAACAGCAGCAGCAACAACCACAATGACACAACAGCAGCAGCAACAACCACAATGACAACACAGCAGCAACAAGCCACAATAAACCAACAGCAGCAGCAACAACCACAATAACAACCAGCAGCAACAACCACAATGACAACACAGCAGCAACAACCACAATAACAACAGCAGCAGCACAACAATACAACACAGCAACACCAACATCAGCACACAACACTCACAAATAGACCACACAGCAGCAGCCAACAACACACACATCACACCACAAACAACAGCACAGCAACAACCACAATGACAACAGCAGCAGCAACAACAACAATACCAGCAACACAATAACAACACAGCAGCAACAACCACAATGACAACAGCAGCAGCAACAACAACAATGACAACAGCAGCAGCAACAACCACAATAACAACACACAGCAACCACAAGACAACAGCAGCAACAACCACAATACAACAGCAGCAGCAACAACAACAATAACAACAGCAGCAGCAACAACCACAATAACAACAGCAGCAGCACAACACAAAACAACAGAAAACAACACAAAGCAGCAACAACCACAATAACAACAGCAGCAACAACCACAATGACAACAGCAGCAGCAACAACCACAATAACAACAGCAGCAGCAACAACAACAATGACAACAGCAGCAACAACCACAATAACAACAGCAGCAGCAACAACAACAATAACAACAGCAGCAGCAACAACCACAATAACAACAGCAGCAGCAACAACCACAATAACAACAGCAGCAGCAACAACAACAATGACAACAGCAGCAACAACCACAATAACAACAGCAGCAGCAACAACCACAATAACAACAGCAGCAGCAACAACAACAATGACAACAGCAGCAACAACCACAATAACAACAGCAGCAGCAACAACAACAATAACAACAGCAGCAGCAACAACAACAATGACAACAGCAGCAACAACCACAATAACAACAACAGCAACAACAACAATAACAACAGCAGCAGCAACAACAATAACAACAGCAGCAGCAACAACAACCACAATGACAACAGCAGCAACAACAACAATAACAACAGCAGCAGCAGCAACAACAATAACAA
This sequence comes from Chionoecetes opilio, assembly GCA_016584305.1. Classification (NCBI taxonomy): domain Eukaryota; kingdom Metazoa; phylum Arthropoda; class Malacostraca; order Decapoda; family Majidae; genus Chionoecetes; species Chionoecetes opilio. The sequence continues at coordinate 182,037 of JACEEZ010023802.1, read as the reverse complement.
CAGCAGCAACAACAACCACAATGACAACAGCAACAGCAACAACCACAATAACAACAGCAGCAGCAGCAGCAGCAATAAAGGGTGGTTAGTCCTAGCACGTCTCAGTATCGTCATAGTAGTGGTAATAGTAGTAGTTATAACTCGAGTAGCAGTAATACAGGCTTGGTGGCGGCTACAGTGTCACTACAGCAAGAGGGGCCTAAGGCATACTACAGTCTCGGCACACTGAAGTACAGCAACAACAACAGCAACAGCAACAACAACAGCAGCAGCCCTAGAGCCCTGGGAATGCCTTTAATTCCCAACCAGACCCAGTCCCTTCCCGCACCGCCAGCACATTCCTTCCTCGCCTCGCCACGACCGCCACACCGCCACGAACATGTCATTTGCATGTGTATAGAGAGTTGCCTCGGAAAGAAGGGAAAGAAAAAGTGGCAGAAAATGGAGTGCAGTTGGGGAAAGACACGGAGGAAAACTACAGATGAATAGTAATGGTGGAGGAGGCGTGCGAGAAGGATTAAAGGGAAGTAATGGAATAGTTCTTGAAGCCGTGGAGAAAAGTTTGAAAAGATGAATTCACTTGCGTTGGTAATTCTTTTTCCGTCATAACTTTCAACATGTTTAAAAAAAGTGATGCAGTTTTCTTCTGCAAAAAAGTGTTGTCATTTTTTTCAGCAAAAATGTGATGTCCTTTGTCTGTTATGCACAAAAATGAATGTAAAAGTTATAATGAATTAGCTTTCCGCCTTGTAACATCGCTTATCTCTATCTCTGTGACCTGGAGGACTGTCGAAACATGATATCCTCACCAAGTGGATATCGTCCTTGCCTGTAATCCTTGCCTGTAATGTAGGTCGTGGGTTCGAGGCCCGCTCTAGCCTGTAAACCAATCTATATAACAATTAACGGATCTTGATACAAACAGACATGCAAAAAGATCTGTGATTTATGGCCTGTAGATCATAAGGGAAAAACAACATTTGAATGGGATGTGGGATGGATTAAAGGGGAGTAATGGAATAGTTCCTGAAGCCGTGAAGAAACGTTTGAAAAGATAAATTCACTTACGTTGGTAATTCTTTTTTTCGTCTTAACTTTCAAGAAAAAAAATGTTTTGTCATTTTGTTCTGCAAAAAAAGCGTTCCCATTTGTCTACTATGCACAACAATTAATGTAAATCAGGTAATGCACACAAACCTTTAAATTAATCTATGAAAGCATCACAGACACGAAATATAAAACAGCAAAGAGACATTCAGAAAGAAAATGACTCAAAGGAAAAACACGTCAAGGACACCAAACAGACATGACTGGAAAGACGTTCATGTCGTGGATAGGAAATCTATATAAAATTAATTAATCTTGAAACAAACAGGCATGCACAAAGATCTTCTGTGGCTTATGGCCTGAAGATCGCAGAGGAAAAAGACAATATTTGAATTCATATCAACCAAAACAAATCATCAAAGAGATAAACGTAAAAAAAATGTACCTGGAAAAAACCTTTCGACCAGTGAACCTCATGAAACAAACCCACACAAGCGTTTCCCCGAGGCCCCTGAACCTGTGTCCGCCCACACCCCGCCTTTACCACTATTTCTGTGCCTCGTTACTACTAGTCATACATCGATCGTCGCCGGTTTTAAGCTGCCGACCCAGAAGGGAGGAGCGCCCCTCACGCCGCCGCCTCAGGACCGCACACTCCAGCAGGGCATTGCAAGGTGTGCTTTACCGCGCTGAGGGTGCGTCGTGGTGATGTGCAGTGAGTGAGGCTATGAGGGACAGAGCACACTAACCCCTTGTTCATGTTGGGATCTTATCAATACCGATACTACTCATACTACTACTACTTCTTCTTCTTCTTCTTGTGACCTCTACCGCTTAGTATCGCTTTGTGGTCGTATCTGCTACCGGACCACTAAAACTAATAGTACTGATACAACTACTACCACTGTTTCGACCAAGGCTAAATGACTATAGGTCTCTCTCTCTAGGCTTTGGTTTCGACAATGATAACTACTACTACTCTATACGTGCAGAAACAACAATAGCTGGAACCACTACCACTTCAACCACCACCATAACTACCACTTCTATATTCTACCACTTCCACCACGCCTTCCACGCCACACATTTATCACCCGGCAAGTCAGGGTGATAATGGACCTCATTACCTCCGCCTCGGCCGCTTCTTTTCCTTTGTTTCAAAATTGCCTGGAAGGGAACCACTAGAACAGAGCCGTGTAGAGGAGGAGGGGGGGGGGGAGAGAGAGAGAGAGAGAGAGAGAGAGAGAGAGAGAGAGAGAGAGAGAGAGAGAGAGAGAGAGAGAGAGAGAGAGAGAGAGAGAGAGAAAAAAAAAATGTCAGTATGTCTCTCTTTCTTTATCTTTCTA
>JACEEZ010023802.1:84644-174644 GCA_016584305.1 Chionoecetes opilio | reverse complement strand
CTAATTACTGTAAAACATATATAGATTAATTTCATCCAGTGTCGCAATACGTGAGTGGCAATCAACAGGTTACCAGTGAGGACAGGTGAGGTAACAAGTCAAGCGTGGAATGAAGGCAGGCAAGCGGCGTCAGGTGTTATGGTGGCGGTGCATACGTGTTGTCAGGCGTTGTCTTGTTACCGACATTCCGCTTAACTTGTGAATCGCGATCATAATTACTGTGAAATGTAAGTGAATTCAACCGGTGGGCGTGAAATGTGAAATGGTCAGGTGTTGGCAGGATATTGGTACTGGGTTCGGGACTTTGCGAGCACATCTCCTTCAGGCTAACAGACGTCATGCTGGTGTGGCGGCAAAGCAGTGCAGTTATGGCGAGAAAAAAAATTTGTCCCCTGTTATAGCATATCAGATCATCTTATCACTATTAAAAAGCTACAAAAATTCCAGTATTTATTATTTAGTCTTAAGGGTAGCGAAGAAGAAGGCCTTGCAAGGGTGCCAGAGGGATAACCGAGGCTGCTCTATACGCGTGAACTATTGCCTTGTGCGACATAACAATTCTCTCAACTTTTCTGGATGAGTAAATTTACAAGGATGTCCAAACTTATAGCAGTGTCGCACGGTAACCAGGTATTAGTTATTCTGTCTCCTCGCACCCTCCCTGCTTCGTCAGTGTGGTTGAGATATCTTTATGTGGAAGATTAACTGACTATCTATTAAAAGTCTATTGATCTAGTTTACATGCAGGATATTCATGCGTCACATTCTCCTCTCGATCACAAGGCTGTTGCGGCGGTCACGGTCGATGTTATGTCGGATCACTAAACATCGAGGAGGAATGAAAGTGTTAAATAGAGGTGAAGGTTTGTTTGTGACCTTCAGAATAACAATAAAATAAATCCTGATGACCTGGACCTTTCGATATAGCGTGTGTGTGGGAGGTCAAATGATTCTCTCGTCCACAGTGAACTTTTCCCTTCCTATACCTTCCCCTCCTATACCTTCCCCTCCTATACCTTCCCCTCCTATACCCTCCACTCCTATACCCTCTCCCCTACCTCACACCCATCAGCACACCACTACACCACCACAACACCACCACTCTCCCGTCCATCCCTTCATCCCCTCCCACCCCCATCATACTAAGGAATATTTAGGATATAATTTGTTAATATATTGTCGCCCTCGATATATTTTCATAGCTGTATAAATTATTGTTCTGTCCGCTAGGGAGCAGATGCTCAGCGGACTAATGCCACTAATTGATTTTTGTAAATATGTATAAATTATGTTAACTTGTAACATTTTGGCAATAAACTCAATCAATCAATCAATCAATCAATCAATCAATCAATCCCTCACTCCCCATCACCCCACCACCACCACCACAACATCACCATCTCCCGTCCTCACCGAACTCCATCCCAAATCATCCCCCCCCCCTCCCACCCACAATCCCTCATCCCTACCACTCTAACCCTTCCACCAGTCCATTAGCTTCCCATCCGCTACGTTACACATTACCCTGCCAACCACAACCCTGCCGCACTAGTCCCCTGCCAACACCACCACCACATTCTGCCGTCAACATAAATACACAGCATGATGATCGAATTCCCGTGTGTTATGTGATGACCGGGTGACTGATGCTAAATGTTGTCTGTGTATAGGGTTCATATTTCACTTTTTCTGTATGGTAAAGCACGGGAATAAATACGCCAGTGCTGTACTACTGCTGCCTCTATACGCGTGCCTCCTACACTGAAATACATGACCTGGAAATGAAAAAAATGGTAAATGCACGTTCAGTCATACGCACACACACACAAAAATATATATAAAAAGTCACGCAAATGAATGTAATATAGCGTAACGTAACGCTATGGTGCAGGACGAAACACACACACACACACATAGACACACACACACACACACACACACACACACAACACACAACACACACACACACCACACACACACACACACACACACACACACATACATACACACAAATACGCACACAGATACGCACACACACACACAAACAAGCAAATAACACAAGCAAAAACACATGTATACAAACACACACGCGCCAAAAGAATAATAATAATAACAAAAAAGAATAAAGCCACACACACACAAACAAAATAATCGCGTACGCATTCATTCCTATATTGCAATGTGAATATACATTGTACATATTGTACACATTGAGTCTTTAGCCTAGCTATTTATGTAGTACAATACATACGCAAACTAAAAGAGCTACATATATAAGTGAAAATATCAAACACTATACGTTTGTACACGAAGGCAATGCATAGTTATATCATCAATGTTATAGTTATATATATCTTTGTTTTTATTATATATTCTCATGCCTTTTCTATTCTGTTCATTATCTGGGTAATTTCTTTCCTTCACACTCCCGCTACCAGGGACCTACCAGGGCCCCAGCCACCAGGCGGTGGCCAGCGACCCTCTCCATGAGGGTGGTGTGGAGCTCCGCGTCCCTCCACGCCCTCGCCGCCTGGTGGGCCTCGCCAGGCGCACCAGGGTATCAAATAAAAAACAGTAAAACACGCTAAAGAAATGCCATTACGAGACTCTGAAGAAATATGCATGAACTTATTATTCACTTCAACTCTTCGCCATTCAAAACTTTGCGAGTCAACATTTACCATGAAACATATCAATAGAAGCGCAATTTGATTAGCTTTTCATTGATATATTTCGTTATCTGATAAATGAATTAAAACCATGCATAAATTAGAGTTAGATAAATAAATAAAATCATCAATCGGGTAATTATCCCGATTGATGATGTTACTTATTTAGTTAACGCTAATTTATGCATGGTACTAATTCATTTATCAGAAAACGAAATATATAAGTGAATAAATAACATCATCAATCGAGAAAATTACCCGATTGATGATGTTATTTATTTAGTTAACGGGAATGTATGTAATGATGTTATTTATTCACTTATATATTTCGTTTTCTGATAAATGAATCAGTACCATGCATAAATTAGCGTTAACTAAATAAATAACATCATCAATCGGGAAAATTACCCGATTGATGATTTTATTTATTTATCTACGCTAATTTATGCATGGTTCGAATTAATTTATCAGATAGCGAAATATTTCAATGGAAAGCTAATAAAATTGCACTTCTATTGATATGTTTCATGGTCAATGTTGACTCGCAAAGTTTTAAATGGCGAAGAGTTGAAATGAATTCATATTCATGATAATATATTATATGATGTTCATGCATATTTCTTCAGTCACCTAATGGCATTTCTTTAGCTTGTTTTACTGTTTTTTATTTGATAATATTATAGAACAAACATTTACGGCGATAACATTTATAAATAGCATTTATAAATTACTGTATAATATACGTGGGACAGACAGAGCGAAGGAGAGGACGGAGCGGGTGAGATGACCGAGGCTGAAGACGTCAGGAGGCTGTGACGTCACGTCGCTCAGGCCTTGTTAAGGAGGCCGTGACCAGGGCCAGGCTGATGCCCACCACCACCACCACCGTCCACCCTTGCCTCTATATAAGGTGTTCTTGGGCACTTCCTAACTTCAACCTCAAGCTCCTCCAATGGCATTCCTTCAGAACTTCTCCCTCTCTACCTTGGAAGTAAAATTAGGAACCTTCCGGTCTTCCTAACTCCAAGCACCTTTACCCGAGTTTCAGGGTACCTGTACCGCTGTACCGCAAGCATCAAGAAGGGTAAACACTAACATGTCCCGGACTAAAGCTTCTTGTCATCTGAGATTTGAGGCTCGCGCGGCCACGCAACGGCTGAGCGCGTCCCGCCTGCACCTGAGAGTGTGTCAGCGAGGCCGCTTCTCCTGGCTGACCAAGAAGCGCGTCATCGCCAAGTTCAGCTTTAAGGATGACGCCTGGACCAGGAAGGATGACGGCCAGTACGTCAACGTCACGCGCTACCACACGATCAACACCGACAGCCTGGCAAGGATGCACGCGGACGCGCACCTTGAGGCCAAAGTCTGGTTGCCGTCCCAGGTCCACAAGAAGGTGCTCTAGGGCCCGCCGGGACGCCTACTGGAGCTGCTGGAGTCCCGCAGCCTCACGCTGCAACTGTGCAACTGTGGTCGAGCACAGTGGATGTGCGCGTCAAGTGGCCCGTCAGCCCGGCACGTGAAGCAAAGAGCGTCGCGCCGGGTGTCGCCTTGAAGCCCACGACCGAGGCTGCGATAAAGGACGCCGATAAGCAAGTTTGCGAGCAAAAATTGATCGCCAAAATGGCTCCGATTGCGACGAACGTAGATTCCGCAGCGGACGCCGAGGCTACCGTCACGAAAATAATTGTTTTGAACCGCGCAAATGAAGAAAATATACTGCCCATCCCTAACCCCGTTACTGATAGCGTCACCGCACCGATAATATTTTCCCATGGTGCCCCGGCCAGCTCCATCCAGCCATCGCAGCTAGATGAACTGATGCGCCCCTCACTGCCTTCCCGTAACCCCGCCACTGCTGGCGTCACCGCAACAAAAACACTGTCCCGTGATGCGCCTTCCTGCTCATCGAAGCCAGACAAAAAGAAGTCATCGTTATGCTGGGTAGTGATAACTGATCTGATGATTCTATTCCTGTGTTGGGCGTACCGCCCGGCGATCCTCTGGCTCATGTTTGGGGAGGGAGCCTTGACGCACAGGCTGCAGTGCGCGGCGTGGGTGGCGGGAGCGGTGGGAGGCATGGCCGGGCTCGGCAAGTTATGTGCGTATTGTCGATCCGGTCGTGTCCGTCAGCGGAGGAGCAAGAGTAAGGCGAGGAGGAGCAAGAATAAGGGCGAGGGATGAAGAGTGAGATGGCGAGCAGCTCACACAGGCACACCCATAAACATACACATACACACACACATTGCACACCCACACACAAACACATACACGTGCACACACACAACCCTATAGGCACACACAGACACTCAAACACACAGGTGGGGCCCGTAGTGTTCCACCAGAGAGGCCTTGAGAGGGGAGGCAGTGCGCGGGCCGGAACAACCTCAGGTGTTCCTCGGCAGGGGAGGGAGGAGCGCAGTGACGCGGCGGCCTGATAAGGAGACAGATGAATGTACCTTCCTGGGAGACCACGTAACCTTAACCCCTTGAGGCCTAGAACGTAATTTATTTTGTATTTTGGATTTTTTTATACTATTTTAATGAATGTAAGCAATATTTTATAGATATGACCTGCCTAATACCCTCTTCCACTAGCTAATTTGGTATATTAAGCCACTTTTCGTAATGGCTAACAGACGATACTATAAAGCAAAGGAAAGATCTGGGCGTGAAGGGGTCAATGAGAGGTGCGAGGGTGCGCGACCCGGAACTATAAGTGAATACAAAATGAAGAAAAATAAAAGTCAGGATGAGGTGCCTGGGTGTCGACATTCACGGCCAAGAGGCAAGTAGAGTCATAGCGTCATAGAGTCGCCCATCTAAAGAGCTAACGATCTGAAGAGCATCATAGAGCAAAAACTCATGGTACAAATATACACCACGTCCAGACCACTGACATTGTTCTCGTAACGCGTAATGGTACACCGATGGACCACAATCACTTCTTTTTACTTCAATGGTAGGCTATATAAATATGATTGACAATTTTCTATGTATTTTCTATGTATTTTCTATGTATATTTCAACATGACATTTTCTAATATGATATTTTCCTCTACTTTTATGAAGATTACTATCCATAACTCTACTATTTACTATTTCTACTATTCTACTTTTCTCTACTATCATACTATCTACATATCATTATTGAAACATTTCTGAATTCATAAGAGGACATGGAGGGATGAATTTTAAGGCTAGTTATTGCCTTGAAAACATCAGTAATATAGTAAGTATAGCAACGCATGGCAAGTCTTGTGCAAAGAGGCTGCTTGGATGGCAATGATGGTAAACAAACCTTGCAACAATCTGTCCTGTAATGTGTCCTGTAATGTGTCCTGTAATGTGTCCTGTAATGTGTCCTGTAATGTGTCCTGTAATGTGTCTTTTAATGTGTCTGTAATGTGTCTTGTAATGTGTCCTGTAATGTGTCCTGTAATGTGTCCTGTAATGTGTCCTGTAATGTGTCTTGTAATGTGTCTTTTAATGTGTCCTGTAATGTGTCCTGTAATGTGTCCTGTAATGTGTCCTGTAATGTGTCCTGTAATGTGTCCTGTAATGTGTCCTGTAATGTGTCCTGTAATGTGTCCTGTAATGTGTCCTGTAATGTGTCCTGTAATGTGTCCTGTAATGTGTCCTGTAATGTGTCCTGTAATGTGTCCTGTAATGTGTCCTGTAATGTGTCCTGTAATGTGTCCTGTAATGTGTCCTGTAATGTGTCCTGTAATGTGTCCTGTAATGTGTCCTGTAATGTGTCCTGTAATGTGTCCTGTAATGTGTCCTGTAATGTGTCCTGTAATGTGTCCTGTAATGTGTCCTGTAATGTGTCCTGTAATGTGTCCTGTAATGTGTCCTGTAATGTGTCCTGTAATGTGTCCTGTAATGTGTCCTGTAATGTGTCCTGTAATGTGTCCTGTAATGTGTCCTGTAATGTGTCCTGTAATGTGTCCTGTAATATGGCGAGTACTGTCACTCTTAACACATACTGAAGGAGGCACATACTTACTTACTTCCAAGTCCTTTCACATAATTACTAAAATACTAAAATCCATCATTTCTTTCCATAAAAACAAACTAATTCCATTATAATTTTCTCATTTCTAATTTTTTGAACACTTTTCCAGGGATTCATTTGACCTGACCTTAGCTTCAGATAGTTTCCTCATGATTCCAGACTTGTGTTAAACCTGACCTTAGTTCCAGATAGTTTCCTCATGATTCCAGACTTGTGTTAAACCTGACCTTAGTTCCAGACAGTTTCCTCATGATTCCAGACGTATTAAACCTGACCTTAGTTCCTTCCAATCACACAGAACCAGAGAGACACAGAACTACGACTTGCTGAACCTTGGATATCGTGTTAATGGAATACCTGGACACTTTATTTTTTTATCCTTAAACAAGATATTAAACAGTGAACGTTGAGTATTTATTTTACCCTAGAAGCATCCACCATTACAGGACCAGAGAGACACGGAACTACGACTTGCTGAGCCTTGGATATCGTGTTAATGGAATACTTGCGACACATTTTTTTTCTTTCTCTAAACAAGATATTAAATAGTGAACGTTGACTATTTTTTTACTCTAGAAACATCCACCATTACATTCCTGCTAGCGTCACCCTCCTGTAATTATATCTGGATTCATAACAGTATTTTTTTCTTTCTTTGACCCACTGTGTGTAATTACAAGACTTTGGAATGTTCTCAATACTTGTTATAATAACTTGTTATAATTCTTGTTACTTGATGGTGGTGATGAGTCCTGATGCACAAAGGTAATGAATGAAGGACTCACTTTTTTTTTTTTCTCTCTCTCTCTCTCTCTCTCTCTCTCTCTCTCTCTCCTCTCTCTCTCTCTCTCTCTCTCTCTCTCTCTCTCTCTCTCTCTCTCTCTCTCTCTCTCTCTCTCTCTCTCTCTCTCTCTCTCTCTCTCTCTCTCTCTCTCTCTCTCTCTCTCTCTCTCTCTCTCTCTCTCTCTCTCTCTCTCTCTCTCTCTCTCTCTCTCTCTCTCTCTCTCATACTTATACTCATTCATCTTCTACCACGTCTGCTACACACTACTACTACTACTATACTTACTTAAAACACTAGACTACATACTACTACTACAACTACAACTACTACTACAACTACTACTACTACTACTACTACTACTACTACTACCTGTTTCTACTATTATGAACACTACTAGAGATAAAATTAAACTACAAAAACAACGGACAATAATAAGCAGCAAGAAATAAATAGGCGTCATAACAGTAGACGTTGAAGGTTTTTGCGGATTACAATTCTTAGTCTATTACATAATATCTCAAGTAACAAAGTTTCAACAAAAGGATAAGGGACGAATATGGGAAAAAAAGTAACAGAGAAACAAAGTAGAGAACATAAAATACCAGAATAACCGAACTTGTTTTCCTCACCTATTTTTTCCCTGATCCTGCTCTCTTTCTGATTACTAAAGAAATACAACGTTCCGGTACCATATAAGTTGCCCTATTTATTGAATTGCACCTTGAAAGACTAGCAATTTGGTAAATATTCCGCAGGAGTTGGCGGCGCCAACCACCCGGGCAATCGCGCACCATCAAATTCGTTTTTTTAACCTAAATAACTCAACAAACCTACCCTAAGCTTAACATAACCTAAACCAAACCTTAACATAACCTAAATCTAACCTAGCCAAAGCTAAACGTAACCTAACTCAGCAATCTATATATAAAAATAAGCGTTATATTTTTGGTTTCCGGAAGTAAATAACAACTACACATTAATTATACTGTGGAGCTTGTGGAGCCCGCCAACTCCTGCGGAATATTAACCAGCAATTTTCCCAGTATTGTTGCTTCACTTCATTAATAGCAGTATGTATCATTCTCTTTAATATAATACTGTGCGCTATAAGTATGCAGAATTATTAGTACTTCTCTCAGTAATAAAATTATACCAGATATTTATAGTTTGCCTCACTGGAACGGTGTATTTTTATGCCATTGAGGTACTTTTCCCTTTCAGTAAATGTATTTTTTTTCTCTTCTTCTATATAAAGTAAATATAAAACGTTGATCAATGCACTTTGGGGATTATTATTTGGTTAAGTACTCTACTAGTTTTAATTCTTACATAGATTTTCCGCGTCAAAATTGGTCAGTATTTATCTATAATCCTCTCTTTACTTCTGTTACAAATATCAAAACTCAATTTATGCAGACAAAATTAGTGATCTTTGGGTCCCTTTAACCCCTTGAGACCCAAAACGTAATTTCCATTGTAATTTGGGTACCATTAGACGAATTTTAATGAATATAAACAATATTTTATAGATATGACCTGTTTAGTATCCTTAACCACTAACTAATTTGGTATATTCAGTTACTTTTCGTAATTTTATGGCTAACAACATGCAATTTCTTATAGCAAATGAAAGATCTGGGCGTGAAGGGGTTAAAATACTAATGTATATATATGCTCATACGTCACTTTCTACACATAAGAATTTACATTTAAATTATTATTTGTTACAAGAATGTTTCATCTGCTCTTGATTTATATATATATTTTTTGTTATAATTTTCTTTTAGAGATCGTCGCCAGCGCTACAACACTGGTGATAAATATCTTACAAGCGCCTCTACATTAGCTTAATATGACAGCATGAGTTCCTCGGCTCTCGGCCCTGTTACTTATGCCTGGTATGCTATGCTACGAAAGTGTGTTTACTGGTATATAAAGACAGAAGAAAAAGGAAGAGGGGGAGAGGAAGGAGCTGGAGCGAGAAACGAGGAAGAGGAGGAAACAAGTCTGAAGAGAGATGGAAAGAAGGAAGAAATAAGGAAGTTGAGAGCGAGAAAAATATAGAAGAGTAAAGGAGAAGGCACATGAAGGGAAACACTGAAGGATAGATGAGAGGGTTACGGCGAAAGAAGGGAAGGAAGCAAGCGAGGGAGGTAAGGAGCTGGAAAATAGTCAGGAGTATATCAGAGCGATCAGATAAAGGAATGCAAGTGTACCGTGAAATGTGTAAAGTAATGCTGCAGGTAAGATGGCGACGAGACAGACAGACAGAAAGGTAAGAAGACTGGATGAATGATAGATCGATTGATAGACAAACAGACAGACAGGGAGATTGATAAATTAGACAAATTGATGAATTCAAAACAAAAACAGATGAATTGTTGTACATATACATGACAGACAGACGCAGACAGTGACAGACAGACGCAGACAGTGACATACAGACGTAGACAGTGACAGACAGACGCAGACAGTGACAGACAGACAGACAGACCATAGATACCCATACACCAGCATTGGTCCATCACAGACCAGTACCTTATTTGACGCCCACCACAGTTTTGAGACAAGTTAACTTATACTTTTTCGACGAAAAAAAACATTAAATTCGCAAACAGACCTTTATTTCTTCCTCTTTGGTATCCTACAAAGCAAGTATATATATAGTAAGTCGCTAAATATGGAAATGAAAATGATATTAGTAAAAGCAATAAGTGTGATTATGATAAGTTGCGCATTGTCACATTCTCCGGAGCTCTGCGTGTGTGTGTCGCTGTTTGCTCATGGGCGTGAGAGGGGTGGCGCGGGCGGCGGGCGTCACGGCTGGCCGCCCATCTGGCTGTACTTGCTCAAGACCACATACATGCTGTACAATATCGGCGCGTGGACACAATTAATCAATGCTGTGACCCACAACCAATGGACGGAAGACTTTGAGGTGTGGAGCGAGACCGATGCTCCCGCAGGGCGGCGAGTCCTCTTTGACCGTGCTCGGCGTGACGGCTCGAGGGGCGCGTCTTGCGGGCGATGGACGGACGACTTTGAGGTGTCGGGCGGAACAGATTCTTTCACAAAGAGCAATGTGCGGCGTACATGTTTATGCGTGTGTGTATGTACGTGTGTGTGAAGGTGTCTGTTCGTGAGCTTTACGGGCATGTCTGGTGGATGGACGGACGACTTTGGGATGCCATTTGGATCAGATTCTTTCGCAAAGTGAAATGTTTGGCGTACGTGTGTTTGCGTGTGTGTATGTATATGTATATGTGTGTGTTCGTGAGTGTGTGTGCGTGCTTTTAATCGTTCTTGGCGTGACGGCTCGATGGACACGTCTTGTGGAGGGGCGGGCAACGCGTCTTCTTTGGGAGAGGCTTCCTGGACCTCCGGGACGGGACGCTGCGGCGGTTCGATAGCCTTGACTTGCAGTGTCTGGCGGGGTACGTTTACCGAGTCACTACTGGATTTCCGCTGTCTCCATGCTGGATCATCGTCCTCGTGAACGGGGAGCCTCGGCGCCCCGGGGGTGTTACACGCCTCCCGCTGGCTACCGGCTTCGAGTGCGAGGGAGTTGAGAGCATCTTGCGCCTCCTGCTCTTGCCCTGAGCACTCCTGCTGCAGGGACGGCCACTCCACCTCTACTTCCCGAGAGCTGGAGGTGACGTCCAGCGTGAGTCTGCCGCGACAACCCTCCAGGTGGTGCAGCAGGTCACCCAGCGTCCCGTCGAGGCGCTGCTTACTGGTCCATCGCTTCCCCCAAACCTTCATCTCAAGTGGCGTGTTTGGAGGCAGTTGTCGCAGCTTATCAGTGTCCACCATTCTGCAGGGCGCCGCGTTACGCCACACCCCTGTTTCACTTCTCCGCCAGGCTTCCTTGTCAAGGGCACAGTCGCCGATCACAAGTTTTCTGCGGAAGACGAAAGAGCCCACCAAGAGCCTCAGCTGCAGGCGGCGAGGGCCCAGCTCGGGGGCTGCCGCGTCAGCCACGCATAGCAACTGCCCGAACTTGTCGGTTCTCGACATCCTGAGGATTTGTGCAAATCTTAGGAGGGTGTGCTGTGGACTTTGATGATTCATAAAATGTTAATGTCACCTATTCTTATTGATGCTTGATAGTAACACACAAAAACACACACACACAGACACACACAGACACAGACACAGACACACAGACACAGACACAGACACAGACACAGACACAGACACAGACACACACAAACACGTTGACTGCGAGTCCGAAGAAATAAGGATGAGAAGAAAGAAACGGAGAGCTTGATATTACTTTGGCCAATGACATAATACGAAAGTCAAAGATTATTCAGATGAAAAAAATGAAAGTGAATAATGCATCTGGAAAAAACATGAAAGACTGGAAAAAAACATGAACTTTATTAACCCCAAAAAAGCTATCAGGGAGCAGCAGATGAGTGGCGATGGAGGTGACAGCAAGTTATGGCAAGAAAAACACAACTTTGGTGGAATATCAATACGGGTACGTAAAAGCCGAGAGGTGAAACTTTTACAAAAACACGAGTGGCTCCAGAAGGACCTTAACCCCTTGAGGCCCAGAACTTAATTTCCATTGTAATTTGAAACATAAGAACATAACATAAGAAAATAAGGAAGCTACAAGAGGCCATGAAACCTACACGAGGTAGTTCCTGTTACTTAACTCTACCTACATCCACCTCTCTTCCCCATCCATGAATGTATCCAGACTCCTTTTAAAGACCCCAATAGACTCCGCATTGACCACCTGACGACTTAGTCTATTCCAATCATTTACCACCCTATTTGAGAACCAGTTCCTCCCAATTTCCTTTTTAGATCTACGCTTTTCCAGCTTGAATCCGTTACTTCTTGTTCTATCCTGCTTACTAACCGTAAGAACTTTTCCTACATCGCCTATATTGTATCCCTTTATCCACTTCAAAAAATTCGATCAGATCGCCCCTTACTCTACGCCTTTCGAGTGAGTGTAAATTTAATAGTTTAAATCTCTTCTCATAACTAAAGTTACGCATCCCATGAATAATTTTGGTCATCCTTCTTTGCACTGATTCTAACAAGGCAATATCCATCCTGTAATACGGAGACCAAAACTGAACCGCATAGTCTAGGTGAGGTCTGACTAGAGCCAAATAAAGCTTTAGAATAACCTCAGCACTTCTACTTTTAACACTCCTGGTAATAAATCCTAACACCCTGTTGACTCGATTTCTAGCCTCAATACATCGATTCCTAGGACGGAGGTCTGAGCTTACCTGCACTCCTAGATCTTTCTCACCCTCTGATCTTTTCAGCGATACATTGCGTTGGGTACCATAATTTTTTTTTTAGTGAATATAAGTAATATTTTATAGATATGACCTGTTTAGTATCCTTGTCGACTAACTAATTTGGTATATTAAGTTACTTTTCGTAATTTTATGGCTCGAAAACATACAATTTTTTATAGCAAAGGAAAGATCTGGGCGTGAAGGGGTTAAGCAAATTATAAGCTTAAAAAATAGGTGCAAAAATTATAAAAAGTATGAGAGAAAACACTTCAAAGGAGGAACTTTAAAGAAAGATAATCATGAATGCGTTGGGGAAAATGTCTTGATGAATATGACTAAAATACGAGGAAAAAAAATCACAAGAAAAGTTTCAGCGTAATAGGTGGATCACTTACTGAGGAAATTTATTCTTCACACGTATAGGTTGGAAAAATGAACGCAGGAAAGGCTGGAAAGGAATATATACGTCAATATATCGTCACCCTCATTAAGAAACTGCCTAAGTAATTTTCGACAATTTTTGGATTTTTGCCTAAATAAATTCTTCATCCTGTGGCGCATCTATTGGTATAGTCGCCACTGTCATGTGTAGGGTGTGAGTGTGTGTGTGTGTGTGTAAGGTGTGAGTGTGTGTGTGTATGTGTGTAAGGTGTGAGTGGTCTAAAATATATAAGGTTAAACAATGCACTGATATCAAAATTAAGAAAATGAGGAAGTATTTTTTTTATTTCCCGAAAAGTAGAAAAAATGACAGGCAGATTCTTTAGGAGTGTGACGATATCGAACACACATTTTTGTGTGTGTAGCAGCATGAAGGTGCGAGACTAACCTTCCATCTGCCCCTGCCTTCATTTCCGCGGCTCAGGAATAAAAAGGGAAAGTGTGCATGCTACCACTACTCAAAATATCAAATTGTGCATGCTACCACTACTCAAAATATCAAATTGTGCATGCTACCACTACTCAAAATATCAAATTGTGCATGCTACCACTACTCAAAATAATCAAATTTGTGCATGTCCCATACTCAAATATCAAATTGTGCATGGTACCACTACTCAAAATATCAAATTGTGCATGCTACCACTACTCAAAATATCAAATTGTGCATGCTACCACTACTCAAAATATCAAATTGTGCATGGTACCACTACTCAAAATATCAAATTGTGCATGCTACCACTACTCAAAATATCAAATTGTGCATGCTACCACTACTCAAAATATCAAATTGTGCATGGTACCAATACTCAAAATATCAAATTGAGCATGGTACCAATACTCAAAATATCAAATTGTGCATGGTACCACTACTCAAAATATCAAATCAACTACCATTCTTCTTTTCCTTAACACGGCAAGCACAATTATTCCCATTTCATTCATATTTAATTTTATTTATTCATTTTTACTCATTTATTTAATTTTATTCATTACATTTTCATTTCATTTCCTTCCTTTAGTAATAAATGTGTCAGTTTTCCCTCAAGTCCTCTTCTTTAATCTTACGCAAATAGACAGAGAGAAAAGAAAGAGTGAAATGGAAAGAATATAGTCAGGGAAAAGGTTAGAGTTCTGTGTTAAAAGTGAGGGTGCTTCAGGTGGCTATGACGGGCGTAGTAATGCCTGGGAGCGGCGGCGCGGCGGGAACAGCTGGCGCGGCGAGACGGACAGCAGGAAGTGGAAAAGCGAAGAGGCGACATTTGCGTGCTGAAACATCGCCTATAGTTTTTTTCTTTTAGTCCCTTAATGCTCATATCTTTCCTTTGCTATATAAAATCGTCTGTTGTTGGCCATAAAATTACGAAAAGTAACTTAAAATACCAAATTTACTAGTGGACACGGATACTAAATAGGTCATATCTATAAAATGTTGCTTATATCTATTAAAATCGTCTAAAGGTAGTCAAATTAGAATTAAAATTACGTTCTGGGCCTCAAGGGGTTAACGAGGTGAAAAATCCTGCCCCCTTGTTGCTTACTGACTGATATTTGATGCCAGGAGAAGGGAATGCTACGGTTCTTCTAAATTTCAGCTGTATTTTCAGAGACGGACTCCGGGAAATGGGAAAGTGAAGAGGCGACATTTGCATGCTGAAAACGCTGCATTGATAACAGTGGAGGCAGGTCATTTATCTAAAAGAGGTCACACTTAAGAGAGGTCACACTTAATAAAGGTCACACTTAAGAGAGGTCACACTGAAGAGGTCACACTTAAGAGAGGTGAAACATTGCCTATAGTCTTTTTTTTTTTGGATTTTCAGGATTTTTGAAAAATCCTGACCCCTTACTGACTGATATTTGATGCCAGGAGAAGGGAATGCTACGGTTCTTTTAAATTTCAGTTGTATTTTATCATAGTTAACCATATTATCAGGTAAACATAGACATAATTTTAAGCATGAGACATGATAGAATGGAATTTTCACCTCGTTAAAAAATATACTATAGTTAGTGAATGGCACTGAAAAAAATAAATTATTGACGTAGATGAGATTGATTGATAAATGATAAAATGTCACAGCGATATTGTGTGAAAAAATATTGTGGAAAAGTGAAGAGATGACATTTGTGAGCTCCACCATCGCCTTGTTAGTGAATGGAACTGGAAAATAAAGGAGATATTGGTGTCGATGAGATTAATTAATGAATGATAAAATGCTACAGTGGTATTGTGGGTGCGTGTGCGTGTGCGCGCGCGTGCGTGCGTGCGTGCGTGCGTGCGTGCGTGCGTGCATGCGTGCGTGCGTGCGTGCGTGCGTGCGTGCGTGCGTGCGTGCGTGCGTGCGTGCGTGCGTGCGTGCGTGCGTGCGTGCGTGCGTGCGTGCGTGCGTGCGTGCGTGCGTGCGTGCGTGCGTGCGTGCGTGTGTGTGTGTGTGTGTGTGTGTGTGTGTGTGTGTGCGCGTGTTGGTATTTCAAAGGACACAAATAAGATATATTACTAAACACAATATCAGGAATGGCCGGTCATTTCTCAGCAAAATCTAATAAACGTAGAGAAAGAGAGCTGTGAGAGTAACTACGTAGCGCCCAAGGGAATAATTCTGTCTCATTGGGTGGGGATAATTAAGGCAAGTAAAGATACGGGCGTTGTGTTAAAACTGTGTGTGCTGTGTGTGCTGTGTGTGCTGTGTGTGCTGTGTGTGCTGTGTGTGCTGTGTTTGCTGTGTGTGCTGTGTTTGCTGTGTGTGCTGTGTGTGCTGTGTGTGCTGTGTGTGCTGTGTGTGCTGTGTTTGCTGTGTGTGCTGTGTGTGCTGTGTGTGCTGTGTGTGCTGTGTGTGCTGTGTGTGCTGTGTGTGCTGTGTGTGCTGTGTGTGCTGTGTGTGCTGTGTGTGCTGTGTGTGCTGTGTGTGCTGTGTGTGCTGTGTGTGCTGTGTGTGCTGTGTGTGCTGTGTGTGTGGCTGTGTTTGCTGTGTGTTGCTGTGTGTGCTGTTGTGTGCTGTGTTGCTGTGTGTGCTGTGTGTGCTGTGTGTGCGTGTGTTGTCTGTTTGCTGTGTGTGCTGTGTGTGCTGTGTGTGCTGGGTGTTTTGCTGTGTGTGCTGTGTGTGCTGTGGTTCTGTGTGTTGTGTGTGCGTGTGTGTGTGCTGTGTGTGTTTGCTGTGTGTGCTGGTGTGCTGTGTGTGCTGTGTGTGCTGTGTTGCTGTGTGTGCTGTGTGTGCTGTGTGTCTGTTTGCTGTGTGTGCTGTGTGTGCTGTGTTGCTGGTGTGTTGCGTTCTGTGTTGCTGTGTTGCTGTGTGTGCTGTGTGTGGTTGCTGTGTGTGTGTGCTGTGTTGCTGTGTGTGCTGTGCTGTTGCTGTGTGTATGCTGTGTGTGCTGTGTGTGCTGTGTTGCTGTTTTGCTGTGTTGTGTGTGTGTGTTGCTGTGTGTGTGTTGTGTCGTGCTTGTGTGTTTTGTTGTGTGTTGCTGTGCTTGCTGTGTTGCTGTGTGTGCTGTGTGTGCTGTGTGTGATGTGTGTGCTGCTGCTGTGTGTCTGTGTGTGATGTGTGTGCTTGTTGTGTGTCTGTGTGTGTGTGGCTGTGTTTTGCTGTGCTTGCTGTGTGTACTGTGTGCTGTGTTGTGCTGTGTTTGCTGTGTGTGCTGTGCTTGCTGTGTTTGCTGTGTATGCTGTGTTTGCTGTGTGTGCTGTGTTTGCTGTGTATGCTGTGTGTGTTGTATTTGCTGTGTTTGCTGTGTTTGTTGTGTGTGTTGTGCGGGGAAGCGAAAGTGCAGCAATGTGTCTCTGTAAAGGTATACCCGCTGGTGCTGTCCTCTTACTGTCGCTGTGAAAATATATCAGCTGCCATTTATCTCCTACTGTACGATTTATGTAAAGATGGACTGTATTTCACCCTTCTTATTCTCCCGTCTCCTTCCATTATCTGTATTTCTGTTCACATTAACACATCGGGGTTTTATATTTGTATTGCATATGAATTTCTAGGTTGTATTTATTTTTCTCTCGCAATTATTTACTCACATGATCATCTCTATATATTTATTTAAGGCTCTAACCCCTCCACGTCCAGATCTTTTCATTAATACATCAAATCGTCTGTTAGCCATAAAATTACAAAAAGTAGCTTAATATACCAAATTAGCTATTGGACAAGGGTACTAAACAGGTCATATCTATAAAATCTTTCTCATAGCCACTCATAAATCGTCTAATGGTACCCAAATTACAATGGAAATTACGTTATGGGTCTCATGGGGTTAAATTAAATTCACTGTTCGAGTCTTGTCTCTCTGGGCCAATGACATCAAGTGGCCTGCGATGTTATTATCTAGTCAATCCGCTGCCATCAAAGCATTTCCATCCAACACATCACTGGATCACAACTTTTTAAAGGCCAATAAAAGCCATCAGATCATATGACAACAGTTCGACAAAGTTAATGGAATCTCGTTTTACGTTAGAAGTGTTTATAAATAGGCTACCTTTAATTTTGTTGTTGTTGTTGTTGCATATTACTGTACATTACGTATCCCTTTACAGCATGTATTGTTTCTGTAGTGACGTTATTGTGCGTGTGCGTGTGCGTGTGCGTGTGTGTGTGTGTGTGTGTGTGTGTGTGTGTGTGTGTGTGTGTGTGTGTGTGTGTGTGTGTGTGTGATAACAGATGGTGACGGTGCATGCATGGCCTAGGTAATGGCCCACACGTTGTATATTGAATGAGAAGTTATGAGGCGGGAAAACGATATAACCGAAAGCGTCATGACGGATAACAATGAATGGAGTGTCAGGGTTAATGTGCCTGGATGATTTGTTGTGTTTTGTGGCGGTGTGCGTGTGCGTGTGCGTGTGCGTGTGCGTGTGCGTGTGCGTGTGCGTGTGTGTGTGTGTGTGTGTGTGTGTGGTGTGCGTGCGTGCGTGCGTGCGTGTGAGGTGGTATGCAGTAAACAGTGTGTGCATGTCCGCTGGGATGGAATGTGTAAGGCACGCTGTGAGGTATAAAAGAAAGAGTGTTACCCTTTTCTGTCTTGTTATTATAGGTAACAGGTATCAACCCAAGTAACTTACAAAGTCTATGACCTGTAGGGGTGATTGCCAAGGTGAGGCCTATCTTGAAAGGCAGGTGTAATATACCCAGCCCAGAGGCAGACGTCAATGTGGTAGTGATGCAAGTGGTCGAGTGGTTTTAAGTAAGGCTTGCTGATTGAAGTAATGTATAAGTATTGTAAGTGCCAATTAATCGAGTAAGACAATATACTATTATAAATATACATTATATGAGATATATATATATATATATATATATATATATATATATATATATATATATATATATATATATATATATATATATATATATATATATATATTATGTATATAATATATAATAATATATATATAAATATATATATATATATATATATATATATATATATATATATATATATATATATATATGTGTACACTATAAGGTTATGTTACAATACAAAGTCACGGATTCTTACAAACGGCCAAGGAAGCTAAAGTCTTTTAGACAGGTCAGAACAATTATTTACGTGACAAGTACTCACACACTCAGGTGTATGTGTGTGAGTCACAGAGACTTACATGGAGTCTGCTCTTGGAGTGCATGGGTCGCGTCTCCGGTGGCTTCTGCCTCCTTTCCGGCCTCTCGGCGTGTTATATAGGAAAGGTTTCATTGTTGAATAGCTGTTTACACAGGAACTGCTGAGTGCGTGGAATGCGGAAGGTCCGCTCGCTGTTCACACGGTGATGACTCAAACACACCCAATGTTAGCTGTGTATGTCCAAGTGTGCAATGCTTATCAACTAAGATAAGTGGCAATTAGCCACAGGCACACGCAACAGCTGACTGTGCATTCTCAAGAATTCAAGGAGCGATATAAGATAAGATACTTTGATCCTATCTAGACACTTTGCAAGTACCAACGACAAGGTTATTGACTATACAAAGCGCCACCACGCCAGGACGAACCTGGTGGGCTCGAACCGCTGACCGAATGGAGGGACGCTGCATGCGAGCCCACAACTCTACCAACCGAGCCACCCTGACGGGTTGCAAGGAGCGAGGGAACAACACCATTATGTCCATGTAAACATTATCAAAGAGGTGGTGTCTGTCCGAACAACACAATAACAAAGATGTGTTGCTGAAAGAGGCAGACACACGTACATACACCTCCAAAATGATCACATGCTGATAACATATATGTTTCATCAGACACATACATATAATCTCATACATATAATCTAGTGCCATAACATAACATATAATGGTAATGCCATAACTAGAGTGAAATTGAGTAATGGGTAAAGATAGTAATGTTATATTTAAAACTTGTGGTGTAGAACAGTGAAACTAACAACGGAGAGAAGAAATTGCGTAAAGAGGGAAAAAATTAATAGAAAGTCTTGAATATAAGAAAGAAGAAAAAAAAAGTGGCACTTAGAATGAAAATTTAATAAAGTTTTAAGGTCTTTATTATGATGAAGAGTTTTCATGTAAGAAAAATATATCATAGAACAAAACTGAAAAACAGCATAATGAAAAAAACAACTTAAAACGCAAATATTACTATGAATTATATGACTACTAGATCATATTACTAGATATTACTGATATTACTAGATTAATATGAAAGACATGACATAAAGAAGAAGAAAAATTGGTAATGTGTAGATAAGATAAAAGGAGACAAGTGGCTATAAATGGATAAATGCAGATAGGAAATTCATAGATATAAATAAAAGAACATGAAAATATATAACAAAAAGATACGAGACACTTATTCTTTCTTCTTTTAGAGATTTATGTTTTTCTTTTCTATCCCTGTTTTTCGCCTCCTTCCTTCCTTCCTTCCTTCCTTCCTTCCCATTCTTTGTCGGTACATGACCACTTCAAGGAAAACTTAAGAAAAAGTGCAAAATAAGTTTGAGCTGTATGATTAAAAGACATCAAAAAGATAAAGTAATAGATATAGTAATAGTCACGTCCTTTGTAAAGAAAAATTAGGGATGACAAGTAACAAAGCGTGACTCGTGAGCATGACCTTGTACTACATACCTTGGAAATAAAAGGACAGTGAGCATAAATAGAAAATAAAAAAGAATGAACATTGAAAGAAGAATTACTCACAACAACGAAATATCCAATAAAGAAAGGAAATATCAGAGACGGAAGCTGCCACGACGTGACTTAATGGAATGGAACTATTTGCTCTCTCTCTCTCTCTCTCTCTCTCTCTCTCTCTCTCTCTCTCTCTCTCTCTCTCTCTCTCTCTCTCTCTCTCTCTCTCTCTCTCTCTCTTCGCAATTCTCTCAAGATTAGCTCATCTGACAGCGTGAATGTGGCAGAGAGGAAAGTAGGAGACAGGATGCTTTAGTATGAGTTACGAAGATCCTCGAGAGGGGATTTAAAAGGGCCGAGTGTCATCCCAGTCTGCAGTGTCATCATCAGCTTAACCTTCACGAGAAAAATCCTCTTCACTTCACACAAGACGAGGCATTCTTTATAAAAAAGTGCTTGAAAATACGCGTGAGTTAAACACAAAGTTATCGAGGCGTTACAGCCGCATTAAGCTTCGCGTCGGCCACCATTAAAAACTCTTTATCCTGGTAAGGCTCGTCGCCGCCCGCCTGGCCTCGTCCCTTACAGGTGAGGTGGTTCCTAATATAAAAGAGATTTACAGGGTGGCCGGGCCCTCGCCGCCCCTGGGAGGGATCGCCCAGAGGCTGCCTTCACGAGTTTAAAGAAACGGGCTCACTCCGGCTCAGGGAAAAGAGGGAGGAAAGGAGGAGCCGGGAATAAAAAGGAAAGGGGATCAGGGAAGGGAGGTAGGGAGAAAAAAGGACTTACAGGAACAAAGAAAAGTGACAGAGGGTAGAGAGGGGAAGCAGGGTTGTATAGGAGAGAGAGTGAACAAGAAGGAAATTAGAAAGGAAGGAACTGCAGGAGGGAGAAGGAACAGAATCCACGGGTGAAGTATTCTAACCTTTCCTGTCCTGATAGAGCCGCAAGGAATCCTCGGCTACTCTCTACATAGATATTGCAAAAATTAAAACCTTTTCTACCAGGCAAACAAGCCGCGGGGACGAGATGGTAATGCTTGACGGCAATCCAGCGGCTGTTCTGCACACCACACGGAGGGGCGCGGGGCTCCTTTCATGCCAGTACCACCCATCTTCTCCTCCAATTAGTATCCCCTCCCCCCTCCTGGCTGCTGCGGTGACCCACTAACCCACGAGAAGACCTTACTAAAACCACAGGTACAGCTCCCCCACCCCCCCTCAGGACCCTCACACACACTCTTTCAGTTTTATCAGGTATTCACAAATCTCATCATACTGAGTAAGCGCATCCTTCATTCTCCCTCGTGGAATTTGCAACAATGCTCAACGTCGTTTTCTTCCCCGTGACCTCATTTCCCGCGCCAGGCAAGGCACATCAAGGCGTGGAGGACATGAATAATACACTGCAGTGCGCCACACGCCACTCACACGCCGCTCAACCCTGTACTCATTCTCCCTGTCCTGCCTGTCTTGTTTCACCGCCGCGAGCTCAGGTCCCGAGGCGCTGCAATCTTGGTGTGAATGGGATACAATGATGAGATTCAAGGTCTCACTACCTCCTCCTCGTCTTGCATCTGATATCTGTTCTTGCCTCTTATTTTTGCATCTTATATCTTGCATCTTATATACATCTTATATTAGTTTGTTTTTTAAACTATAGGGGAGGCGGTGGCCGAGTGGTTAGCGTCTTGTAGTGGTGAGCTCGATGTTCCGAGTTCGAATCCTGCCGGGGGCAACTCTTTCAATCATCTTTAACGCGGTGGATAACGCGATGCCTGATAGTTGTGAGCACAAGGTCCCGAGTTTTGTCCAGCCAGGAGCAACTTTTTCTTCCATCGTCGATGGCCGAAGATACCCACATGCTGCATCAACCTCGCCTTTCAACTGCGACTACACGTGCGGCGGAAGGCAGCAGGGCAGCAGGGGCAGCAGGGGGCAGCAGGGGGCAGCAGGGGGCAGCAGGGGGCAGCAGGGGGCAGCAGGAGCCTCAGGTCAAACCATCACAGGAAACCATCACAGTAAACCATCACAGGAAACCATCACAGTAAACCATCACAGTAAACCATCACAGGTGTCACTATAAAAAATTCAGCCTGCGTCACCATGGGCGAGAGCCAACCATCACAGCCCTCAAGAATGTGCAGGGCCAACTAATTAAGCCCTCAAGGATAAAAGAATAGCCTACAGACGCTATAGGCTCCAATGTAATAAATAAAATAAAAATGAAAAGCTGGAGCCTGAATGGTAGAGATTACCTTCACCTGATTTACGGTGGATAGGCCAGACTTTGTAGAGTGAAGGTAGACCAGGGGGATAGAAGAGAGTTAGGAAGAAGAAATATGCAACATGAATACACGCAAAGCGAATTTATAAGTTCGTTTTGTTGACCACTATGTAGAATTGACTCCCAGCCTCAGTAGTTAGCTCGAAAATGATAGATAGTTTCAAGTATCGACTAAATAGATAGTAAAAAAAACAGGTTGTTATCTAACCTGCCTTTCTTATCTTGCAGATGAAAAATGTCACGGCAGCGCCAGAGCCAAGGCGGGTGAAGCTTGACGCGGTATCTCTGTGACATCGGATTCTGAATCACACCTTTGCTAACACCTTCCTTTTAGTAATATTGATGACGTTAGAAATCATCCTCGACAAACTCCTCACAAGGGTCGCACTACCATGTACAGTGTAGGAACAAAGCCTTACAGTCGTGGTTCATCATTACCACTGAGCACTTACCACTTACGTCATTATCCCACTGAACAATGAACTACCAGTAAGAATTTGGTAACTTCCATTGATGACGTTAAAAATATTCCTCGACGAACTCCTCCCGAAGATCGTACTACCACGTACACAAAGTAGAAACAGCGCCTTACAGAGGTGGTTCATCATTACCACTGAGAACACAACTGTCCCGCTATGGCAACACGGATCATTGATAAGCCTGACGAGTCCTAATGCAGGTAAAGTTCCAGCTACTAAAGTTTTCATGAATAATGTTCGACCCTCAAAAAATTATTAATCAAGTTTGGACTCAATGGAAGGTTTGAAAGACTGGAAATTAGGCCAAAGATAGACGGGCACAGTCATTATCGACACTTTTATGTGCCAAGAGTTCGGACAAGTTGCCTCAAAGCTCCTCCATGTCTATCCGATATTTCTGATTTCAAAATATGGAGTTGAAAACTTGTCTCTAGGAAAGTAAATATTTATAATGTACAAGACGATAAAATAACACATTTATTTGTTACGAATATTCATGAACATAATTGCATCAGTCTCTATCTAAAAAAATACAGCAAGGACTTGAAGGAAAACGAATCCTACTGTTTCTATATACACATTTTTCTATTTATTCATGAGTGACTTGAATCTGCAACGTGATGTACATTGACGCTGGATCAGAATCTTGGAAAAGTTTACCACCCACCTCTTAACCCCTTGAGGCCCAAAACGTAATTTCCATTGTAATTTGGGTACCATTAGACGATTTTTAGTGAATATAAGCAATATTTTATCGATATGGCCTGTTTAGTGTCCTTGTCGACTAACTAATTTGGTATATTAAGTTACTTTTCGTAATTTCATGGCTAACAACAAGCTATTTTCATAGAGCAAAGGAAATATCTGGGTGCGAAGGGGTTAAAACCCAAGAAAAAAACCGAATACTTTGCTTCCCTTCACCGCCATGAGACCCAGATCACAGCGATCTGAGGCAGTGAGTCTGACGCGCAGTCCCTCCGAACGCTCACAGAGGAGCCGTCCCCAGATTGTTGGTGGCAAGGATGCAAATGACTGGCTATGATGTGGCCTGGAATGACCTGATTTCCAAGGCGGCGAAGGGAAGGTGCACTGGAAATTGGGCAATCCCTGAATAAACTACCCTAAAATTGCCTTATAACGTCAGCAAAATGGCAAAATTGGCAGAAAACAGTTCCGTACCATTAGTGGCCATTAGGCATACAAAGATATTTATTTAGATATAACAAGTGCTTGTGGGCCCTTCGGACCCATGTATTGATGTTTGTAGTAGTAGTATATATTAGACAACATGTGATTGCAAACTCCAATCGTGTTGTTGCTGTCGTTGGTCACTGGTCAAAGTGCCTCGGGGTAGACCACGTTCCGTGTGATTCCAACCCTTTGTGTTCCGTGTGATTCCAACACACACACTCACACACGCACACAAACGTCCATGAGTCTACTGAGTTTGTGGAATGCGGCAAGACGTTACCGCAGAGTTTTTCCTGTAATCTAATACTCCTAAAGTGTTTTTAGCCCAAAACCTCCCTTCAAAAGGATTCAATCGACATGGGACCAGGCCGCTTACCACCTACGATTTATTTGCGATTTTTTTTAGCCTACTCGCATCAAAATTGAATTTACAATTTCGGCTACCCAAAACAGACAGACAGACAGACAGACAGACAAACACACAGACACACAGACACACACACACACACACACACACACACACACACACACACACACACACACACACACACACACACACACACACACACAGACACACGGCTACTCCTATAGTACATTAGAAGATAGGTGTTTCATATTATGTAGAAAAAAACCTTTTACAAAACGAATGTATGGAACGCACAGCTCTTTCCCCCAAAAATACCACCTCCTCCCCACTCCCTAATCCCCCATTCCCTTCCCCTTTCCCCTCACCCATTATCTCCTTCCCCTTTCCTTCTGTGTCCTTAATGATCCAACTTTTCCCCTCGGTGTTCACTGCTTCTTGTTGCGGGTCGTAGCTTCTCCCCTCAGCTTGGCAGGACGCAAAGAGGGGGGGGGGGTTTAAGGGGAGACGAAAATAACTGGAGGAGGGAGGGAAAAAGTAGAGGAGAAAAGGGGGCGGAGGGGAAATGAAAAGAAAAGTAGTAGGGGATTGAGGAGTATATAGGAGGCAGAGATTGATGGGATGGGGAGGAGTTGGGGATGAAAGGGAAGGAAGAAAGCGAAGGAGGGGAAGAAGAGGATAAGAGAAGGAGGTAAGGAGGGATATGATGAATCGTAGGAGATATAATGAGGAGAGAGGGAAAGAAAAAGTTAGCAATACAGGAAACGTTTTCAAAAGAGAGAAGAAAGAAGAAGTGCAAGAAAAGAGGATGAAAGACACCGATACAAGAGAGAGCGAGAGCGAGAGCGAGAGCGAGAGCGAGAGCGAGAGCGAGAGAGAGAGAGAGAGAGAGAGAGAGAGAGAGAGAGAGAGAGGAAGAGGGAGAGGGGGGGGAGAGCGAGAGCGAAGCGAGAGCGAGAGAGCGAGGCGGAGAGGCGAGAGGAGGGGAGCGAGGAGAGAGAGAGAGAGAGAGAGAGAGAGAGAGAGAGAGCAAATAAAAAAATAAACTGCATAAGGAATGATAAAACACAGTAATAAAAAAAAATATATAATATTTAAATGAAAATTGTAGTCAAGCATTGAAACGACAAAAAATGGAAAGACGGAGAGAGGGAAGAAAATGAAAAGAATACACGCAAGGAAAGAAAGAAGGGATAAGGAGCTTGATAAATAGGACATAAAAGAGAACATTGAGTAAAAAGCAGCAAGACGAGATGACGACACTACATACACGTCTTTTGATTAACAAGATGAAAGGTACGAAAGAGAAATGCTGAGGAGGAAGTGCAGGTAACAATATTATCTCTAATTAGCAAATGTAGGACACCAGAAGAAAAAGTTAAATTCATGTGCAGGGGGGGAGAGAGAGAGAGAGAGAGAGAGAGAGAGAGAGAGAGAGAGAGAGAGAGAGAGAGAGAGAGAGAGAGAGAGAGAGAGAGAGAGAGAGAGAGAGAGAGAGAGAGAGAGAGAGAGAGAGAGAGAGAGAAGAGAGAGAGAGAGAGAGAGAGGAGAGAGAGAGAGAGAGAGGAGAGAGAGAGAGAGAGAGAGAGAGAGAGGATGAGCCTCGAGAGAAAATATAAAGATAGCAGTAAATGAGGTTAATTGCCAGTCTTATGAGGAGAATGAGAACCCTGCGTAAAAAAAAAAAAAGTGGACCCAAAGACGCATGTTTGGGGACGCCGCGGGACAACTGGTTCGCGTGATTCACTAAAAAACAAATTAGCAGCAAAGGATGTTAATTACTAATCTTATGAGGAGAATGTCAACCTTATGTACAAAAAGAAAAAAGAAGCGGACCCAGAGATACATATTTGGACAACTGGTTCGCGTGACTCACTAAAAAAAAATATAATGAGCAGGAAAGGACAATATTAGCCTTAATCACTAATTTATGAGGGGAATAACAGCCATGTAAAAAAAAAAAGGTACCCAGAAACATATTTTAGACAACTGGTTCGCGTGACTCACTAAACAAATATATAAATAGCAGCAAAGGATGTTAATTACTAATCTTATGAGGAGAATAACAGCCATGAAAAAAAAAAGAGTTTACCGAGAGACATTTTTGAGATAACTGGTTCGCGTGACTCACTAATAAAATAACTAGTGGGAGTCGCTTTACCGTAACTTCATATAACTGGCTGCTCGCTCGCTGGGATGCCACGAGCCGTATCACTTCCACGCTTCTGTGCCTCTTCCTTGGCTACGAGCCCAAAGAAACCCACACACACAGACACACACAGACATAACGACGCACACTACCACAGCCCCACTGATACTTAATCATTCTGAAGTCCCACAGACAGGCAACAACACTTTTCTTATTTTTCTCTGTCTTGCATCCCCTAGTGTAACATTCTCACTGTTCTTTCTCTCCCAAAAATTCCAACACACTCACACATAACAAATTTTCTCACAACAACATAATAACATAAGAAAATAAAGAAAATAAGCAAGCTACAAGAGGCCGCGAGACCTACACGAGGTAGTTCCTGTTACTTAACACTACCTACATCCACTTTTCATCCTCATCCATGAAATTATCTAGCCTCTTTTCAAAGCTCCCTAATGACTCCGCACTAACTACCTGTTTACTGAGTCTATTCCAATCATTTACGACCCTATTTCTCATTAAGTTCTATTCCTCTCAGAGAAGCATCCTTCAACAACCTACCAATACAATACTTCCCCTAAAGCTTCTTACTTTCTTTTAGTTCGAGTATTTCCCTTGGTATATTTACGCTCCGGCCACACAGCAGCCTCTCCTCCTAGCCTCCTCTCTTCACCCTCCCGCCATCTCTTTCTCCTTCTTTCATCCTCGCCTTACACCTCCTACAGCCACTCATTCCTGTCCTCAAGTTACTATTGATACTTGGATATTGACTTGCACCTATTTTCTTGATTTGTGTCTCGTTTTTTAATAGTTTCGACCAATATACTAGGTGGTGTCGGCCGGTGCAGTACTAGTTTTTGCGGCTATTTTCTTTCTTTATCTCTTGTATTTGATAGTTTCGACCAATATACTAGGTGGTGACAGCCGGTGTAATACTCGTACTATAGCGGCAGCACAGCACGGGAAGCAACCGAGGCATTGGAGAGGAAGCAAGGCGGGTTTAATCATTAGTAGTGGCGGCAGTGGTTGGGTTGGAGACTTGTGTGGACAGTGAGGGAGCAGAGGCGGTGTGGGTCCGACGGCTCGCCAACCCTCATTGATCTATCCTGCACCTCCTTGCGTGTGTGTGTGGTGTGTGTGTGTGTGTGTGTGTGTGTGTGTGTGTGTGTGTGTGTGTGTGTGTGTGTGTGTGTGTGTGTGTGTCCACCAAAAACAAAGCGGCAACAAGATTGACAGTAAACAAACAGCACACAAACCAAGTCTATAAAACAAGCGGGACGGAACAAAAGAAGTGCGTATCGATGAAGGAGGATTATCACACTGACAGCAAAGAAAGAGTGGAGCGTGCGGGGCGGGGTGGGGGTCCTCGAATTAAAACAGATGAGGAACAGGTGTGGGGCGAGGCAGGTGTGAGGTGAAGTGAACTGATTACCAGGTGGTGTTGCGTAGATTGTAGTAGTGGCGGGGCGTCGGTGGTGGTGGTTGTGGTGGTTGTGGTGACCTAAATACAAGATAGAAAACAATATAGAGGGTGTCAAAGTAATAGCAGTGGTGGTGGTGGTTGTGGTAGTGGGATGTGGTTGTGATGAAGGAAGAATGATGAAGAATGATGATGAGTGATGAAGGAAGAGAAGATGACTGATGGTGATAGGAGGTTATGGTCATGATACTTAATTTCAGGCAATATGATTCGTGAAGACTGGAGTGACAGAACATGAGACTGAGTGAACATAGAACAGTGAACATGGAAGAGAAAATGAAGATGGAAAGTGGATAAAAAAAGAAAAGGAAAAAAGGAATGTACAGAGGAGGAAAAGAGAAAATGAGATGAACGAGAGGAGAGAGAGACGAGGGAGAGAAGGATTGAAGAGAAACGAAGAGATCGAGGAGAGAGAGATCGAGAGAGAGATGAGGAGAGAGAGAGACTGAGGAGAGAAAGGAAAGGAGAGAGAGAGAGAGAGAAAATGAAGGGGGTCAGTAGATAGTGGGGGGCTCAAGGTAGGAAGGTAATTGTGTGTGTGAGAGAGAGAGAGAGAGAGAGAGAGAGAGAGAGAGAGAGAGAGAGAGAGAGAGAGAGAGGAGAGAGAGAGAGGAGAGAGAGAGAGAGAGAGAGGGGAGATAATGAAGGGGGTCTAGTAGATAGTGTGGGGGGGTCTCCAAGGTCAGGAAGGTATAGTTGTGTGTGGAGTGACGGCAGTGGGAGGTGGGACGGGTGAAGCCTCTTGGGAAATCAGTCTAACGCAGGGCGGGTGACGACGTTAGGACTATACTCCTATACGGGGAGAAGTGGCCTTAAAATTGTGTGTGTGTGGGTGGGTGTGTGGGGGGGTTGAATGTGGGGTGGGTGTGTGTGGTTATGTGTGGGGTGTGTGTGAGTGTGTGGGTGTGTGTGTGGGTGTTGTGTGTGTGTGTGTGTGTGGGTGTGGGTGGTGTGATTGTGTGTGTGTGTGTGTTGTGGGGTTTGGTGTGTGTGTGTGTGTGTGGGTGTGTGTGTGTGTGGGTGTGTGTGTGTGTGGTGATTGTGTGTGTGTGTGGTTTGTGTGTGTGTGTGGATGTATGTGTGTGGAGTGTGTGGGTGTGGGTGGTGTGTGTGGGGGGGGGGGAGTGTGGGTGTGAAAGTGTGTATGTGTGTAGTGTTTTCTTTTCGTTTTACATCACAAAGGACTGGCCAAGGGCAAACACAAAGGAGTACCATAAATCCTGCTTAGTTGCCAGTCCCTATAAAGAAGACAGTAAGAGAATAAAGGAAGGGGGGCGGGCCAATTTAATTCGGGAGGTGTATTGTTACTCCTCTCTTGAAAAGATTTAAGTCGTAGAAAGGTGAAAAAATAGAAACAGAAAGAGAGTTCCAGAGTTTATCAGTGTAGTGTAGTGATGAGAGAGAGAGAGAGAGAGAGAGAGAGAGAGAGAGAGAGAGAGAGAGAGAGAGAGAGAGAGAGAGAGAGAGAGAGAGAGAGAGAGAGAGAGAGAGAGAGAGAGAGAGAGAGAGAGAGAGAGAGAGAGGAGAGAGAGAGAGAGAGAGAGAAGAGAGAGAGAGAGAGATAGAGAGGAGAGAGAGAGAGAGAGAGAGAGAGAGAGAGAGAGAGAGAGATAATGCTATCGATGTGAGAAGAACAGAGTGGAGAGAGCAGGATGGTAGGGATGAGGGGACTTATGACAAGACTAGAGACAAGGCACACAAGATGGACAGGAGGAGTGATAGGAACCAAGATGGGAGAGTAGCCATGTGGGTGAGGTGAAGGGGAAGGGTTGAGTGATGATAGAAGACAAGGGAGAGGGTCAGAGTGAGTTTAGAGAGCAAATACACAGGAGGGAGGACAGAGGCGAGGACAGGGGCGAGGACAGGGTGAAGACAGGGGCGAGGACAGGGCGAGGACAGGGGCGAGGACAGGGTGAAGACAGGGCGAGGACAGGGCGAGGACAGGGCGAAGACAGGGTGAGGACAGGGACACGACAGGGCGAAGACAGACTGACAGGTATAAACGGGGGTGAGGGAAAATGTTGATGATGGATGGGAGTGTAAGGAAAGGTTAGGAAAAAGGAAGTAAGGGTGGTGGACTTAACGAGGTGAAGCAAAAGGATGAACCGCAATGTAAAAAAAGATCCGTAGAGGGAGAAGAGAAGGCAGGCGAGGGGAAGAATGAGAGATGAGAAGAAGGGATGAAAGGAGGGATTAGGCGTCGTAACACAAACTAACAAAGAGGGAACAAAAAACTGATCAAGTGAAAGACATATGATAGAAAAGGCGAAGGCTCCTCCCCACCCTCCAATCCCTCCAGTTAAAGCTAGCAGGAAAGCATAAAAAGCATGCAGCATAAAAGTATTGCACGGAAATAATACAGGAAAGAGATAAAAAAGAAACTCTCACTCCTGCTACTTCTACAATCTATAAGCCATTTCATTCTGTAACTGTCGCAGCTTTTTGGCACGGCGAGTGTAAATAAAAAATGTAGGAAAAAAAAATGAGTGCAGTCACCCGAATGAACAAAGGACGAGGCTGAACCTGTCCGTCTCCTGCGTGAGTCTCAATGTCCGGTGTCGCATAAAATAAGTACCACCTCGAAATACGTGGCACCTTACCTCACCCCCCCGCCGTTCCTTACTTATTTACCACAAAATACTCCTTTATAAGTGATTAACCAGGACGTGTGTGGTACTGTGGTTGCTGGAGGCACTGAAGAAGACAGGAGATAAGAGAGGAAGGCATTGGAGGTATATATACCGGAGAGAAGGGAGGAAGACATTAGTGTAGTGACCGTTAATCTGGCCACCAATCCATAACACCGGCCGTGCTATACGTTGTGAGAGGTGGGAGGCAGAGACAGTTAGGGCTTCCTTCCCTTTATTGATCCTCCTTTGTAGACGTTCAGGTTTTATTTTGAAGGTACAAGATCTGAAGCTGAGGTCTTATTACTATTATCAGGACGAAGCCTCACTAATGACACGTGTCTGGGGCTTCCCTTCAAGACGGCTGAGGGAGCCAAGCACGGTGTCTCGCCCTCGTCAGGAGTTCAGGCAGCGTGGAGGCCGAGAACATGGCAGCCTGTCATGTCGCGCCGAGGGGAAAGTGGCGGAGTGAGTGACGCTCCGCCAATAACTTGCCTCGGCATGAATAATGTGTGTAGGGTACGCCAGGATGGGACGGCTGCGTGCCACGTTACTGGTGTGGGTTTATCCTTACGCGAAGGTTTATAGTTTGTGTGTGCTGTCAATTGTTATCTAGCACAATGTTCTTCAAAACATGAAACTAGAAATGGACTTAGAACTGGTGGATAGTTACAGTGTTTAGGACGAACCTAACACTATTCACGTTACCACTTGACTACCGTGAAAATGTACGCTCTTCAGGGGGCTTCTAACCAAAGTGTTAGAAAAATATTAAAGGAGATGAAGAGGAGAAGGCTTGCTGTCAGTCATGTGGCATATCATTGTTAATATCCTCGGGAGACGGGGAGCGGGAAGCACATTCCAGTGTATATTGGCTTTTGTTGACACACACACACACACACACATACACATACACATACACATACACACACACACACACACACACACACACACACACACACACACACACACACACACACACACACACCTCCCCCTCCCCTTATGCTTCACCTCACCTGCCTTCCTTCACAGTCATCATCACCTGTACCCTTCACAAACACCCTACCACAAGCGCACCTGTGCACTTAGTAACCCTATCAAATGCATCAATATCCATTACCACATCCCCGAGCCACCGTGTCCGGAGTCTGAGGAAAAACTTCCCGTGATCAGAGCTGTCTTGACGACCGGAAAATCAGGCTTCAGTCGCAGCCCTTGAACTCTGGGAATGTGATGTGATATGTGAAATGGACTGAAGCTGAACACTCCAAGAAATCGTCACACTCCATCGGTCACTGGTGTTGCAAGTCTCATGAGTAAAACGAAGAGAAAAACTTTATAATGGGTCGTGATTAAAGTCTGTTTTTTTTAACGAAACAAGAAATCTTGCCCCCTTGCTGCTTACTGACTGATATTTGATGCCAGGGGAAGGGAATACTACGCTTCTTCTAAATTTCGCTGTATTTTATCAGAGTTAACCATTTTATCAGGTAAACATAGGCATCATTTTAAGCATGAGACATGATTGACTGGAATTTTCCCTTAAGATAGCATGGAATTTTTGCTTTGTTAAAAAAAATAAACTATAGGTGTTTGTCCCGGCATTTTATTTGTCCTCATGTCATTGAAGTAATATCGCGGGGAAGGAGTTTCTATCTCATGTCCCTGCATAATTTACAGGCCCAATACAGTACAGACATCGGCATATTTCAACCCTATGTTTTAAGGGTAATTTCCAGGGTCCATAAAACCAGATTGTCTATATTTTTGGAACTCGCGCCAGGAAATCTAGCTCGCGGCTCAGTACATTAAGAAACACTCACCAAAGCAGCTTCCAGCACAGCAGAGCACAGCAGGGCACAGCAGAGCACAGCAGGGAGGCTCAGTGCATCGGCTCTCATCTACACATCTGAAAATAGACGAGTTACCATCATGACCGGTACAACACAAGACAATGATGATGATGATAAAGATGAAAATAGTAATAATGCTGAAAGTATAAATTATGGCATAAATTATAAGCATCATATCTAATACGGGTAACTTCTGGTAGTAAAAATAATAATTATATAATAATGATAAAAATGGTAATTTTGATAATAATGATAATTATAATACCAGTAATACCAATAAATAATAATAATGAAAATAATAATAATAGTAATAATAATAACAACAACAATAATAATGATGATAATACTAATGATAATAACAACAACAATAATAATAATAATAACATACTAATATTGCATTAAAATCTACATAGTTAGTGAAATCTGGCAAAGCGTTACCGCAGAGTTGTTTTTACTATATTATACTGAATGTCCGTCTGTCCAGCTAAGGGTCCGCCATTTCTGTCCGAATTTCAGCCAAAATTTCAGGAAAAGTTAAGGTCATCCCTGGAATGACTATAACTATATCAGCCAGGTTTATTAACTTTCTGCATTAGTTGAAATAATAGTTCGATTATTTTTGCAGCCTGGGGCATACTTACCTGGCACAGGAGTACATTTTCTCTTCAATCTCTCTAAAGGGAGATGGAAAAAGAAGAAGAAGAAGAAGGGGTATGGAGAGAGAGAGAGAGAGAGAGAGAGAGAGAGAGAGAGAGAGAGAGAGAGAGGAGAGAGAGAAGGAGAGGAGAGAGAGAGAGAGAGAGAGAGAGAGAGAGAGAGAGAGAGAGAGAGAGAGAGAGAGAGAGAGAGAGAGAGAGAGAGAGAGAGAGAGAGAGAGAGAGAGAGAGAGAGAGAGAGAGAGAGAGAGAGAGAGAGAGAGAGAGAGAGAGAGAGAGAGAAAAAAAAAACCCCACGGTGTTACGTGTACAAAGCCCTTCGGATTGTCCTTCAGAGCATCATACTTATTACGTTTAACTTCTGCTAGTAATAATAATAGCAATAATAGTAATAGCAATAATGATGATGTTAACGATAATAGTAATAACAATGATAAAGCTAACAGTAATAACCATGATGTGAGTGGTAATAATAATAATATATATATCAATTTCACAAACGTACAATATTGACAATAACGAGAATGATAACGATGATAGCAAAATTAATATTATCAGTAAAAAAATATAACAACATTGATCATCAAAACAATTAAGTTACAACCAATGAAGCAAAGTTAGAACAAAATTCTTGAAAATCCACAAACCTAATTTTTTTCTCGTAAATCTACAATGGGAAAAAACAAAAATCCTTCTTCGCCTTGAAAAACCGCAACATGTGATTCCATAATACAAAAGCCAGACCAGGAAACCAATGGAACGCGTGAGACTAAGGCGATAAAAGACCATGAAACCCTTTGAAATCATGGAGAGAAAGGAGAACAAGAAGACAGAGACAGAGACAGAGACAGAGACAGAGACAGAGACAGAGACAGAGACAGAGACAGAGACAGAGACAGAGACAGAGACAGAGACAGAGACAGAGACAGAGACAGAGACAGAGACAGAGACAGAGAGAAAAGAGAGAGAAGAGAGAGAGAGAGAGGAGAGAGAGAGAGAGAGAGAGAGAAGAGAGAGAGAGAGAGAGAGAGAGAGAGAGAGAGAGAGAGAGGAAAAAAAAGAGAGGAGACCGCGTGAGGGAAGAAAGGCGAATGAGCAAGAATCAGAAAGAGGCGTTTTGAGAGAGGAAAGAGAAAAGATGAGGAAAATCAAGTATAGTCTTTTCTTTTTTACCGAGGCCAAAATTTAATTCTATCTTAAGGTCTCATGCTTAAAATTATGCCTATGTTTACCTGCTAATATGGTTAACTATGGTAAAATGCAGCTGAAATTTAGAAGAACTGTACCTAGTATTCCCTTCTCCTGGCATCAAATATCAGTCAGTAAGCAGCAAGGGAGCAGGATTTTTCACAGTTAAGAGTATAGTTAAGAAAGAGAAAGGGAAGAAAGAAATTAAATGAAGGAGGTAAGAAGGAGATTGCGTGAACGAAAATAATACAAAGGTGCGAAAATAAATGGAAAGGAAGGAAGAGAGTGAAGAGAGGGGGAAATAGAGAACAATATAAGTGTTTGTGGTGGTTAGAAAAGAAGGAAGAGAAAAGAAGTAATAATAATAATAATAATAATAATAATTTTATTCTCGCCCGGAGGCATACATACAAAAAACAAAGCGATAAGAACAGGCCAAAGAGTAAATTAATACTAGAGCAAAAACAAAAACAAGAACAAAGTACAGGCACATTAGGGGACATTAGGATATGATTAGGGTACTATGTATCAAAATACATAGAAAAGCATACATGGACACCTGTGCTACCCCACATTCTCCACAAACAGCAGACCCAGCCACCGCTGTTGTATAGGTCCACATACATAGGCCGAGCTCTGCCTGACAGAGGTGATGATGGAGTTCGTAGAGAGCTCCACCCTACTCCTTAAACTGAACACGGAGTGTCGACGGATCACATCCAGATTGTTCACCCAGCTCATAGCGAAAGCCAGGGACGAGCTGCACCACCTGGGCAGCCCCAGAAGCCTCTTAAGGATGTCATTGTGACAGACCTTAATGCGGTTCATAGTGGCCACCTTGTACTGCGACCACAGCGAGTTGCAGTATATAGAGTAGCAACAATTACCGCGGTATTACACTGTTCAGTGTGCCAGGCAAGGTGCTTGCCCATCTATTGCTGACACGGATCCGCAGTCATCTGCTGAAGCATCAGAGACCTCAGCAATCTGGGTTCACGCCTGGTAAGTCAACAACGGACCGTATTCTAGCGCTTCGTGTCCTGGTGAAACGCCGACGTGAGTTTCGACAGGGGAAGCTTGCAGCCTATGTTGATCTCAAGAAGGCGTTTGACTCAGTGCATCGTGAGTCACTCTGGGATCTTCTGCGACTTCCCAGGATTCCTGCAAGGACTATTGGTTTGATGACTGGTCTGTACTCTGGGGCTGAGAGTGCTGTGAAGTGTGGGGGAGGTGTATCCATCCAGCTTCTTTTCCTGTGAATACAGGAGTGAGGCAAGGGTGCGTCCTTGCTCCATCACTTTTCAACACTTGTATGGACTGGGTATTGGACAAAGTTGTAGATCAAAGTGATTGTGGAGCATCCCTCGGCAACACCAAGATCACTGATCTTGTTTTTGCCGATGATGCAGTAATTTTTGCTGAGCCGCTGGAGGTCCTGGTGATGGCTCTCGAGGCGCTGCACGGGGAGGCAAAGCCTTTGGGACTTGAGGTCTCCTGGCTTAAGACCAAGGTCCAGGTGTTTGAAGGCTTACTAGATGAAACAGTACAGTTTGTTCATGCGTGCGGCGAGGACATTGAGATCTTGGAAAGTTTTACATACCTTGCTAGCGCAGTCCATAATGACGGCGGGTCACGTCAAGAAGTCTTACGGCGGATTGGCATAGCCCACGGTGTTATGGACTCGCTCAGAAGGAGTATTCGGCGTAGTCGGTACCTGTGCAGGAGGACATAGATCCGGATCTTCAAGTCGCTTGTGATCCCTGTCTTACTCTATGGTTGTGAGACATGGACACTAAATAGCGATTTGAGGAGACGAATCGATGCCTTTGGTAATAAGTGTCTTCACAGAATCATGGGGTATTGCTGGGATGATTACGTGTCAAATCAGCGATTGCACCGTGAGACTGAATCGAGGCCTATTACCTGCATAGTCCGTCAGCGCCAACTTCGGCTATATGGGCATGTGGCACGCTACCCTGAAACCGATCCTTCCCATCGGGTTGTATCTGTAAGAGACAATCCGGCGTGGAGGAGGCCAAGGGGGCGCCCACAAGGCTCGTGGCTGGGGCAAGTTGATGTTTCTTGTCGAGAGCTGCTTGGTATGGGAAAGGAGCCTGCATGGGAACTCGCGCGTGGTGACCCCCGGGAGTGGCGTCGTAGGGTGGGCGAGGCGACGCGCCCCCCGGCGTATGCCCCCAATGATTGATTGATAATAGTACTATGATAATTCTGATCTTTCTATAATTTCTGATTGGGGCAAAGCAAGCCTCATTTTGTTCAATGTCTCAAAAACCCAATTTCTTCACCTATCTACTCGACAAAATATACCAGAGAACTATCCCCTCTTCTTCAATGACACTCAACTGTCTCCTTCTTCTACAATGAACATTCTTGGAGTATCCTTTACTAAAAATCTGAACTGGAAATCTCACATCTCATCTCTTGCTAAAACAGCTTCTAAGAAGTTAGGTGTCCTGTGGCGTCTGCGTCCATTTTTTTCTCCCTCCCAGTTGCTTGCTCTGTACAGGGGCCTTATCCGCCCATGTATGGAGTATGTCTCACATGTTTGGGGAGGATCCACTCATACAGCTCTCCTAAACAAGGTTGAGTCAAAGCTTTTCGTCTCATCAACTCTCCTCCTCTGACTGACTGTCTTCAATCTTTAAATCACCGCCGCAATGTTGCTTCTCTTGCTCTCTTCTACCGTTGTTTTCATGCTCACTGCTCCAACGATCTGGACTGCGGACTTGTATCTAAAATATCGAAATTTGCAGATGACACCAAATTAGGCGGTAAAGCATATACTAGAGAAAACTGCGAACTCATACAAAGTGATCTCGACAAACTATCAGATTGGAGTAATAAATGGCAATTAAAATTCAATTCCGATGAATGTAAAGTAATGCATATAGGCAACGATAACCTCAAATATAACTATCAAATGCAAAATAAATCGTTAACTGAAGTACAGCAGGAAAAGGATTTAGGTGTCATCATCAGTAATGTGAAGTGCTGTGAAGTGTGGGGCAGGTGTATCCAGCTTCTTTCCCGTGAATACAGGAGTGAGGCAAGGCTGCATCCTTGCCCCATCACTTTTCAACGCTTGTATGGACTGGGTATTGGACAAGGTTGTAGATCAAAGTGATTGTGGAGCATCCGTCGGCAACACCAAGATCACTGATCTTGTTTTTGCCGATGATGCAGTAATCTTTGCTGAGTCGCTGGAGGTCCTGGTGATGGCTCTCGAGGCGCTGCACGAGGAGGCAAAGCCTTTGGGACTTAAGGTCTCCTGGCTCAAGACCAAGGTCCAGGTATTTGGAGACTTACTAGATGAAGCAGTACAGTCTGTTCATGCGTGTGGCGAGGACATTGAAATCTTGAAAAGTTTTACATACCTTGGTAGCGCAGTCCATAATGACGGCGGGTCACGTCAAGAAGTCTTACGGCGGATTGGCATAGCCCACGGTGTTATGGACTCGCTCAGAAGGAGTATTCGGCGTAGTCGGTACCTGTGCAGGAGGACAAAGATCCGGATCTTCAAGTCGCTTGTGATCCCTGTCTTACTCTATGGTTGTGAGACATGGACACTAAATAGTGACTTGAAGAGACGAATCAATGCCTTTGGTAATAAGTGTCTTCGCAGAATCATGGGGTATTGCTGGGATGATTACGTGTCAAATCAGCGATTGCACTGTGAGACTGAATCGAGGCCTATTACTTGCATAGTCCGTCAGCGCCAACTTCGGCTATATGGGCATGTGGCACGCTACCCTGAAACCGATCCTTCCCATCGGGTTGTATCTGTAAGAGACAATCCGGCGTGGAGGAGGCCAAGGGGGCGCCCACAAGGCTCGTGGCTGGGGCAAGTTGATGTTTCTTGTCGAGAGCTGCTTGGTATGGGAAAGGAGCCTGCATGGGAACTCGCGCGTGGTGACCCCCGGGAGTGGCGTCGTAGGGTGGGCGAGGCGACGCGCCCCCCGGCGTATGCCCCCAATGATTGATTGATCAGTAATGATCTGAAAACCAGTCCGCATTGCCTAGCTGCCAGTAGAAAGGTAAATATGATGTTGGGCTTTATTAAACGTAACTTTGAACATAAAACTCCGAAAGTAATGACAGAATTATACACGTCCTTGGTTAGGCCGCACTTGGAATATGCCGTTCAATTCTGGTCGCCCTGTTTCGTAAAAGATCAAGCCAAATTGGAATCAGTGCAAAGAAGAGCAGCCAAACAAATTCCATCTTTGCGAAATTCATCTTATGAAGAGAGACTGCGGAAACTTAATATGTTTTCCTTAAAGGATCGTAGAATCCGTGGGGACTTGATAGAAACCTTTAAGATCCTAAAAGGATTTGATGTCATTAATCAAGAGAACCTATTCGAGCTTTCAACTCAAGTGACAACAAGAAATAATGGTTTAAAACTAAACGGTCAACGTTGCATCACCGATCTCCGTAAAAATTATTTCAATGTTAGAGTCGTTGAACGATGGAACAAGTTACCAGCAAATGTTGTCGGAGCCAGCACAATAACTACATTCAAAAACAGACTTGACGCGCACTGTAAAGTAAATGGATATTGATAGTGCGAATTCGTATCTAGTCCCCCGTATCGATTAGTTGTAGTGGTAGTGGTAGTTGTAGTTAGTATTTTTCATATCCTATCATTCTGCACTACGAAACTTCCATGTTCCTATCCTCTTTAGGGACATGGTATCATTTTCCAACTGTTTCTTACAAGTAGTTGATAGTTAGTAGTATGTAGTTCAGCAGATACCCTCGCTATGAACCAATAGGTCTCCTGGTGTCTGTTATTCCTATGTAATCCTATGTAAAGTGCATGCCTCCCCTCCTCCCACGGTCTCGCTGCATAAGACTT
Source organism: Chionoecetes opilio (assembly GCA_016584305.1). Classification (NCBI taxonomy): domain Eukaryota; kingdom Metazoa; phylum Arthropoda; class Malacostraca; order Decapoda; family Majidae; genus Chionoecetes; species Chionoecetes opilio. The sequence goes on along the minus strand of JACEEZ010023802.1, from coordinate 135,228 downwards.
TCTACTCATTCTCATCCCTATTCTGTCCATCTTCCTAATGCAAGAGTCTCTCAGTATCTTTACTCCTTCATCCATTTCACTGGTAAACTCTGTAACTCTCTTCCTGTTTCTATTTTTCCACCTTCCTACGACTTAAATATTTTCAAGGGAAGAGTAACAAGACACCTCCCGAACTAAATTGGCCCACCCCCTTTCTTTGTTCTCTTACTGTCTTCTTTATAGGGACTGACAACTAAGCGGGCTTTGTGTTACCTCTTTTTTTGTGCCCTTGGCCAGTCCTTTGTGATGTAAAAAAAAAAAAGTAATATAGTAGTAGAAAATAGTTACGCAAAAAGTCAAGAGGAGTGTGGAGGAGACGGAAGAGACGAAGTGGAGGGAGGAGGAATAGGAGGAAGGAGGTGGAAGGAGGGAGGAAGGTTAATGTAAATTTTTCATACAAGACGACCTTTACAACCGCCGCTGATTTTCTTAATTTTCTTATTCCTCTTCCTTGATGACTCTCTCTCTCTCTCTCTCTCTCTCTCTCTCTCTCTCTCTCTCTCTCTCTCCTCTCTCTCTCTCTCTCGTCGATGTCGGTGCTGCTGCTGCTGCCGTCAATGTCGGTGCCGCTGCTGCTGCCGTCAATGTCGGTGCTGCTGCTGCTGCCGTCAATGTCGGTGCTGCTGCTGCTGCCGTCAATGTCGGTGCTGCTGCTGCTGCCGTCAATGTCGGTGCTGCTGCTGATGCCGTCGATGTCGGTGCTGCTGCTGCTGCCGTCAATGTCGGTGCTGCTGCTGCTGCCGTCAATGTCGGTGTCTGCTGCTGCTGCCGTCAATGTCGGTGCTGCTGCTGCTGCCGTCGATGTCGGTGCTGCTGCTGCTGCCGTCGATGTCGGTGCTGCTGCTGCTGCCGTCGATGTCGTGCGGTGCTGCTGCTGCTGCCGTCAATGTCGGTGCTGCTGCTGCTGCCGTCAATGTCGGTGCTGCTGCTGCTGCCGTCGATGTCGGTGCTGCTGCTCCTGCCGTCAATGTCGGTGCTGCTGCTGCTGCCGTCAATGTCGGTGCTGCTGCTGCTGCCGTCAATGTCGGTGCTGCTGCTGCTGCCGTCGATGTCGGTGCTGCTGCTGCTGCCGTCGATGTCGGTGCTGCTGCTGCTGCCGTCAATGTCGGTGCTGCTGCTGCTGCCGTCAATGTCGGTGGTGCTGCTGCTGCCGTCGATGTCGGTGCTGCTGCTGCTGCCGTCGATGTCGGTGCTGCTGCTGCTGCCGTCAATGTCGGTGCTGCTGCTGCTGCCGTCAATGTCGGTGCTGCTGCTGCTGCCGTCGATGTCGGTGCTGCTGCTGCTGCCGTCAATGTCGGTGCTGCTGCTGCTGCGTCGTCAATGTCGGTGCTGCTGCTGCTGCCGTCGATGTCGGTGCTGCTGCTGCTGCCGTCGATGTCGGTGCTGCTGCTGCTGCCGTCGATGTCGGTGCTGCTGCTGCTGCCGTCAATGTCGGTGCTGCTGCTGCTGCCGTCAATGTCGGTGCTGCTGCTGCTGCCGTCAATGTCGGTGCTGCTGCTGCTGCCGTCAATGTCGGTGCTGCTGCTGCTGCCGTCGATGTCGGTGCTGCTCGCTGCTGCCGTCGATGTCGGTGCTGCTGCTCCTGCCGTCAATGTCGGTGCTGCTGCTGCTGCCGTCGATGTCGGTGCTGCTGCTGCTGCCGTCAATGTCGGTGCTGCTGCTCCTGCCGTCAATGTCGGTGCTGCTGCTGCTGCCGTCAATGTCGGTGCTGCTGCTGCTGCCGTCGATGTCGGTGCTGCTGCTGCTGCCGTCAATGTCGGTGCTGCTGCTGCTGCCGTCAATGTCGGTGCTGCTGCTCCTGCCGTCAATGTCGGTGCTGCTGCTGCTGCCGTCAATGTCGGTGCTGCTGCTGCTGCCGTCAATGTCGGTGCTGCTGCTCCTGCCGTCGATGTCGGTGCTGCTGATGCTGCCGCTGCTGTGCCCATGGCGGGTGGTGGTGGTGCAGCCGTTGGTTCTGCTGCTGCTGGAGACACTGACACTGTCGAGGTGCAGAGTCAGCCGTCCCCTGCTGCAGCTGCAGTGCACGCATCACACCAGGTGAACACTAGAGGTATATTACCCCGTAGATCGAAAAAATAAACCGGTAAGACACCAACCTCATTATGTAACTACTGTTAATCTTATTCCAATACGTAATGTCTATAGACAACATTTCTTTACCGTTTAGTGAACTAAATGACAGAGAATTAATTCAAACATTAAACCATGAGAAAGAACATAAATTTCCTATGAGTATTCTTAGCAATATGACTTTTCATCCGTTTGATCTTAATGACAATATTTCACTAGACAATTATCTTATTTGCCAAGGCCTAGAAGAACCATTATGTAACTATTATTTCTGGGATGATTTTGAGTTAAATAACATCCTTACTTAATTTGATTTGAAAATAATGTCTTACAATATAAGTAGTTTGTCGTCACCTAGACTCTTTCTGTGATCAATGCTTAAATGTAATCGAAAATAATTTTAATGTTATAGGATTTTGTGAAACAAGACTCAATGATGATATATCTGCACTTTACCATCTGGACGGTTACAATGCCTTCTTCAAAAACAAAACAACCAAAGGTGGAGGTTTAGCTCTCTACATACTAAAAAATGTTAAAGGGGTACTATGCCAGGATTTATCTCTTCAATTGACTCATATCGAATCCTTATTCATAGAGTGTACCGGTACAAACAGGTTTTTAATTGGAATGATATACAGGCCCCCAAACGAAAGCTTTCATCATTTCATATTATCTCTTGAACACCTCCTAGAATTTATTACATCGCAGCAATATTTACCTTGTTACATAATGGGAGACTTTAACATAAATCTACTTAAGCAAAAAGACAATAATGTAAATGAGCTACTGAATTTACTGTATTCCTACTCTTATTTTCCAGTAATTACAAAACCTACCCGTGTGACAGACACATCAGCATCAATAATTATAATTGATCACATTTGGACCAACGACTTACAAAACCTTCAGGCCAGTGGTATTATGTACACCTCTATAAGAGATCACTTCCCAGTCCTTAGCTCCTTTTCAGTTTCCCAATATAATGATCGATCCTCATACATCTCAATAACTAAAAGGGTATTAACGAGTGAATTCATTAGTACATTGATAACAGATTTAATGCATTTTAATTGGGTAACTGAAGTAAATGATAAAAGTGTAAATGATGGTTTTGAGAGTTACATCAAAAATTTTCTTAATACTTATAACAAAAACTTTCCCATTAGACATTCTACAGTCAAAGAAAAACATGTTGGTAAGCCTTATATCACTTCAGCTATAAAAACCTCCATCAAGCATCGGAACAAATTACAAAAACTCTATGCCAAATGGCCCCTCACTTACGAAGCCTCCTTTTAAAGTTATAGAAATCAGTTAACAGCGACAATAAGAATAGCCAAAGAGAAGTATTACGCATCAAAACTCAAAGATAATGCAGGAAACCTAAAGAAAACTTGGGAAACTATAAACAGTGTCATGGGAAGAAATAAGAATCCTACGCCTCCACCTTCCATCACACTACACGACAACAGAACAACGTCAAACAGCGAGGCTATAGCACAGGGATTTAACGAGTACTTTTGCAATGTGGCGAACACCCTGGCACAAGTAAGATCAACTCCTGTTTCCTATAAAAGCTTCCTTCCTGAACCCACTCAATTTTCATTTTATCTAAAACCTACGACAAACTTAGAAATAAAGTCAATAATTAAAGAACTTAAAGTAACATCACCAGGTCATGATGACATTCATATTAATATAATACAAGAATGTAGTGATGAAATCTCCCTTGTTCTTAAATATATCATAAATAAATTCTTTAAAGAAGGTTCCTTCCCAAAGCACTTACAGATTGCAAAAGTAATACCTATCTATAAAAAAGGTGACGCAACCCTTCACACTAACTACAGACCAATATCAATTCTTCCAAGTTTCAGTAAAATCTTTGAAAAAATTGTCGTAATAAGACTAATTAATTATCTTACTCAGCATTCCCTATTAACAGTCTCAGTATGGATTTCGCCCAAAGCACTCCACAGAATTGGCACTACACCACCTTAGTCAAAGTATTTACTCTGCCTTGGATAATAAAATGAACCAGTTGACTGTTTTCTGTGATCTGAGTAAAGCCTTTGATACCATCCCTCATAATATTTTACTACAGAAATTAATTGTTTATGGGATCCGTGGCCCGGCATTCAGATGGTTCCAGAGTTATTTAGGTCAGAGAAAACAATACGTTGTATATGAAAATAAATTCTCCACACAGAGATCCATTAGCTGCGGTGTACCTCAGGGCTCCATTTTAGGGCCAATATTATTTTTGATATATATAAATGATATAACACGTAGCAGTAATAGACTTAATTTTATACTTTTTGCTGACGACACTACCATCTTCCTACAGGGCCAAGATTTTAATGAACTAAGAGATACTCTGAATACAGAACTAGGGCATATATCAAACTGGTTATTGAGCAACAAACTTACACTAAATATCTCTAAAACACACTGTATGATATCACACTCAACTATGATACAACCCCGTGATATTGAAATTATAATTGATGGCCATGAGATAAATCAAGTTAAGGAAATAAAGTTTTTAGGAATAACAATAGACAGTGAATTAAATTGGCACTCTCATTTAGATGATGTAAGAATAAAAATTTCTAAAATATGTGGGATATTATATAGGGTGAGACAGTTCTTAAATTCCAACTGTTTAAGACAAATATACCTGTCAGTTGTGTATCCATATATGTTATATTGTTCAGCAGTATGGGGTGGGGCACACAAAACTTACTTAGATAACATATTCATTGCACAGAAAAAGTTAATCCGCATCATGTATCACAAACAAAAATATGACCACACCAATCCCCTCTTTGTTGAAAATAAATTACATAAATTTCATGACATCATACACCTTCAAACCTGTTTGTTTATGTACAAAGCCTTGTATATTCATCCAGTTGACAGTGGCTTCAGATACCTGTCTCACAATATTGACACCCGACGAAATAATCACCTAAGACTCCCACTTTGTAGGACATCACACGCACAACAAAGTGTTACTTTTCGGGGAGCAAAGGTATGGAACCAACTGCAGGAGGATGTCAAGAATTCCGTGTCACTTAACTCATTTAGATACAAGGTGAAGACAGAAATATTCAAGAAATAGAACTCAAACGGAAATATTTAATTATTGTACTTTTGTGTACTTCAATGTGTGTGGGTTGCGTATTGATGTGGGTGGGTATGTGAGTAATATGTATGTGTTTGTATGTGTGTATGTGTATGCACGTGTACATGTGTGTATATGTGTATGTGTATATATGTATAAGTATATCTGTGTGTGTGTATGCATATGTATGTGTGTATGTGTATATTTATGTGCGTATGAATAGATTTCTTGTATATATATTTGGTACAGGGTACTGTTTTAGAAATGGTTATTGGTCTTGCATTAACTTCTGATCTATTCATATATTATAGAGTTTTTTTTTTTTATCATAATTACTGTTCTTGTTATTGCAACTATCAAGATTACTTCAATCGGTATCTTTATTACTATTATCATTATTATAATTAATTATTTATAATTATTACTTGGATATTCAGTAGTGATATTATTGTTATTATTATAACTATTATTATCATTATTATTATTATATATATATATATATATTTTTTTTCTCATCATTGTTATTATCGATATAATTTTTATCACTATTATTATTATCATCATTATTATCATTATTGTCTTCTTTTTTACCATTATTGCTATTATATTTATTTTGATTATTATCACTATTTATCATAGTTATTATTATTGAGTTATTATTATTTTTACTATATACATATTTTTTTCTTCATTACCATTATTAGCGTTTATTTTTATTTTCTTCTTCTTCTTCTTCTTCTTATTATTATTATTACGGGTATTGTTATCACTTTTCTCACTTAAAATTATTAGGTATGTCAATGTATAATTATCAATAGTCCACTTTAGTCCACGAGAGACAACGAAATTATCATAGCATGAGGTCCATAAAAGAGCTTCGGCTTAATGGACCGTGGCTTATACGACTGTATGATTGATTATGAACACTATGTATTACACCAAGCCAAATAAACTATCAAGTCTCTCTTTCTCTTTCTCTTTCTCTTTCTCTTTCTCTTTCTCTTTCTCTTTCTCTTTCTCTCTCTCTCTCTCTCTCTCTCTCTCCTCTCTCTTCTCCTCTCTCTCTCCTCTCTCTCTCTCTCTCTCTCCTCCTCTCTCTCTCCTCTCTCTCTCTCTCTCTCTCTCTCTCTCTCTCTCTCTCTCTCTCTCTCCTCTCTCTCTCTCCTCTCTCTCTCCTCTCTCTCTCTCTCTCTCCTCTCTCTCTCTCTCTCTCTCCTCTCTCTCTCTCTCTCTCTCTCTCTCTCTCTCTCTCTCTCTCTCTCTCTCTCTTCTCTCTCTCTCTCCTCTCTCTCTCTCTTCTCTCCTCTCTCTCTCTCTCTCTCTCTCCTCTCTCTCTCTCTCTCTCTCTCTCTCTCTCTCTCTCTCTCTTCCCGTCAATCTGAAGTTTCTAATTATCCATTATTACCTTTAACAAGCCTTCCCTTCCTCTTCCTCTTCCTCTTTAATACTTCATCTTTTCTGCCATCCTCTTCTTATCTCCCCTTTTTATCCTCTTATTTTTCCTCTATTTCCTATTCGTTCCTCTATTTTTCCTATTCCTTCCTATTTTTCCTCCTATTTTGCCCCTCCTCCCTTTCTTTTCTTCTTTCAACACACTTCTTCCCCTGCTTTCCTTTTTCTCTTTCATCTCCTTTCTGCAATATTTTCCTTTCGTATTTCTTTCGTTCGCTTCTTTTGCTCCCTCTTTCCCTCTTCCCTTCCAAATCTCGTATTTTTCCATCTTATTTCAGCTCAGCCGCTTTTTGTTCCACTCTAAAATGTCAAGCTTCTTCGTACTTTTTTTTTCTTTTCACTTTCTTGTCTTGATTTATATTTCTTCTATTTTAGTATTTCTCTCTCTGTCTTCCTCTTCCTTGTCTTGTTGTTTCTCTTATTTGGTTTCCCTGATGTCGCTTTTCTTATTTTGAGTTTTCTTCCCTATTTTTCTTCATTGCATTACTTTTTCTTGCAATCTCATTCCTCCTCCTCCTCCTTCTCTCTCCTCGAGGAGGAGGAGGAGGAGGTTAACTCCGTTTCGAGTTAACGGTAACTACTACAACTTTTGACCTGTGACGGGTTGTGGATCAGCAAGGGTCCTGACAGTTAGTGACCACCATCGGGATTTAAGGTCCCAGGGGTCACTGCTGCAGGGGGCATTAATAGTGTACGGCGTCCTACATGGAAAGTGCACAACCGCAGTGGTTTGAACGGAGCTGGGGCCTAATTGACTGCTGCCTCCCAAGAAAGCGCCAGGCAAGGCTGCCGCACCACCCCTTAACCTCCACACTGTGTTCCCACCATTACAAAACACACATAACATGACCCTACTAGCAAGCACTAAACCTATCCCCACAAACATAGTAGTAGTTAGCCATAGATTGCAGCTTTCAACTTTCCTCACAAATTCCATGCAGTTTTTCTATACTGCATGGTATCACTTCATTTCCGGCCAGCTTCGGCTGGAGGGATGGGTGGGTGGGGAGGAGCCTTCTACTTTCCTATCCTTTCTCTCTTATTATCTAGTTAGTGTAGCGTAGTTAAATCAAACAGCCATGTAAGGACCTAATGGTCTGTTGCTGTTTGTGTTTTCTTTGTATTCCTTTGTATTCCTCCTCCTCCTCCTCCTTTTCCTTTTACTCCTTTTCCTACCGCTCTTCCCAAGGCTCGCTTTTTTCCGAGCTTCTTTTCGGTTGCAGAGTATCCTCATAATTCCTCCTCCTCCTCCTCCTCCTCCACCTCTTCCTACCGCACTTTCCATATCTCACTAGTGTGGTCGCTTCTCGGCAAAAAAATTGGACTCCATTGGAAAGAAAAGAAGAAAAGAAAAAAGCAGACTCACGGCTACTTAAGATAATTCTCTCGGTTCCATTTTTAGATCCTCTCCACATCTTCCGCCTTCTCCCTTCCTCTTCCCCTCTTCCTCCCCCTCTTCTTCCCCCCTCTTATTTCCCTCCCCCCACCCCTTCCTCCTGCGGGGACGAGCTGCCGAGGCAATCAGGGACCCCAACATTAAGATTAGACCTTGCTCCCGACAACAACACTCACCTGCCCCGGGGGACGCGCGAGACAAGGCAGGGAACACACGGAGGCGCTGCAGGGGGCACTGAAGGAGGGGAAAAGCGGGGAAGGTGGCGGGGCAGAGCGGCGCGGGAGGTCAATAGTAAGAGGTAGGATGGGGGTAAAGGGGCAAAGAGATGGGGGATAAAAGGGTAAAGGGACACAGGGATGGGGGTAAAGAGGCAAAGGGATGGGGGATAAAGGGGTAAAGGGATGGGGGAGGAGCGTGGACTCTTGGCATAGGTACGAGGGGGTGTGGAGGCATAAGCTATAAAGTGCAGACGCAGCACAAGACTTGCTAAACACTCGAAGCCAAGTTCCCTGGACACACAAAAGACAGCACTTGGTCTGTATCTGTACGTCGACTATTATTGTATTTATTTATCTCTCCAGCGATATACACGACACATTTTCGTTTCCAGTACATTTGTAAATGAAGATTGCCTGGAAAAATGTCACTCTGTATAATTAGATAAAGAAGCAATGCCAGGATATATTTGTTATTATCTATACGTTCACGATTTTCTCCCTTTAGCGATATACATGACAGATTTTCGTTTCCAGGACACTTGAGAACGAAGATTGCCTGGAAAAATGACACTCTGTACAATAAGATAAATAAGCCACTCCAGGATATCGTTTGTTACTAACTAATTATTTTTCCTACTGCAATGCGAGTCCTTCCAGAAAAAATAACAACCTGACAAAGAGAAAAGACAAAGGAAAAAATATTACATTCGACACAAAAAATTCTAACTGGCGTAAGATTGGGATATCAGAAAAAGAAAGTGAAGAATGGCGCGAATCGTAATTATCCCAATTAGGAAATTATTAAAAAAAGGAGAAAAACTGAATTGGTGAAAAGGAAGAAATACAAAGTTTGGGTACACAGGGGGGGGGGGGGAGAGAGAGAGAGAGGAGAGAGGGAGAGAGAGAGAGAGAGAGAGAGAGAGAGAGAGAGAGAGAGAGAGGAGAGAGAGAGAGAGAGAGAGAGAGAGAGAGAGAGAGAGAGAGAGAGGAGAGAAGAGAGAGAGAGAGAGAGAGAGAGGAAGAGAGAGAGAGAGAGAGAGAATCTACTTACAACGTCAGAGAAAATTGGCAGAGGACCACAGGTACGATAATATGATTCCACAGGTATGATAATGTGATTCATGATCACATTTACGCTTGGCACTTTTCTCGACAAACCTTTTATCTTTATCATATCTCGTGCACAGTCTGACTTTCATCAAAGCTCCTTCATGTATGAGAGTTCAGAGTAGTTTGTTGCATGCCTCAAGCCTTCCTTCACGGCATGCACGGCACTGGTTAGTTAAGATAAGGCCGCCCTCCTCCCTTCCCCCTAAGCAAGTGATGGATCAATGCTACTGTGTATCAGGATGCAGGTGTGTGGTGGCCGAGGGGTAAAAGGTGGCCGCGTCTACCCATCCAATCAATCCACAGCCACTGTAGCAATTAAGGAATCTCACTGAACTGTGGAGGAGTTGTGGAGTGACCCTATTGTGTGGTGGACTGTGGAGGTGTGTGGTCAGATTGGAAGCATCTCCGTTTGCTGTTCTGCAGGTCAGCAGTTTAAATCCCACCCCAGTGTGGATTCCACGGACAGCACTGGGTGTTACTGTCCCCCTTGAGCAAGGGAGTATAGTGTGTGGGGTCTCCTAAGGATTGGTCTATACGAGGTATACTCTATTTCCGGGAGGGTAAAAGCTAGAAATCTCCTATCCAGCACAGGATCAGGGCGTGGGTGAATGACACACGCACACGCACACGCACACACGCACACACACACACACACACACACACACACACAGTCCAATTATCAATCTAATGGTTTTTCAGCTTTCATTTACCTTCAAAGCCAGTCAAGTATGCGTCGTCATCTTCCTAGCTCTGCCTCCTCCAATCCTGTGCTTTATTCCACCTCCTTCTCCTTCCTTTCCTTTCTTCCTCACCTAACTTATCTTATTGCCTTGTATTCAATTCCCTCTACTTTCTCTCCTTTCATCCACCTAACTTTTCTAATTTATTTCCATTTCTCCAACTCTCTCTTTCTTGCATTTCTTCCACCTCTCTTTCTTGCATCTCTTCCACCTCTCTCTTCCTTGCATTTCTTCCACTTCTCTCTTTCTTGCATCTCTTCCACCTCTCTTTCTTGCATTTCTTCCACTTCTCTCTTTCTTGCATTTCTTCCACCTCTCTTTCTTGCATTTCTTCCACTTCTCTCTTTCTTGCATTTCTTCCACTTCTCTCTTCCTTGCATTTCTTCCACCTCTCTTTCTTGCATTTCTTCCACCTCTCTTTCTTGCATTTCTTCCACTTCTCTCTTCCTTGCATTTCTTCCATTTCTCTCTTCCTTGCATTTCTTCCACCTCTCTCTTTCTTGCATTTCTTCCACCTCTCTCTTTCTTTCCTTTCCTCCACCTCTCCCTTTATTTCCTTTCTTCCACCTTTTCCTTTCCTTTCCTCCACCTCTCTTTCTTTCTTTTCTTTCTTCTCTCTCTTTATATCCTTTCTTTCTTTTCTCTCTTTATTTCCTTTCTTTCACCTCTCTCTTTCTTTCCTTTCCTCCACCTCTCCCTTTCTTGCCTTTCTTTCTCCTTTCTCTCCTTTCTCTCCTTCCTCCTCCTCCATCTCTCCAGCTGTTTACTGACTGGGCCAACACTGGACAAGCCACACAGACAATCGACAAAACAGTAGCTCCATGAAAAGGAAATGATAGAATTTTTTTCCAATTTTCGTATTCGCCGAGGCATGTCCCCAATATTGCTTTGTCGGTCCCGGAAACCCTCTTAGCGACGGCACGGGGTGGGTACGGCACGGGACAGGGACGGGGACGGGGCAAGGTCAGGGGAAAGGACAGGAACAAGGACAGAAGGAGGGAGAGGAGCAGCTTTAGGGGCAGATGGGCGAATAAACGGTAGGACAGAGACGCGAACTACTGTGTCTGTCTTTACCACCACCACCACTATTATTTCTACTGCTTTCAATACCAGGAGAAGGAGGAAGAGGAGGAGGAAGAGGAGGAGGAAGAGGAGGAGGAAGAGGAGGAAGAGAAAGAAGAGGAGGAGGAGGAGGAGGAAAATACGAAATAAGAGTGAGAGGGCAGAGTGTGGTTGTGACAATGAGATACAGTGACGCCATAGGAGAAAAGTCTCTTACTATATGTCTTTCAGCAAGAGACAAAGACCCTCACACATAACCACAAGCCAAGGCTGTACATAAAGGCACCGTCTGATCCATACCAAGAACACTAAAGAGTGGTTCACACAGGCCAAATGTCGGCGAATATGGGCTAAGTTTACTCCCCGGGGAGTAAATCTCAGGAAGTATTCGCCGGAAAAACTTACACCGCTCGATTGGTGTTTATCTGCTGGTTGCAGAGATTTCGCGCGCCAAAGTCAAACAAACGTAGAAGCCAGCACCACCCTCCTCCCCACTCACCCCAATTATTGGTATAATTTCGGTATTGGGCACTAAAAACTAACAAATTTAACTTTCATCATCGTGTAGATCTTTTCATCCTTACTTTGACTCCCAATTCCTCATGGCAATGGCGATACATATAATACCGAAAATTTTCCGTTTTAGATACAGCCAGAAACGGTTGTTAGGTTAAATCAGATTATGTTAGGTTAGATGTGGGGTTTGATTTAGTAGATGATATCAAGGAAAAAATGACGATTCATGGTTGAATGTACACTATAAACACTGTTGATGGCAGGGACGCGGGAAAAACAAACCAGCATTTGTTCCCCGGAACGAATTGCGTGTGTGAACGTAATCTCGGCACTTGGCCGCTAAACACCGACTTCCTGGCGCTAAAAAGTGCTGCTATTTGGCCAGTGTGAACCAGCCTTAACACCTTCAACCTTCCTTTCAACTAGCACCTAAACACCTTACATCGCATACTAACCTTCTAACACCTTACATCGCACCTCAGCAGGACAGGCTTGAATACAATGAGTTATTCTGGTTGTGTCGCTTTAGATACTATGTGGAAGTAGACGGTTTTGAGCGCAAATCCACATAAATGTATTTCCCTTTTTGGGCGGCTTTGTGGAGACACTCTGGTGACTCTTCGTGGACTCTTGTTCCTTTTGTAAGTGTCTGCACGAGGCAACAGAAGACTACCGGTGTTGAGACTCAAGAGACTTTGCTTTGAATTTACCACACACGAGCGTTATTTCGGATGTGGTTCTGTTTCCTGTGTGTTTTGGGGTAATAAGAGGACGAGGACTTCGCGGTCATTTTCAGAGACACTGACTCATTTTTCCTGGCCAAAAAATAGGTGCTTTTTCTAATGGAGATAGTTTTATTTTCCGGAAACCCATAGTTAAAAAAAAAAAATTCATCACCGATTTTTATGGTCGCCGTTTCCATTAAAAACACTGAATCGCCATCAGAAAAAAGCACTAAAACTTGGCCGGGAAAAATTTGTCAGGGTCTCAGATAACAGGGAAGTGATTGAATAGAACAAAGTATACCTAACCTAACCTAACCTAACCTAACCTAACCTTAAAAGTTTTCATTATACCTTTTTTAGGGGGAGAGTCTTAGGTGGTTTGAGGTATACGAGATTTGGTACGAGGCTAATTTTGGGAGTATTGGATTATAGATACCTGTAATATTTCTTCGTCAACACGTTCTCTGCATTGGCTGCTCCATAAATCTTGAATAGACCAATTTTTATTTAGATTTTATCGCCATAAATCGCACAAAAAATCTGTGAAGTGAAGTGTGAATGTCGACGAATCATTTTTGAAGTTTGCAAATATTCTCATCAACACTGCAACTGCTACATGGTATTCATTTCTACCTGTCTGTCTGTCTTGTCTGTCTGTCTGTCATACACACATTCTTTCGCTCTCGCACTCGCACTCGCACTCGCACTCGCACTCGCACTCGCACTCGCACTCGCACTCGCACTCGCACTCGCACTCGCACTCGCACTCGCACTCGCACTCGCACTCGCACTCGCACTCGCACTCTCCCACTCTCTCACTCTCTCACTCTCACTTCCACTCTCTCTCTCTCTCTCTCTCTCTCTCTCTCTCGTTCGCTCTCAGTAAACACATGGCAGTGAAAGCCTTGCCTCACTCGGCGTCTTTCCTCATTACTCTTCTCATTACGGCCTATTCCTGCACGTAATCCACTGCTCGCTCCAATTTTCACATAAACACGCTTTATTAACTCAATCATACGCTGCACATTTACTTCCCTATCTGAATATGAATGGAAATAAACACAGCAATTTGGCTCCTCAAATGCAATATTACATGGCGTGTGTGTGTTGTGAATTTACCTTATTTATCTATGCATATATGTTATTTTCGAGCTGGCATGAAACTCGCTGTCATCATCAGTTTGAATTTTCGATTTTTCTCAGTTACCACTACTACTACTACTACTACTACTACTACTACTACTACTACTACTTCTACTACTACTCCTGCCACTACTTCTACTACTACTACTACTACTACTACTACTACTACTACTACTACTACTACTACTACTACTACTACTACTACTACTCTACGATGTGAGCTGCTACAAATACTTAGGACACAATATTTCCTTCAATTTTAAAGATAGTGATGACATCGATTTTCGGTTAAACTCATTTTACTCATCTTTTAATAGTGTATATAGAGATTTTAAGTTTTTAGATTTTAATGTTCTTTTGTTTTTATTTAACTCTTACTGCTGTCCAGAATATGGCTTGGCCCTATGGAATGATACCTCAGTTTTTAGATCTTGTATTTTTAAAGCGTTTAATGTAGCATATAATAATGGTTTAAAACTCATGTCGGGAGTGCCCACATATGCCAGCAGCCACATCACTGCGGAAAACTGCAATCAATTATTATTAAGGCATCTTACATGAGTTCTTTGGAACTGATCACAGACTTGTTGTTGCTACACTTAAGCTTCATGTCAAGTCCAGAAGAATCTCAAGAGGTAACCATACTGTGTTTCATCCTGAGAAACTGAAGGACTTGACATGTGCTCATGAGTATGCGGTGGCAGTCTCAAATCGGTTTGATGTGCTCGGTGCTCTCGGGGATCCTGTAGAACTGTGGGATACCTTCAAACGTGAAACTCTACAGGCTGCCAAGGAGTGTATTGGGGAGCGCCCGAGGTCAAGGCGTGGTTTTGTCTCGACGGAGACGCTGGAGAAAATCGAGGAGAGTCGCGCTGCCAGGCTGGCTGGGAACCGGGACCAGCACAGGGCTCTGTCACGCCGGACTAGAACCCTCCTGAGGAGAGACAAGGAGAGGTATGTCAGGAGACTCGCTGAGGATGTCGAGGGTCATTTGAGCGCTAATGACCTCCGACCCGCCTACCGAGCCCTGAAGAAGCTCCGTTCCAAGTCTCCTTCTCGGGCGAGTGCTATTCGAACAGCAGATGGGCGCCTCGTGTCGGACATGGATGGGCAGATGGCTCGTTGGGCTGAGTACTTTGGGCAGTTGTTCACGGTGGACCCTCCAACTGAGCAGCTTCACACCACTGGGTTACAGGCAGTGGATGCCGATCCTCCCATTGACGAAACCGCACCCTCTCTTGACGAAGTCAGAGAGGCTATAGCAAAGTTGAAGGGTGGAAAGGCAGCTGGTGTTTGTAATATCAGTGCGGAGCTCCTCAAAGCTGGGGATGAGGCCATGATCCGCGGGTTGCATGCTGTCCTGACTGCCGTGTGGCAATCAGGTACCATTCCTCCTGACTGGAAAAGGGGGCTGGTCGTCCCTATCTGGAAAGGGAAAGGGGACCGTCAGGACTGCAAGAATTACCGCGGTATTACACTGCTCAGCGTACCAGGCAAAGTGCTTGCCCATCTATAGCTGACACGAATTCGCAGTCATCTGGTGAAGCATCAGAGACCTCAGCAGTCTGGGTTCACGCCTGGTAAGTCAACAACGGACCGTATCCTAGCGCTTCGTGTCCTGGTGGAACGTCGACGTGAGTTTCGACAGGGGATGCTTGCAGCCTATGTTGATCTCAAGAAGGCGTTTGACTCAGTGCATCGTGAGTCACTCTGGGATCTTCTGCGACTTCGAGGGATTCCTGCAAGGACTATTGGTTTGATAACTGGTCTGTATTCTGGGACTGAGAGTGCTGTGAAGTGTGGGGCAGATGTATCCAGCTTCTTTCCTGTGAATACAGGAGTGAGGCAGGGGTGCGTCCTTGCCCCATCACTTTTCAACGCTTGTATGGACTGGGTATTGGACAAGGTTGTAGATCAAAGTGATTGTGGAGCATCCGTCGGCAACACCAAGATCACTGATCTTGTTTTTGCCGATGATGCAGTAATCTTTGCTGAGTCGCTGGAGGTCCTGGTGATGGCTCTCGAGGCGCTGCACGAGGAGGCAAAGCCTTTGGGACTTGAGGTCTCCTGGCTCAAGACCAAGGTCCAGGTATTTGGAGACTTACTAGATGAAGCAGTACAGTCTGTTCATGCGTGTGGCGAGGACATTGAGATCTTGGAAAGTTTTACATACCTTGGTAGCGCAGTCCATAATGACGGCGGGTCACGTCAAGAAGTCTTACGACGGATTGGCATAGCCCACGGTGTTATGGACTCGCTCAGCGGGAGTATTTGGCGTTGTCGGTACCTGTGCAGGAGGACAAAGATCCGGATCTTCAAGTCGCTTGTGATCCCTGTCTTACTCTATGGTTGTGAGACATGGACACTAAATAGTGACTTGAAGAGACGAATCAATGCCTTTGGTAATAAGTGTCTTCGCAGAATCATGGGGTATCGCTGGGATGATTACGTGTCAAATCAGCGATTGCACCGTGAGACTGAATCGAGGCCTATTACCTGCATAGTCCGTCAGCGCCAACTTCGGCTATATGGGCATGTGGCACGCTACCCTGAAACCGATCCTTCCCATCGGGTTGTATCTGTAAGAGACAATCCGGCGTGGAGGAGGCCAAGGGGGCGCCCACAAGGCTCGTGGCTGGGGCAAGTTGATGTTTCTTGTCGAGAGCTGCTTGGTATGGGAAAGGAGCCTGCATGGGAACTCGCGCGTGGTGACCCCCGGGAGTGGCGTCGTAGGGTGGGCGAGGCGACGCCCCCCCCGGCGTATGCCCCCAATGATTGATTGATTACAGCCCTTATACCAGTTAGATTCTTTAAAAGACTGATTAGGTCAAACAATCCTATCATTAAATATAATATATATTTTTATACAAAAGGTCTTTTTATGACTTATGTTAGACATTTATTTGATCAGTATTACAATATCAATATATTTGAAGAGGCTCTGGATGTTATTAAGGCCAGGATAGTTTGGGTACAGCGACATGAGGAGAGGCGAGGCCCCTGTTTATTTTATGGATATTAATCCCTTCATAGATTAGGGGTTAACTTTTTTATATTTCCTATGTTGTTTACAAATGTATTACATATTTTAGTTTTGTATATATATATACTTTATAGATAATTTTAATTTATATCAATTGATTTTAATGGTTAGCCTATCCATACATTTTGTTTTATTTGTACATGTATGAGATTTTTAATTTGATATCTTAAGGTGAAAGACATAAAAATACATACCTGAAAGATTTACCATATAAGTATGTGCAAAGTATGCTGTTTGTATATAACAATAACATTTATTTTTTCTTATTGTATATCATGTGCGTCTACTCTACTATGTAAGTTTATTACCAAATAAAATGTACTGAACTGAACTGAACTACTACTACTATTACAATTACTACTATTACTACTACTACTACTACTACTACTACTACTACTACTACTACTACTACTACTACTATTACTATTACAATTACTACTACTACTACTATTACTTCTACTTCTACTACTACTACTACCACCACCACCACCACCACCCAAACAGCCTGACTAACTCTCTCTCCCTCCACGCTGAAGGGTCGTCGGATAGGGCCTGGGGTTTCACCTTTATTCAGTCTCCGAGCACGACCACTGAACCTTGAACCTGGAGGCGGTGCTTAGCCAGGCGTGGGTTGGCACTGATGGCAGGGGGGAGGGGGGGAGGGGGGGAGGGAGGGGTTGGCACTGGGGGGGGAGGTTGGGGGGGAGTTGACGGTGAGGCGGAGGGGAGGGGAGGGGTGGGGAGGGGAGATGGGGGAGGGTAGATTTATGCGAGTGAATGGGAGGACTTTTTTTTTTGCTTATTACGGATCCAGCCTAGGTTTATACTTTACATGGAAACTAAAAAAAAAGGAAAAAATCCCAGAAATACACCGCATATCAAAAGTATATGATGGAAGGAAGTGCTTCGAGAGGATAAGGAATGAGTTCAAGTTAGAAATAATAGCCTATATATTTGATACCTATATATTTGAATAAGGCTAAATATTGTCTCCCTCATAAACTGCCTTAGTCATTTTTCGGCAATTTCTGGATTTTTGCCTAAATCTATTTTTCATCCTGTGGCGCATCTATTGGTATAGTCGCCACTGTCATGTGTAGGGTGTGAGTGGTCTGAAATATATAAGGATAAACAATGCACTGATATCAAAATTAAGAAAATGAAGAAGTATTTTTTTATTTCCCGAAAAGTAGAAAAAATGACTTAGGCAGATTCTTTAGGAGTGTGACGATATATAGAATAGTAGAATAAATTAGGTAGTTTATTGACGACAACAAACTACAGTGAGCTTTACAATACTAATAAATGATCGTTAGTCCAACATAAATTCATGATATAAATCGATACAACTATAAACATAATATATCAAGGAACTTAAAACGTTTTACATCTATACAAGAGCTTACCAATGAACAGTATGGATGAGTGAAGACACTTACCTAAATCTATATTGTTAAACCTATGATATAATAAAACTTATATAAATCTATAGCATTCATAAGATGGACAAGATAAGGATGTGAAAGATTGAGTAGAAAGTCTTGTGCAGCGAGATCCAGGGGAAGGAGATTCATCATATGTAGTTAGTAAATAAAATATATTGACCACGCAAAGCGGTACATAAGAACATAAGAAAATATGGAAGCTACAAAAGGCCGCAAGACCTACACGAGGTAGTTCCTGGTACTTAACACTACCTACATCCACCTCTCTTTCCCATCCATGAATTTGACTCCTTTTAAAGATCCCTATTGACTCCGCACTTTACCACTCCGGTAGAAGCAGGTAAAAAAAACCCAGATTACTTCCATCATTATTAACGTTTCCTCCAGCCAATCCTTACCCCGCCCCGTCCCACCTCTCACTACCATAGCATTTATATATAACCGGAAATAACCTAAAACAAACCTAAGATAACCAAACCTAACCTAAAACACCCTAAAATAAACCGAAAGTAACCGAAAATAACCTAAAATAAACCGAAAATAAACCGAAAATAACCGAAAATAACCTAAAATGACCTAAAACTAAATAAATAGCCCTTCCTCTACCCTTACACCTCTCCCCCTCCCCCCCCCCCCTCCACTCCCCCCCCCTTCCCCTCCACTCCCCCCATTGAACACATTTCTCCTCCCATCCGACACTCGCGTCACGTCGTCAGCCTCTCACCAACAAGCCACTGCCTCGCCTTGACCTAAATACCCTTACATTCCTCCCTCTATCCACTCTTCCCCCCTTCACCGAAAAGCCCAACCCCATTCCCTCCTCTAATCTCCCCTAAGCCTAATCGTTCATTGTCCTTGATCCCTTTATCCTGATCCCTTACATTTTACGTGCATTCCATCTCAAGACCTTTTCCAATACCCTCTTCCTCTTCTTGCATACCATCTCAAGACCTTTTCTAACACCCTCTTCCTCTTTTTGCATACCATCTCAAGACCTTTTCTAACAATTTTCTCTTCTTGCATACCATCTCAAGACCTTTTCTAACACCCTCTTCTTGCATACCATCTCAAGACCTTTTCTAACACCCTCTTCCTCTCCTTGCATACGATCTCAAGACCTTTTCTAACACCTTCTTCTCAGGTCTTCCCACTTCTATATATATATATACCCGCGTCCCTTTCCCTTTCTACCGTCTTCTACCTTTTTCAAGACATTCCGCCCTCCCGCCCGTCATTCCAGTATCCCATCCCACGCCCCTGAGTTCAGTCCCCCTTGCCCCTTAGTGCCCCTGAGTCCCCCCTTGTCCCTGAGTGCCCCTGAGTGCCCCTGACCCTCCTCCCACTTTGCCATCTCCCTGCAAACTAGGTTACCTCGTAGCTTTTGCCGCAAAGACCCGAAACATGATTACAATGAGGCCGCCTAATACATTACCTGTACGCGACGCCCAGGTCAACACACACACACACACACACACACACACACACACACACACACACACAACACACACACACACACACACACACACACACACACACACATAGTTGGTTTTTTAAATGCAAAACACTCTCCAGTCTGGAAAACAAATTCGATTGTCTGGTGTTTTGGTGTTGTGCACGTAATGAAAGGACAAAGAAAAGGAAGGAGAGGAGGAGGAAGAGGAACAGGAGAAGAAGAGGAGGAGGAGGAGGAGGAGGAGGAGGAGGAGGAGGAGGAGGAGGAGGAGGAGGAGAAGGAGGAGGAGGAGGAGGAGGAGAGTATGTTGAAAAAAAGATCATATCACCTAAGGGTCATCCATCCTGGTGTACTATCTCTTCCTCCTCCTCCTCCTCCTCCTCCTCCTCCTCCTCCTCCTCGGTCACTACTACAACTTTTGACCTGTGACGGGTTGTGGTTCAGTAAGGGCCCTGACAGCTAGTGACCACCATCGGGATTTATATACCAGGGGTCACTGCTGCAGGAGGCATTGAAGTGCACGGCGTCCTACTTGGAAAGTGCACTACCGCAGTGGATTGAACGGAGCTGGGGCCTGATTGACTGCTGCCTCCCAAGAAAGCGCCAGGCAAGGCTGCCGCACCACCCTTGACCTTCCACACTGAGCCTACACCAACACTACATTAGACCTAATGACACACACAGATAGCCCCGAGTTAACGGTTACCACTACTACTCTCGACCTGTGACGGGCTGTGGATCAGTAAGGGTCCTGACAGTTAGTGACCACCATCGGGATTTAAGGTGCCAGGGGTCACTGCTGCAGGAGGCATTGAAGTGTACGGCGTCCTACATGGAAAGTACACAATCCGCAGTGGATCGAACGGAGCTGGGGCCTGATTGACTGCTGCCTCCCAAAAAAGCGCCAGGCAAGGCTGCCGCACCACCCTTGAACCTCCACACTGTGTTCCCACCATTACAAAACACACATAACATGACCTATCTATCAAGCACTAAACCTAACCCCCCAAACTAGTAGTAGTTAGCCATAGATTACAGCTTTCAACTTTCCTCACAAATTCCATGCAGTTTTTCTATATTGCATGGTATCACTTCATTTCCGGCCAGCTTCGGCTGGAGGGATGGGTGGGTGGGGAGGAGCCTTCTACTTTCCTATCCTTTCTCTCTTATTATCTAGTTAGTGTAGTGTAGTTAAAGCAAACAGCCTTGTAAGAACCTATTGGTTTGTTGCTGTTTGTGTTTCCTTTGTAAAAAAAAAAAACCTCCTCCTCCTCCTCCTCCTCCCCCTCCCCCTCCCCCTCCTCCTCCTCCTCCTCCTCCTCCTCCTCCTCCTCCTCCTCCTCCTCCTGACTTGTATCTAAAATATCGAAATTTGCAGATGACACCAAATTTGGTGGTAAAGCATATACTAGAGAAAACTGCGAACTCATACAAAGTGATCTCGACAAACTATCTGATTGGAGTGATAAATGGCTATTAAAATTCAATTCCGATAAATGTAAAGTAATGCATATAGGCAACGATAACCTCAAATATAACTATCAAATGCAAAATAAATCGTTAACTGAAGTACAGCAGGAAAAGGATTTAGGTGTCATCATCAGTAATGATCTTAAAACCAGTCCGCGTTGCCTAGCTGCCAGTAGGCGAATATGATGTTGGGCTTTATTAAACGCAACTTTGAACATAAAACTCCGAAAGTAATGACACAATTATACACGTCCTTGGTTAGGCCGCACTTAGAATATGCCGTTCAATTCTGGTCGCCCTGTTTCGTAAAAGATCAAGCCAAATTGGAATCAGTGCAAAGAAGAGCAACCAAACAAATTCCATCTCTGCGAAATTCATCTTATGAAGAGAGACTGCGGAAACTTAATGTTTTCCTTAAAGGATCGTAGAATCCGTGGGACTTGATAGAAACCTTTAAGATCCTAAAAGGATTTGATGTCATTAATCATGAGAACCTATTCGAGCTTTCAACTCAAGTGACAACAAGAAATAACGGTTTAAAACTTAACGGCCAACGTTGCATCACAGATCTCCGTAAAAATTATTTCAATGTTAGAGTCGTTGATCGATGGAACAAGTTACCAGCAAATGTTGTCGAAGCCAGCACAATAACTACATTTAAAAACAGACTTGATGCGCACTGTAAAGTAAATGGGTATTGATAGTGCCCTGCGAATGATAGTGCCCAGCGAATTCATATTATAGTCCCCCGGATTTATTAGTGTTAGTGGTAGTTGTAGTTAGTATACTTCATATCCTATCATTCTTCACTACGAAACTTCCATGTTCATATCTTCTTTAGGGACATGGTATCATTTTCCAATGGTTTTCTTATATGTAGTTGATAGTTAGTAGTATGTAGTTCAGCAGATACCCTAGTTATGGTTCAATAGGTCTCCTGGTGTCTGTTATTCCTATGTATTTCTATGTATTCCTCCTCCTCCTCCTCTATTAAAATTCAATTCCGATAAATGTAAAGTAATTCATATAGGCAACGATAATCTCAAATATAACTATCAAATGCAAAATAAATCGTTAACTGAAGTACAGCAGGAAAAGGATTTAGGTGTCATCATTAGTAATGATCTTAAAACCAGTACGCATTGCCTGGCTGCCAGGAAAAAGGCGAATATGATGTTGGGCTTCATCAAACGCAACTTTGAACATAAAAATCCGAAAGTAATGACACGATTATACACGTCTTTGGTTAGGCCGCACTTAGAATATGCCGTGCAATTTTGGTCGCTTTGTTCCGTAAAAGATCAAGCCAAATTGGAATCAGTTCAAAGAAGAACAACCAAACTAATTCCATCTCTGCGAAATTCATCTTATGAAGAGAGACTGCGGAAACTTAATGTTTTCCTTAAAGGATCGTAGAATCCGGGGGGACTTGATAGAAACCTTTAAGATCCTTAAAGGATTTGATGTCATTAATCAAGAGAACCTATTCGAGCCTTCTCCTCACGTGACAACAAGAAATAACGGTCTAAAACTGAATGGTCAACGTTGCAGCACAGATCTCCGTAAAAATGTTTTCAATGTTAGAGTCGTCGATCGATGGAACAAATTACCAGCAAATGTAGTCGAAGCTAGCACAATAACTACATTTAAAAACAGACTTAACGCGTACTGTAAAGTAAATAGGTTTTGATATTGCCCTGCAAATTCATATTATAGTCCCTCGGATCGATTAGTGTTAGTGGTAGTTATAGTTAGCATACTTTCATATCCTATCATTCTTCACTACGAAACCTCCATGTTCCTATCTTCTTTAGGGACATGGTATCCTTTTCCAACTGTTCTCTTACATGTAGTTGATAGTTAGTAGTATGTAGTACAACAGATACCCTAGTTATGGACCAATAGGTCTCCTGGTGTTTGTTATTCCTATGTATTCCTATGTATTCCTCCTCCTCCTCCTTCTCCTCCTCTCCTCCTGCTGCTTCCCCTCCGCGGACAGACACTCCATCTTGCCTCTGTCTGCCACTGATTACCCTTCCCTCCACTTTTCTCCATCACCTCCACTCTACCTCATTCCTTTCCCTCTTACCTCAGAAGAAGGTCGCCGAATACATAAATGGAAATGAAAAAGAAAAAACTCAAATCCAACGACTTAATTCCATATCCTACTCCTCCTCCTCTTCCTCCTCCTCCTCCTCGACACCTCCGAGCCTTCCTTTCACCAGTCTGACAATGAGCTAATCAAAATTCATGCAAAATAACGTACATCGTAGTCACCGTCTTTGAGTTGAAACTAACGAAGAAAAAGTATTTGGAGAAGAAGGAGGAGGAGGAGGAGGAGGAGGAGGAGGAGGAGGAGACTACTGGTCGGTATTGGAGTAAAAAGAAACGCGTTGATTGGAAAGATATTAATATGTATGAGGACTTGATGAAGGCGTAGAGAAGTAGCAGTGAAGGAGAGAAGCAGGAAAAATATGTTTCTTAAGACCAGGAACCTAAGACTGCCATGGTAAAAACGCGATGGTGGGATAACGGAGAAAGGAATAAAGGAAGGGAGTAGAAAAAGAAAGGGAAATAAGGAAAGAAAAGCGGGTAGCATAGGAAGAAGGAAGAGGAGGAAAGGAGAAAAGACTTAATGGGCAATAAGAGAAGAGGGATTTTAAAAGAGACGGAGGAGATAAGAAGGAAGGAATTAAAGAAGCATTCAAGAAGACAATGTAAAAATAAGCGAATGTGTGAATATTCAAAGGAAGGAGAGAGGAAAGAAGGAGGAGGAAATGACAATTAAGATGAAAATGAAAGACGCAAAGATAACCACGTCTAAAGGAGGAGAACACAGAAATACAATGAACTACTATTACTACTACTACTACTACTACTGCTACTGCTACTACAACCACTACTACCACCACTACTACTACTACTACAACCACTACTACCACCACTACTACTACTACTACTACTACAACCACTACTATCACTACTACTACTTTGTAACCACTACTACTACTACTACTGCCACTACTACTACTTCTACTACTTCTACTACTACTACTAATGATAATAATAATAATACCACTACTACTACTCCTACCACTACCACTACTACTACCACTACAACCACTACTACTACTACTACTACTACTACTACTACTACTACTACTACAACCACTACTATCACTACTACTACTGTAACCACTACTACTATTACTACTACAACCACTACTACTACTGGTTACACTACCACTACTACTACTACAACTACTACTACTACTACTGCAACTACTACTACTACTACTATAACCACTACGTATTACCACTACTTTTAATACTCAAGGAAAACAAAAGACGCCACCTACATTCTAAATCTACAATAATAAAAACAACAACATAGCCTTGTACTGCCCCACAACACCCAGGGGCGCCACCGGATCACGCCCATTCCACGCCCTCACGCCCTTCAAACAACGCCCATCCCACGCTCTCACGCCCTTCAAACAACGCCCATCCCACGCCCTCACGACCTTCAAATAACGCCCATCCCACGCTCTCACGCCCTTCAAACAACGCCCATCCCACGCCCTCACGCCCTTCAAACAACGCCCATCCCACGCCCTCACGCCCTTCAAACAACGCC
The DNA here is from genome assembly GCA_016584305.1 of Chionoecetes opilio. Taxonomy (NCBI): domain Eukaryota; kingdom Metazoa; phylum Arthropoda; class Malacostraca; order Decapoda; family Majidae; genus Chionoecetes; species Chionoecetes opilio. Next base: position 110,579 of record JACEEZ010023802.1, on the reverse strand, counting down.
CATCCCACGCCCTCACGCCCTTCAAACAACGCCACGCCGCCATCACCGCCGCTGCCTTGACCTTCTTGTTTGCTTGACTAATTACCACTGATCACCTGGCTAATTACCCAACTCTCTCTCTGTCTCTGTCTTTCTTCACTCTGACGCTTTTTATCAGCTTAACTCTTTTCTTTGCCACGTAAGTGCATAGAGGATAATTCCGACAGGCGTTTTAGGTGGCAAAGTGGAGCAAAATAATGTAACTTTAACTAATCTTCTATAATAACCTTGAAAGTCGGTCATGCCTTCCCTCGTTTGGGGTAATCGCATCCTTCTTTGACGTCAACATCATAATGGAGTTGCCCCGCCTGGCAGCTGCTCTAAACACGCTTCCCCTCGGCTCCTTGAAGGTCAATAAATATCTCCAACGTAAGGAACCCCCCCGGCCGCCGCTGCCCCCCTGAAACCCATGCTTCCTTAGCCCTAAAAAGAAGTGTTAACGTGTTCTTAACCTGTTTATTTTTTGCTTATGTTAAACTGTAATAGATGTAAATAAAGTTAAAATATGAAATGTTCTTAACTTCTTGAGACCCAGAACGTAATTTCCATTGTAATTTGGGTACATTAGACAATTTTTAGTGAATATACTATAGCGAATATTTTATAGATATGACCTGTTTAGTATCCTTGTCCACTAACATATTTGGTATATTAAGTTACTTTACGTAATTTTATGGCTAACAACATACAATTTTTTATAGTAAAGGAAAGATTTGGGCGTGAAGGGGTTAAGCCGTGTTCACATCGATGTAGGAAGGGCTCAATACCCGGGGATGAAGATGTACTCGGGGATGAAGCTGTACCCGGGGATGAAGCTGTACCCGGGGATGAAGCTGTACCCGGGGATGAAGCTGTACCCGGGGATGAAGCTGTACCCTCGGCGCAAGACACAGATCCCGTGCATCAATACCCGCCCACGTTTACCCTCAAGTCCTTGCAAACGTAAGACGCAATACAAATGCAGCCTCGATCCACACACTTTGCTTGGAAATCCTACTACAAATAGTGAGTTTTTCGTCTTTAACATTCCTTTTAAAGAAAAGCTATTCTTGGTGACCATTAATGTTTTTCCAGAAATAATATAAAGTTGACGCTTTCTCATCCCTGCACAATATAATGCAATATAGTACAAGGCTTGAAGGTACTTAAGGGAATAAATTGAGCGTTTGATAAGTCATTTATGCATTTAATTACGTGTACGTCTATAGGCCTACCCTTCCTTCTGTTTTATGTAACGAATATCAACAAAATAAACCTTCACCTTATAAAAATGCAGTCGCTTCCTACGCTCTTTTTAACCTGGAAAGTCCTCTACCTTAAGAAGCTTTCCATTTTATAGTCACCTGCAGCCTCATCTCTGGACTAATATTAATTAATTACCTTCCGCCGCGACCCTTGACCAGCGGCCAGCGCCCAGACACCACGACCGCACACCTCGCCTCGCCTCACAACCCATCACTCCCCTGTCTCCTCTCTCCCTGCCAGCATACATCAGTCCTCACCCTCGCCGTATACTCGATTAAGCTGCCGTCCCTTCTTAATCAAGTCTCTCATACACACGCACACGCACACGCACACGCACACTTACACACACTTACACACACACACACACACACGCACAAAAAAAAAATTGATATGGAGACGGGGCCATACGAGCGCTGCTCAGGCCCTGTAAAATACAACTAGGTGAATACAACTAGTTGAATACACACACACACACACACACACACCGCTCAATGGTCAAGTGGATAGCGCGCTGGCCTGCCTGGCAGCCGGTTCGAATCCTCACTGCTCCTGGGGATTTTTCACTCACTAATTCGGGCGGTAACTGTCCCCTTTGAGCAAGGGGATGAGTGTGTGTGGTGTGTGAAGTCCCAGCAATTCCCTAAGATCGGTAATAATGATGAATTTCACGGTGCGAGCTCCAAGCTCGCACCGGAAGGGTGAAATTGACAATCGCGAGTCCCCCTCGCGTGGACAAGACAAGACCATGGGTGAATAACGCGCACACACACACACACACACCTTCACCTGCAGCGTTCCCAGGCCACACCCATCGACCCCGCTCAGCCTCGCTCAGCCCCGCCCTGCCCTGCCTTCATCTCCATCTCATAAATCGCTGCACAATCACGCACTCGCTGTGAATGTCCGGCTAACATTAATTGGTAGCACAGCTTAATGCGATTACCTTTGTGGCGCAGTGACGGAACGAGGTGTGAGGGAGGAACAGGGGTGCGGTGACACTCGCTGACACAGGTAATGGGGAGGGTAGCTAGGTGAGGGGAGGGGGTGGAGGGAGGCAAGCAGGTGAGGGGAGGAACGCTAGGTGAGGGGAGGGGGAAAGGGAGGCATGCATGTGGCCAGGGTGATGGGAGAATATAGGGAGTAATGCGGAGGAGCTTGGGAGTAAAGTCGTGAGGGGAAGGAGTGAGGGAAAGGAGTGAGGGGAAGGAGTGAGGGGGGCGGGAGTGGAGCAAAATTGTATGAGATTGAAAAGACCTGCCTTGACAATATCATTAAACACCTTATTTTACCACTCAGTCAAAGGTCAGTCACCAAGTTTTCTCTTTATAGTTAATTTGTTAATGCCATGTTGTACGCATATGCCGTGAAAGGACAGGCCCGAATACCTTAACTGTGACAGGTTTCCACAATACTAATACACAAATGAGGTATTTTTTCAGTATTATCCTTGAATATCTGTCACAATTCAACTTTATGACAGGAATGACGCCAAATGAAGGCTGCATCACGGCCCTTTCAGTACGCACTCATTTCCATGATGACACTCCCTAAGTCAAATTAATAATACCCAGTTTTTTGTTGTTGTCATGTGTCGAGCAAGTCTGATTCCCATTATTCATGGTTTATAGCGACACACTGCTGTTGGTTTACTTAGAGGAAGGACGAAGAGAAGCCAGCATGGCCACCTCATGTTACTCGCGTATTGGCCTCGATATCAACGTGGCCCGGGATACAACAGGAATAACGTGACAAGACACGTATAAGACATGATCACTCAGGTCATTTTGTTTTATTACTCCAGAGTTCATCAAATTTAGACTTGCCTCATACGCTGCAATACATGGTCCAGGGAACAACACTACGCTGCAATACTAGGGTAGCTTTCCTTTACACACCTATGCAAAGATCAACGCTCCGTCCTAAGTGCTGTTCCCCTAAATATCCTTGCTGAAATCGTCGCCTCATACCCTCCACCCCGTTAACTACTGTGACATCTAACTGCTTAACACTGACGGGCTCTTAGAAAGCCCGCGCCTTCCTACAATGGAAGAAAAAAAAAAAAAAAAAAAAAAAAAAAAAAAAAAAAAAAAGATCAACGATGCTCTGTAGTTGGGCGCTTGCGTGACGTTTGTTTTAGAGAGAGGTGTGGTTATAGTGCGATAGAATGTTGGAATGAATAGAGAAGGAGGGAGTAACTGAATGAGCTGTCTGGAGCGCGTATTGTTTTCAGACAGACAAATGGCAGTGGGAATTAGATGTTTCCAGAGGACAGAATAGCTAACACGAAACAGCTCCGAACAAAGTGAAGGGAAGCCTTGAAGATAGTTTTTTACAGAGCACAACGCGTACCAATTACCGCTGTTAAGAGAAGGTGTAGCGAAAACACGTATTTTATATTCAGAACAAAGTTTATACGGTATTATAGATGGATGAGTAGCACAGGTTGGTAAATACTGCTACGCCCACACTCTCAGAAATGGGGGGTATATTAAGGGTAGAATTGTTACATCGCACCATCACTACCCTTTTTAAACCCTATGTCCAGGCTGGAGGGTAGATGCTGCCGATTATAGCCTTCATCTACCCTTTATCTACCCTTTTTAGACGAGAGGGTTGGAAAAGGGTATATTTGCGTCGAACCGAAAGGGTATATTTGTAAGGGTAGAAAAAGGGTAGCAGTATTTCATCACTACAAACACCCTTTTTCTACCCTTTTCCTACTCTTTTTTTCTAAGAGTGCAAGAGACTTCAAATATTTCCCTGAACCACACAAAAGGATGGAAGGCGAGGGGTTATGGGGCGATAAAAGGCTACTTTGGACAATAAAAGGATAGATTGCCGATACCTAAACGCCAATTGGGTCCTGGAGTGTTTCCTTACTTCTCCTTTGAACGAGACGCAATCTGCAAAATCGTCTTAGATTAGCCACTAAAGGGGTGAAGTGAGGCATGATATTTACCACCTGCCTTACCTCCACCGTCTGTCTGTCCGGCCTATACCAATATCCTACTTCCAGCCTCCCGCCTAGGCTTATTGCGTTTAGCCTATATATATTTTTTCGAGTGTGTTAGGAATATAGGCATCTAAGCTACATTTCAGGATACCCCTTTACAAAAATGACAATCAATCTACATCGCTATTTGTAGTTGTGTGATACTGTTTATATTTCTATTCATAGCTAAATCGTGAGAAAATGAATTAAAAAGGCGTTCCCAGAAAGGGATAAAAGAAGCGACAGTGGGTGTGATGCGTGTGAGGCAGAGCGGGAGCGAGCGCACAAAGGAGTCCTTGCTATGCTTGCAGACACGCAGATTAAAAAGAGAAGAAGTTAAGGTGGCAGACAACGGAACATTTAATGTGGAAGCAGTTTGTGTTGGTGAGTCAAGAGATGAGATAGAGATAGAGATAGAGATAGAGATAGAGATAGAGATAGAGATAGAGATAGAGATAGAGATAGAGATAGAGATAGAGATAGAGATAGAGATAGAGATAGAGAGAGAGAGAGAGAGAGAGAGAGAGAGAGAGAGAGAGAGAGAGAGAGAGAAGACGAGAGAGAGAGAGAGAGAGAGAGAGAGAGAGAGAGAGAGAGAGAGAGAGAGAGAGAGAAGAGAGAGAGAGAGAGAGAGAGAGAGAGATTGATGATTGATTGATTGATTGATTGTTTATTAGGCTTAACATAACATACATAAAGTTGATTATACATTAATAATTATGTACAAGCCGCGGTCCATTGAGCGAGACTCTTTAGGACCTGATGCCTTAGATTTTTTTAAATTACAACAGTCGTGGGAACAATGTATCAAATATTATAAAAAAATAAAAATAAAATAATGCGGGATAAAATTGTGTTCTTTTCTCAATGAAAATAACTCAATACTTTAAACTCCCAGCATGGATGTCGACAATAAGAGATCCTTCTTAACCAACCTACTGGATTTTTTTTAATTCATATTCAAACTGCGGACGCTAAAATTCCCTCGGAGTTTAATATACATTGATTTTAGAAAGCCTGATACAGTTCCCCACATAAGCGACTTTGACCAAGCTAAGGGACACATTGGACTTAGGAGAGAGAAATTAGTCATGGATTGGCGATTGGCTTTCAAATCCGAAAACAACGGGTAGTAATAAATGGCGAGCATCTGATTGGTTAGATGTACTAGTGGGGTGACTCAGGCTCGGGCTTGTGTCCTACCTTTTTATCGGTATTATATCAATGATTCTGGTACTGCGGGAACTTGTATCTAAAATACAAATTGCAGATGAACATCCAAATTAGGAGGGTAAGCATATACTAGAGAAACTGCGAAAACTCATACAACGTGATATCGACAAACTATCAGAGTGGAGTGATAGATGGCTATTAAATTCAATTCTGATAGATGTAAAGTAATGCATATAGGCAACGTAACCTCAAATATAACTATCAAAGGCAAAATAAATCGCCCCCTAACTGAAGTAACAGCAGGAAAATTGATTAGGTGTCATCATCAGTAAACGATCTAAAAACCAGTCCGCATTGCCTAGCTGCCAGTAAAAAGGCGAATATTGATGTTGGGCCTCATTAAACGCAACTTTGAACAACTACTACGAAATAATGACAAATTATACACGTCCTTGGTTTAGGCCGCACTTAGGAATATGCCGTTCAATTTGGTCCCCTGTTCGCTAAAGATCAAGCCAAATTGGAATCAGTGCAAAGAAGAGCAACTAAACAAATTCCATCTCTGCGAAAAATTCATCTTATGAAGAGAGGACTGCGCGAAACTTATATGTTTTCTAAAGGATCGTTAGAATCCCGTGGGACTGATAGAAACCGTTAACGATCCTAAAGGGATTTGATGTCATTAATCAAGAGAACCTATTTGAGCTTCTCCTCCAAGTGACAACAAGAAATAATGGTTTAAAGCCAAAAGTCAACGTTGGCATCACAGATCTCCGTAAAATTATTTCACTTGTTAGAGTCGTTGAAACGATGGAACAAGGTTACCAGCAAATGTTGTCGAAGACAGCACAATTAACTACATTTAAAAACAGACTTGACGCGCCAACTGTAAAGTAAATGGGTATGATAGTGCCGCGGCGAATTCAAATATTTTAGTCCCCCAGATCGATTAGGTTGTAGTGGGTAGTGGTAGCTAGCTGTAGTTGTATATTTCATATCCATCATTATCACTACGTAACTTCCATGTTCCTATCTTGTTAGGGACATGGTATCATTTTCCAACAGTTTTCTTACATGTAGTGATAGTTAGTAGTATGTAGTTTCAGCAGATACCTACGTCATGGACATTGGTCTCCTGGGTGTCTGTTATTCCTAGTAAATCTATGTAATCTCTCTCCTCACGTGACCTCAGGCAGAATAATCAGGTTCCTCTTCGTCTCATGAAAGAAAATCTCGTTCTCTTTGATTTCACCAATCGACACTTGATAATTCTTTCCTTTTCCTCCCAATTGTCCCTTCTCCTTCTTTCGCAAAAATGTAACGTCCTACGTTATCTATCTTTTGTTGAGGATTATGTTTTTTTAAGATTTTTCGTTTTTCCTGGTCGTGAAAGAAGTTTTTTTTACATAAGAATAGTTGGCAAAAAAAAGTATTGAGTTATAAACTATTCTCTTGGGTTTGATCTAAAATAAGCCCCCCCCTACTCAATTATGTTACTTACTTATTTCTTTATTACTCTTAAGTTTACGTTCTTTTACTTCTACTGGACTTAACGTCATTCGTGTTTTAACTTTTTTCCCATTTTTTTTATAACACCTAATGTTGAGTCGTGACGATTTATAATTCTTCATATATTTGCACATATTTCGGCATGAATCGTGACGTTCGTCATGACTTAGAAGGAAAAACGTCCGACTTCGGTTACACAATTCCATAATCATGTTACTTACACTAACGTCTTCTTGGCTGCCCACGTAAAAAAAAAGAGAGATGAGAAAAAAAAAAGCGTTCGCACCAGAGACAACATATATTAACTATTCTCACAGTTTCATGCATACAACCCTCTACTAACTGACAAAGAACGTTCTTCCAGACATAAATTACCAAGGGACATACAACAAACGTTCCTCGCCACCTTTGAAAAAAAAAATTCATCATGGCTTTGAGAAAAAAAAACGTTTATACTGGCCTTCAGAAAAAAAACGTTAATCCTGGACTGAGAAAAACGTTCTCAGTCTTAGGAACAAATCATATCTCGGATTTCAGATAAAAACATAACCAAAGACAGAAAGACACACACATACATACATACACAAAATTGTGAGTGTGGTGTGTATTGTATAATTTTTTTTTTTAAAGTTATTAGAACAGTATATATATGTATAGATGTATGAAAGTTTGTTAAAAAGTAATGCAGTGAACACAAATATACAGCATTCCTTGTTTGCGGACAGAATCGCCAACTGGTTTTGTGTAGAATATAATGTGGTAAGGAATGGTTGCCGTGGTCGGAGCAGGTGGTGACTGGATACACTTGCTTCTGCTTTCGTCCTCACCGTGTTGTGTCTGCGTGTCTCTTCACTCCCTCTTACTACACCGGTCCTGCGTCATCGGGGACATTTCCAACGTCCTTCTTCATCGCAGGATGTGAATCATCCTCAGCTCCTCGTCCCTCCAATCTCTTGGTCCACGGCGGGGCCGCGGCCGCCCCTCCTCTCCTACACAAACCTCTCCCTCCGCCTGGCACTCAAGCGGCCTCAGCCTTGGCCTCAGCACACACTCCTCATTCCTCATACCGCCGGCCCGCCGGGTCTTGGCCGCTTGTTCCTTTCTTGTCAGACTCCTTCATCCCCCTCACTTCCTCCTTTCTCTGTAACTCCTCCTCGGCGCTTGGCTCGGCCCTCGCCTGCCCCTCCATCTCCATCTTCTGTGCAACGGCTTCACCTTCGCCTTCTCTCTGCCCATCTCTTTCGTCCTCATCTCCATCTCCTCAGCCGGGCCTTTTGGGGAGGGAGGCGTTCCTAGCACTCCTCGCTCCCGCCTCCCCAATTTGCAGGGCCTGGGCCTCCGGGGTAGGAAAGCGGTAGTGGAGGCCGCGCTTCCGCACCCACGGCTGGTACAGGGCTCCTCGGCCTTCGCCTCCTCTTCATCAAGTCCAGCCGCGACCTTCGCTTTCCTCTTCGTCTCTACAAGCGTCCTTCGCCATCCTCTCCATCTCTCCAGCCGGGCATTCTTGGGGAGGGAGTCGTCTGGACTCCTCCTCCGCTCCCTCTTGCAGGGCACTCTTGCCGTTCATGCGCCACCCGTGGGCACGCGGTAGGGGAGGCGGCGACCTCCGCACCGCGGCTGGTACAGGGGCTCTCGGCGGCTCCTCCCTGCCCTCTTCCTTTGCTGGGGACCATGTTGTTTTTGTACGGGATATGCTCGAGTAGATCGTCCATTAGACAAGCTGGTCATGATCACTGAGGTCTTGATCGTAGTGCGCGGCGTTAAAACAGGGAGGGTAACAATATTAAGGAGGTATTTTATTGGTGGTTAGAGTTGACGGAGAGCTCAACTCCAACATCCTCACGGTTCTATTCTTCTTAACTCAAACCTCCCCTCGCATAATCAAGTACAATGCACTAAGGAAGCCCCGCCCCCTTCTACCTGATTGGCTGAAAACCGCAACGTATACGAAGGTGGCCTGTGTTCTGGGGTGTGTGTGTGTGTTGTGTGTGTGGTGTTGTGGTGTGTGGTGTTGTGGTGTGTGGTGTTGTGGTGTGGGTGTGTGTGTGTGTAATAGTTTTACGCCCCCGTGATGCTCTTCCTGACTGTGGCAACCCCAGTTTTCATCTGAGGCCTAGGTCAGTGTTTCTTAACCTGGGGTGTAGCACCCCCAGGGGGTGCTGAAATCAATTTCTAGGGGGTGCGGGAAATGCTCCATATATGGGCAGATACTATGTTTGACTTCCTCCAATGGATACGGAAAGTATCGAAGGGATACTTTTTGAAAAGTATATTTTATTGATAACTAACCTCATAATACTGGGACTTTCATTGATAGTGTACTTTCACGCGAGTGATGATGTCCTAACGTGAGACGTGAGACCGCGCCGCTGAAGGCAGTAGTTAAGTAGAGCAGTAGCTCAAGCCTCCGCCCAGCATAATTGTGTTTCGCTAAAGTCAAGTTCCAGTAATTCTGAAGACATTGAAAGTATACTCTTTCGCATTCACTCTAACACTCATATAATCTCCTCTATCTTCAATGTTGTCGATTATTTTTTTTTATAGATGAATGTATTGATGATCCTGTCAAGTCTGCACCATTTATGCGGCCGGAAAATGTTTGAGCCTAACAGTAAAACATTAAAACTTTAGCTGTTTTATATTAAAAAATATTCAGTGGTGACTATAAATTGTTACACATATATCATTATCTATACCCCCGAAGTGGAATAATACTATGTGTTCGTCTGTGTCTGTTTATTTGTTTTCTCTGGTTAAACATCATTCATAAAGTTGATTTGCTCCAATTTCTGAAGTATTTTTTGAGGGAACGTACCTATGGCAAAAAAAACCAAATCAATTTAAATTTTGAAGGTCCAAATGTCTAAGTTAGATTGGTGCTGTTTTGATAACAGGTCTTTGTTGTGTCCATAGGATTGTGTGAATTCTGTAATGCCAAAGACGCGTAAAAGAATTGACGAATAGTCACGTATGGATTAATGCCACTCCTGGATGATCGGGAGGACAGACGGGCACAACGTATGACCTTGCCATTCAGTATTTGCAACTCAAAAATTGAAGTATGCTAGACTCGAGCAGCACCAAGTGAAAGTATCTAGCTGCAGAAAATGAACAGACCGTAGCTGTGGCTCGGATGGAACGAGCTGCGGACTCGCGTGAGCGTCTCCCTGCATTTCGTTCATGGGTTCAAGCCCACAAGTTGTGCCTGCGTGGTGCGCGCTTTTAAGTCAATAACCTTGTAGTAGGTTACTTGGCAAAGTGTCTAGATAGGATCAAAGTATATTATCTTAGAACACGAACAGGACTATTGACGCAGGCTTAGAGGGCTCCCCTACTAGATATGACCAGAAGGCACACTACCCCGAGTGGATTAAGCCAATGCAGGAAATCCCATATGCAGCTTAATGGAGGTGGCATACAGTGCATCAGGAGAAGGCTTCTTCGCATTCGGCTTCGGAAAAACTTGGTTATCGACATGTATCCATTCGGATGGTAGAAACTGGTTCTGGAACCGAGGCAGCCAAGAAGAAGATGAAAGAAGTGCCTCCCGTCCAACGATTCATCGCAGGTATAGTTGCAGATATGAGGTTGCGACATATTGGACCAGGAGATTGTTCTGGAGATTATGGAAGTCCCATCTGCGTCTGTTCCAGTTGGATGAATCAACTGATGTGTTCCAACATGAGTCAACTGATACCCGTACATTAAGGATGGTGACATTAAAGCTGGAATTCTCTCGGCGAGGGTATTGCAAACGACGCGAAGGCAGCTGATGTATTCGACTCTTGGACGAGTTCTTTGAGAAGCATCATATCAAGTTGGAGAAGGTAGTGTCGGTCTGCACAGCAGATAGCGCCCCAGCCATGATAGGGATAGTTTGGCTTTAATGCATTTAGTTAAGAACAGGGTACCAGGATCCATCATGAAGCCTGTGTTACTACAATCGCCATGCTTTGGTGCATGACGTTGCCGCCTCACACTCAAATCCGTTATAATATGTGTGTTAAAGTTGTGAATTTCACCGGGGTGTCGTCCTTAAACCACAGACACAGATGTGTCAAGTTACATTGTGAGGAGATGGGAAGTGACAACCCCTGTCAAGTCCTTCTCTTCCACACTGAAGGGCGGTGGCTCTCAAGTGGGAGATGTATCACACGTATGCAGAGCCAAGGATGAGATTGCAATATCCTACGAGGATAAGAGTAAGGTTCGCTGAAAATTTTGGGAGGGACGAAATGGTCAGCCTCTCTCTCTCTTATCTGGCAGGACATTTTCAGCCATGTGAATTAACTCGACTTGTCCATGCTAAGCAATGTTGCTAATAATCTTGTTTGTGCAGAGAGGTAGAAGCTTCAAGAAGAAGCTTTCACTCTGGAATCGTCGAATCCAAGGAGGAAATGGGGAATTCCTATCCTGAGACGAAGATATGGGGAATAAGAAAGTCAGTCAAATGCTGTACAGAAACTAACAGCTTTCTACAGCTTGTAGAAAATTATTGGCTATGCCACTTCTCGCATCTTAGAGGACCACCATGGCCAAAGTACTTTCCCAAGGATCATTACATTTCCAGAAGGGATTCAGGCAGCCATTCCGGGGCAGACATGAGGATGCTGAGAACCTGAAGGAGGAGCTTATGATATGCCAGGTGAAACCAGGGTTGTCGGACCAAAAATTCCGTTACATATCAGTCTGGCATTTGGTGTGATCAGTGGTAGAGTAACCTGGGATGGCAAGGCAGCGCTGGAGATGTATTCATCCATTGCTTTTGCCTATAGTATTGGCAGCCTTGAGTGTTTTATTTTGGAGAATGAACAAAATAACGGATCAAGCAGTAGTCACTTTACTTTAATCCAATGTATTAGTGTAGCACTGAGTCTCTGTAAACAGATGTTAGCGAGAAATAGGGGGTGTCTGGACGTCCTAGACCTGATACTGGGGGTGCTGAGGTCGGAAAAGGTTAAGAAAAACGATGCTCTAAGAAATCATTCAGCTTTCTACAATTTTCTTATGTTTTTATTCGAGGTGGGTCAAGGAAGCATATCAAGAATGCACAAAGAGTCTGCAAATAATAAATACATAAAATACACAACTCCAGGGAAGCTTAAGTGGATGCTGAGGTTTACAGTGTGGCCAAAGCGTTGTAGCAAGGTATAAGAAAAAGGAAACATAAGAAAATAAGGAATCTACAGAGGCTGTAGACCTACACCGTGGTAGTACTGTAAAAGGTGTTGTGGCAAAAAAAGGTGTGTTCTCCGTGGCGAAGGTTTGGCAATGTTGGAGGGTAGTGAAACTACGCAGCACCTGCTTCCAACTGTTGCAGGGACGAAAGAAGGGGAGGTGAGAGGGGAGGAGAGAGGGAAAGGAAGCTAGGTGGCGGCGAGGCATGGATTCTAATGTGGGCTGGTGACGCGAAGCCTAATGGAGCACCTGGAGTGACGCGGGACATCTCTGATGTGACGTGGCGGCGGTTGCATTGTGTTGTGTTCCTGCACCGCACCCACGCATTATCCTGAGCCGCTTTCTGGCCATTATTCCCGGACGTCTGCTTGCACACATGACACACACACACACACACACACACACACACACACACACACACACACACACACACACACACACACACACACACACACACACACACACACACACACACACACACACACACACACACACACACACACACACACACACACACACACACACACACACACACACACACACACACACACACACACACACACACACACACACCACACACACACACACCACACACAAAACACACACACACACCACACACACACACACACACACCACAACACACACACACCACACACACACACACACACCACACACACACACACACACACACACACACACACACACACACACACACACACACACACACACACCACACACACACACACACCACACACAACCCCACACACACACACCACACACACCACACCACACACACACACACACACACACACACACAACACACACACACACACCCACACAACACACACACACACACACACACACACACACACACCACACACACACACACACACACACACACACACACACACACACACACACCACACCACAACACACACACACACACACACACACACACACCATATGTTCGCATTATAATTATGGTATAGACAACGCTAGTACACGAAGAAGCACGGTAGGAAAACAGACATAGTGCAGGATGCAGGATTCTTACCTATGAAGAAAATCTATATAAAAAAAAAATACAAGTGTTTGGTTTTAGGTTTTATAGCATTAGGAGAAAGAAAAAAAAAAGGTCAAATGTGGTCATGATGTACAAATGTGATACATGAATGTAAGAAATTGACAGTTCTGATAATGTAATACCCACAATGAGATCACATGGAGGACGCAATCAACTTGAAGACAACGCCAACCAAAAAAAAAAAAACCTCGAGGGGCTAACCACTTATCAGAGAAAGCGAATTATGCAAAATACATCAATCTTCATAAATTCACAATCATTTTTGTGAATAACGTATTAAGAAACAGGACATCAGGAAGTTGACACATTCACAATAATAACTGCAAAAATAATGCGAGAAAAATCGAACAGGAAATTACTGACACGAGAACATATTGGCATAATTATTACCTCCGCCAACGAAGTTGGAGGGGTTATGTTTTCACCCCGATCTGTCTGTCTGTCTGTCTGTCTGCTTGTTAGTGTACAGGATTTCTCGAAAAGTTACGAATAGATTTGGACCAAACTCGGTATACCAAGTCTATTTGGTATAAGGAAGAACTGATTTAATTTTGGATGAAATCTATTGACAACTGTTGCCATGGAAACCAATTGATGAAATATTCGGCCGGATGTATGCGCTCATACTGAGTGCATAATGCATATATATATATATATATATAATTGATGAAATATTCGGGCGGAGGTATGCGCTCTACTGAGTGCCCCCCCCCCTAGTTTTCTTCCTGTTTCGCTTTTAAAATCTTCACCTGCAGATAAAACAGTATGATTCTTTCCCATGTATTTCCCGCAAAACGGCAACTTAATAAACATATATTCAATAGTCTCATCTTTTCCGATATACTCCATTTCGTCACCATAAACAAACAAAAAGTAATTTCTCCCCACTTTTCGGTAAATCGAAAAAAAATCTGCCTTCATTTTGTTATTTTTCATATTAATCAAATATTTATTGAGGCAAATTTTCAGACCCATCACATCCTAGACATGACAACGACAGCTACATCGACTAATAGAAGCGCCACATGAAGAAAATGGATTTATGCAAAAATTAAGAAATCGCCTACGGTAAAAATTAGTTATAACTTATTACTTATTACTTATTTATTACTTATTACTTACATTATAACTTATTATATATTACTAATAGTTTGTCTATAAGGGCGAAAATTTGCATCCCTTTAACACCTGCGACCACTGATTACGTCTCCTACAGGTCGAAAATACCACTCCCTAGACCATGGGTTTTCAACCTGGGGTACGCGTACCCCAGGGGGTACGTAAGGGGTCTGTCAGGGGGTACGCCCTTCTCCACGGGTCGTTAGTGGGTACGGCCTGATACGTGCTTCAGGCCGTGTGATCAGTGTTGCCACTTAAAAATTTCATAATTCCCAAGACTAACCCCTGAAAATCATAAGATGGGCCAAAATATCCCAAGGTTTACAATAAATGTAAAATAACACTAAGAATCTTGAATAAAGTGTACATTTCACCTAGAAATTGAAGTAGTATTGGAGAAATCATGTTAAATTTACAAAAAAAGAAGAAAAAAAAGAGGCAGTTATGATAAGAACTGCGCAACATTTCGGTCTGGTATGAAGGTAGAGATTTATGGCATGGGGAAGGCCATGGGGGACAGCGAGAGATAGGGCAGTGGGAGGGGTAGGCGCTTTAATCGACCAAGGGAAGGGATAGGGATTGCATGGACAAATGGAATGACAAATAAGGGAGTGGAGGGGTAATGGATGGGCTGTGGGAGCGGATGGAGCGAGAGAGGGGCTTTTTGGGTGGAAGGAGTAGGGATTGGTTGTGCAACACGAGGTGGGAGGTAAGGGATAAGAGCAGTAAGGGAGGGGATGTGGGAGTGGATGGACGGAGGAGGGGCCTTAAAATCCCAAGATATCTAGCTCTTTTCAATAAAAATCCCAAGATCCCAAGACGGCATCCAGAATCCCAAGATCTTGGGAAAAATCCCATGGAGTGGCAACCCTGCGTGTGAGTGTGACTGACCACCCGCTGACTTGTACGAGTATTGGACAGGGATAGAGACGCAAACTGTTGTCAGGTACACGCCACCACTCTCCAGTCGGGAACTGTTGCTGGCTGGGCCAGGTTGGTCTCTCTGTGGCTACTTTTTTACTGAAACATTACATAGGCCTATAGGGAATGTTCTGTCGATTTCAGTAACACTGCTATCGCAAAAAGTTTGGCATTACTAAGGATAAAACTGATGTGTCCCAGACTCGTTACAAAAGTTTGATTAAATAGAACACTACTGTTTTTTGTATGTGCGAAGTGGTGCTGTGTGACGGCAGCGATACATGGTGTAAAATAATCTTGTATAGTGTGGCATGACGTGGTTCGGTGTGATGTGAGTTGTGATGTGGCTAGGTTTGTGATGTGTGGTGCGGTGTGGAGTATGGTGTGACGTGGTGAGATGTGTGGCGTGGTGTGGCAGGTGTAAGGTGGGGAATGGTATGTTAATGTGTGTTGTTATGTATCGTAATTTTTTGTTTGAAGTTAGCTAAAGGAAAAAATAGACTAATATTCGTGTCTGTATGCACGTTTATGTCGTCTGGTTGGGTGTGTCATGAGTATGTGCGCATTTTTATACTATAAGTTTAGATTATTATCATATTGCATACGAAACAATGCAACACTTCGTTTTAATTGTGTGTGTATGTGTGTGTGTTTTGTGTGGTGATGGCACGTGCTTGCTGACGAGGGTGTGACAGTGTGCAGAAGTGAGCTGAACAAGTGAGTGAGTGAGGGAGTCAGTGACCGAGTGGGCTAGAGTGCGAGTGTTTCATTGTTAGTGGTCTGTTTTTGTGCAGTTTTACATAATACGAGTACTTTATATGTGATAACTTGTGCGATTTCACGAGCTTTTACAGTATTTTTTTCTGAATTTCTAATAACATGAGCGGTGTGGGCTTTTCAGGTGTGGCTTTTTTATGTTACAGCAAACTTCTGTAAATATATTCACGTCCCATATTTTTAATTTACTCTTCAATTTCTGGCGTTAACATTTTGGGTACTTTTTTCCATTACACTGCTTAATTAATGTTTTTTCAGAAATGTTTCTTAATTAATATATTGCAATTTATTATATGCGAAAGCTCCTTAGAATACGTATAATTTGTGTTGCAGACTATAGCAGCGCAGTTGAAATGGAGGCTCAGAAGAAAAAGAGACGTTACAGTAAGGAGTGCATGAAGTTTGGGTTCACAGTCATCATTAAAGATGGAACTGAAATGCCTCAGTGTGTCATCTGTGCAAAAGTACTGTCTCCCGGTGCCATGAAACCAAGCTTGCTCCAGCGACATTTGCACGGTTGTCACCCAGAGCTGAAAGGAAAAGATGTGGACTACTTTAGGCGCAGAGAAAACATGCTAACCCGCTCAAAACTGGATCACTCAGGAGCTTTCATCAGTCAAATAGAGCCGCTCTCCATGCTTCGTATGTAGTTTCACTGAAAATTGCTCAGCAGAAAAACCTCATTCCATTGGGGAGACGCTGATCCTGCCATGTACCAAAGACATAGTAAAAATTATGCTGGGGGAACAATATGCTAAAAAGCTTGACACCCTGCCGTTGTCAGATAACACTGTCCAGCGACGTATCTCTGACATGTCCACAGATATCAAAGACCAGGTGGTTTCTGAGATGAAAACAGCCCCCTTAGGAATATTTTCTCTCCAGTTGGATGAAACGACAGACGTGGCTAACTGTGCTCAGTTGCTGGCATTCACGAGGTACATCAAAGATAACAATTTTAAGGAAGAATTTCTTTTTTGTCATCCTCTTGAAGCTTCAACTACGGGAGCAGATATATTTGAACTTGTCAATTCTTTCTTTGAATCTGAGGGACTAGAGTGGAAAAAATGATGTGGCTGCACAACAGATGGAGCTCCTGCCATGCTAGGCAGTCAGTCAGGATTTAAGACAAGAATTACAGCTGTTAACAGTAAGGCAAAACACATGCACTGCATGATACACAGGCAAGCTTTAGCATCCAAGACACTGCCTACTGAGCTGAAAGAGGTGCTTGATACCACAGTAAAGATGGTCAACTTCGTAAAGTCAAGTGCTCTGAATACTAGATTATTTAGACTTCTCTGTTCAGATTTAGATTCCGGTCATGAAACACTCTTGTACCACACAGAGGTTCGATGGTTATCTCGTGGAAATGTTGTCAAGAGAGTTTTTGAGCTGCAGCACGAACTGAAAGAGTTATTTAGCCGTAATAACAGGAAGGAATCTCAGATTTATCATGCAAAGCTGAATGATCCAAAGTGGGTTACTTACCTTGCCTATCTTGTTGACATATTTACACGCCTAAATATTCTAAACAAGTCTTTGCAAGGAGCTGATGCTGTTGTCACTGACGCTGTTGACAAATTGAAGAGTTTTATAATGAAACTAGAACTGTGGGAGACAAAAGTAAGGAAAGGAAATTTTGACATGTTTGAAACACTAGCTGACAGACAGGACACCTCTACTGTAGATCAGATGGCAAATTTAATAGTGGAGCATCTTTCCTCACTGCAAAATGAATTAAAGAGATACTTTCCAGATGTGTCTGAAGTTAATTTGAAGCTAATTAGAGACCCTTTCCATACAGATGTTGCTTCTGTTAATGATGTCATTCAGGAAGAGTTTATTGACTTCGTGAATGACTCCAGTGCTTGTGATCTCTTTGAGAAAAAATCTTTAGTTAGGTTCTGGTATGAAATAAGCAAGTCATATCCACATGTCGCAGAGGAGCCTCTTCGCTCTCTGTTACTTTTCCCATCAACATATTTGTGTGAAACTGGGTTTTCCAGCTTACTGGTTATTAAATCAAAACTAAGATCTCGACTGAATGTGGAAGCCGACCTTCGATGTGCTTTAGCTAAAACTGCTCCTCGGCTGACTAGACTAGTTGAGGAAAAGCAGTTCCAGCCATCTCATTAATTCCCTTTACAGCAGATGTAATGATAACGTAGTCGTAGTGGTTTTTTTCCAGCTCTTTCCTTAACTGGTAACTGGTTATGGCATGACGGTTATGTAGTTAATTCACTTAAGTATTTACAAATATACACAAGGGAATGTTTTCTGTGTGTTTTTTTTCCACTTATCACAAAGGGAAAGGGGTACATGGCTGACATAAACAATACCCAAAAGGGTACGTGGGGAAAAAAAGGTTGAAAACCCCTGCCCTAGACGTATCCTTTATTAAAGTTACCGCGTCTTACACTTCCTTCGTCGTGTCGCCTTGGAGAAAGAAAACACACACATGCATGATATTCCCCCGTGTGGCTCAACAGAAACACATAAGAATGGATACACTCGTGTTTGTTTTAGTGACGGGCGAGATGAGATGAGAGGCTTGAGGCTGGATGGTTAAAGAGGCTGTGAGGCGGGTGAGCATAGAGGTGGATATAGTTAGGCAAGTGTAGGGTTACATGTACAGATATCTATAATACGAGGTAGATTGAAGAATGATAACCAATAGATAAATACAAGTACATAGTTAAAAAATGGATACAAATTGATAAAGGATGAGTTGATAGATAGGTAAAGATGGGTGCATACGCTATGCTGCGCGTGGCCTCGGTGCTCATCTCCGTCGCATTAGCCATTGAGCCTATGGTGGGTGACAACCCGGGACACAGGGCTAGTGTGACATCCGGGTTACCACAGTTACCTTCCCCAGGCTACCCCAGGTACCCATTTATCGATCAAGCCTGCAAGGAAGGATGAACAGCTATTTAGTCTTAGCGCCGAATGCTCTAGCCCAGATTCGAACCAGGGCTCGCAGATTTATAGCTAGGGGCTCTAGCCACTACACCACGGAGGCACTTAAGATAGAGAGGAAGATATATAATATAGATAGAAAGATAGAAAGATATACATACATATATGAATAAAATTAGATTGACAGATGAAGATATAGATTTGACCGGATGGATGGATAAGAAACTACAGATAGATAGATAGATAGATATATAGATATAAATAGATAGATAGATAGATAGCCGAACCTATACAAAGATTTAGAGACATCCAATATACCATATAGTCGCCCTGGTGTGGTTGGCAACACTCGCCTGCCAGAGACACAGTTGGCAGTGCTTATCGTTAGTAACTTAATCACTTGGTATTCACACCCACTCATTGCCTCACGCGTGCGCACGCACATACACACACACACACACTAGCATGCATGCACACACACACACATGTACACACACACACACACATGCACACGCACACGCACACACACACACACACACACACACCATTTAACGCAGTACTAATCTCTCCGATTCCTCCTCTGCCTCTGCATGTGCCCCCTCCTCCTCCCGGGAATAAGGAAGACAGCCCTCAGGCCATCCGGAATGACCTGCTCGTCGGGAACTCTGAGTGACATTATTCAGATTACAGATCCTCTTGTGCAACGCTCCATTCCACCACCTGAGTTTCCTTCCTTTCTCTCTCTATCTCTCTTACCACACACACACACACACACACACACACACACACACACACACATACACATACACACACTCACACACACACACGCACACGCACACACACACACACACACAGGGATACTCCGTAGTGTAGGGGAAGCACGCTCGGTTCAAAACCGAGAAGTCCCGGGTTCGATCCCCGGGCGGAGCGGAAACAGATGGGCTGTTTCCTTAAAACCCAAGCCCCTGTCCACCCAGCAGTGAATGGGTACCGGGTGTTAGCCGGGGTTTGTGACCTGCTCTCCGGGGTGCTGGCTTCGGCCAAACCTAAGCACTAAGGATGAATGATAAAAATGTTGATATGGAGACGGGGCCATACGAGCGTTGCTCAGGACCTGTAAAATACAACTAGATGAATACAACTAGATGAATACACACAGTCATAGATAGCGCAAGGAGAGCAATCTTGCCGGCCGGGGCTGTGGTCGCTCCGGAGCAGAGGTGAAGCCCTTAGTATCCTGCCAAGCATTCAGTGCGGCATTGCTGCCTCCTATTGGTCAAGGTCTGTATAAGGGACCTTGCTATTGGTTAGCTGTTAGTGTAGTCAACATAACCTTGATGGCGTGCGGACCAATCAGAAGGGCGGCAGCCAGGCGGGGGACCCGGGGGTCAGCCTGGAGTTGGTGATTCCCTCACCCCGGGGTTCCAAGATCAAGTAAAAAACAGATCCTTAATATTGCTAACATGCCTCAAAGTCACCTTCAGCACTTAGGCATCATTCACAATGACCCTGTCTAGTGACTCTCACCGAATGTACAGCGTCCTGGGCGTGCCCGCAGGCGCGCCCTTCCACCAAGTGCAGCAAGCATTCCGCAAGAAGGCTCTGCAGCTGCACCCGGACAAGAACCCGGGCAACAGCGAGGCTGCCACGCGCCAGTTTCAGGAGCTGCACGCGGCCTACCTGGCCTTGCAGCAGGCCGAGCAGGGCGACACTCAGGCCAGGAACAAGGAGGGCGACGACTCTGACCAAGACCTGCCTTGGGAGCGTCAAGAGAAGAGGAAGGCTCGGCGTCGCGACAAGAGGCGGGAGAAGCGACGAGCTGAGAAGGAGAGGCGACAAGCCGAGGAGAAGCAGCAACCAGCTGAGCACAGGCAACGTGCCTCCAAGACCCCCCGTGCTGGGGACGAGGAGGAGCACCGTGCTCGGCAAGAAGAGAAGAAACGTCGTGAAGACGAGGAGTTGCAGAAAGAGATCCGGCGGTCCACGCGAAAGTTTTACGCGGCCCGAGCCCGGCAAGAGCGGGAGGAAGCGCAGGAAAGGCGGCGCAATGCTAGGGAGGAGAAGGAGGAGGAGAGGCAGGAGAGAGAGGCGGAGAGGGCGTGGAAGCGCCTGTAGAAGGATCCCGTGTACATAGCGAAGCAGAAGAGGATGAGGTGGCGGTGGCACGAAAAAAAATCGAAGGAATTGAAGGAGCAGCTTGTTGAGTGGCGGGAGGAAGAGAGGGTGAAGAGGCAGGAGATCGAAGAGCTGCAGCAAAGTGTGAGGCGAAAACAACGCCAAGTGCTGCAGCAAGAGAGGCAAGACAGGCTGGTCAGGGAGCGGCTGCAAGCTGACTGTCGTGATGACTGTCCCGATTGTCGCAAGCGAAAGCGAGAGGAGGAGGCGCAATGCACGCCCAACAAGAGGGCGGTCAAGACCAACGAGGAAGACATGAAGGAGTACCTGGCCACATGGCAACACCTCCATGGAGATGGGGGCGCGGCGGTGGCACACTGAGGAGGAGGAATCACTTAACACACACTGACTAGCATGACGTTGTCCATATAACACAGAAAATTTACCAAAAACAAAAATAAAATTGAATGTAAAAAAATACAAAAAAGACATGCAATTCAAAGCAATACAATACTTTGAGTTGTGATTTTATATCTTTACTTTTCAATGGAACTCCTTCACCCAAAAATACATTTTTCTGATGACTTTTTAACTATATAATGATATCACATAATATTCTAACTTACGTTATCAGTTTGTTCCCCAGTTACAATTCATGAGAATGTTCATTATGTTCACTGTTTCAGTTTTCAAAATAGTCAATGAAGTCTGCTTATTAATTAAATAATTCGTTTTATTTATCTCAACTGTTTGTTTTCTTGATTTTGTGACTTAACGACGACTTTGATTCCTATGGATCTGTTAAGGATTTGCATCTCACACACACGCACGCACGCACGCACGCACGCACGCACGCACGCACGCACGCACGCACGCACGCACGCACGCACGCACGCACGCACGCACGCACGCACGCACGCACGCACGCACGCACGCACGCACGCACGCACGCACGCACGCACGCACGCACGCACGCACGCCCACGCACCACGCGCGCACACACACACACACACACACACACACACACACACACACACACACACACACACACACACACACACACACACACACACACACACACACACACTTACTTTTCACGTCTCTTTGATACTAAATTGACCGTGCATATATTCCATTAACATTCCAACCCTTGCCATAAATTCGCTTCCCTTCGTTTCCCTCGCTCCTCCTCTTCCTCCGCCTCCGTTATTCATTTGCCGCTTCCATCATCCTCAACTTCCCTCCCTTCATTTAGTTTTCCCTTCCTCACCCTCTTCATCCCTCACTCCATGACCCATTTATCTCTCTCTCTCTCTCTCTCTCTCTCTCTCTCTCTCTCTCTCTCTCTCTCTCTCTCTCTCTCTCTCTCTCTCTCTCTCTCTCTCTCTCTCTCTCTCTCTCTCTCTCTCTCTCTCTCTCTCTCTCTCTCTCTCTCTTTCTGGCTATTGTTCATCTTGTAATCTCGTTGTTCATTAGTTCATAAAGAGAAAGTTGTGGACGGCAATATATAACTCAACATTTTTTGAAAATTATATATTACATTTTCTCTTTCTTTCTTTTATGTGTATCTGATTTTCTATCTTTGGCGATCAATCTGATTGTTTATCTCTCTGTATCTAATC
Source organism: Chionoecetes opilio (assembly GCA_016584305.1). Taxonomy (NCBI): domain Eukaryota; kingdom Metazoa; phylum Arthropoda; class Malacostraca; order Decapoda; family Majidae; genus Chionoecetes; species Chionoecetes opilio. The sequence goes on along the minus strand of JACEEZ010023802.1, from coordinate 87,883 downwards.
ATTGTCTAAGTTATTGAGAGAGAGAGAGAGAGAGAGAGAGAGAGAGAGAGAGAGAGAGAGAGAGAGAGAGAGAGAGAGAGAGAGAGAGAGAGAGAAGATAAGATACTTTGATCCTATCTAGACACTTTGCAAGTACCAACTACAAGGTTATTGACTATACAAGGCGCCACCACGCCAGGACGATCTTGGTGGACTCGAACCGCTGACCGAATGCAGGCACTCTACACGCGAGACGAGCGCTCTACCAACCAGGCCACCCTGACGGTAGAGAGAGAGAGAGAGAGAGAGAGAGAGAGAGAGAGAGAGAGAGAGTGTGTCAACCTATTTGTCTATTTTTGCTCTAGAAGTCGGTATGATTCCTCGTCTTAATTTATGTGACACTTCATAAACTAATCGAAAAAATATTAGAAATCTCTGAAACTGGTCGAATATAGTGAGTTAGTAGTATTATAGTAACCTTCAAACATGAAAAATTTCCTGTCACAATCATGTCATGTCATAAATTCCATCATTGTTGTGGTAATTGGAGCTTAACGAGCGTGTTATAATGTTCCTCCGTCACCGCGTCACCCTCTGGACTTGTAATGACGGTGACTCGTAAGTGCCGTCCTGTTCCACCCTCACTCGCTAACAACACCCTGGCTGATGATGATGATAATGGTAGTAATAGCAATGACGACAGTGGCCGTTTGGACAGTAATGACAGTGAGTGGTAAGTGCGTCCAAAGTGCACACAAAGTTTGAGAGATGTGAATGTGGAGAAAGTAAAAAGGACAACAAAACAGTTTTTGGATGACCAGAGAAAATAAGAGGGAAAGAAAGAGAAAAAAATTAGAAGACAAAATAAGAGAACACAACTAATTAAAGACCCAGACAGTAATAAGAGACACATCAGGGAGTGCCGTTAAAAAAGGCCAGACTCCCGACCCACAACTGAACTGAGCCACTCATACACCCCCTCCCCTTCCCCCCTACTACGTGATGTTAACTTTAAATATATATTTTCTCCACTGCATTGACTGGAGGAGAGAAACAATTTAGAACACTTAAAAAACAACATATTGAGAGGTTTGGAGGTGCCGGGGATCGAACCCGGGGCCTTTCACATGCAAAGCGAACGCTCTACCACTGAGCTACACCCCCCTTCAGACAATAAGTAGCATGTGTGTTACTTAACGATAATAATGATGACTGTCCTTTGCTGTAAGTTTTAATTAGGCTGCGTTTACACCAAGCGAATCGATTCGCTTGGTGTAAACGCAGCCTTAAAGGGTGATTCACAGTGGCGTTTTCTCGGCATTTTTTATAGGACGAGAAGTCGGTCTCTTGCGGGCTAGTGCGGAGATTACGTTCACACACGCAATTCGTTTCGGTCGACAAATCTTCTTCTTCTTCTTCTTGTGACCTTTTCTGCTTTTAGTATCGCTTTGTAAGTCGTCTGTCAAGCTCATTCTCGAGCTTGTTGTTGTTCCCAGGGGCAGTGAGGGTCTCAGGCAGCAGGGTCAGGGGTCACGTCGCGCTAGGGGCTATAGGGGGCTAGTGGCTGGCTTGTGTGTATTTGGCGCGCGATAGATAACTTTTCGCGCACTTTATCTATTATGAGCCCGTCAGGGTGGCAAGGTTGGTAGAGACGTGAGTTCCCAATGTGCAGCGTCCCTGTGCATTCGGTCAGCGGTTCGAGTCCGCCTAGTTCATGCTGACGTGGCGGCGCTTTGTATAGTCAATAACCTTGTAGTTGGTACTTGCAAAGTGTCTAGATAGGATGAAAATCTTATCTTATCTTACCTATTATGAAGTAGTATTGATAGTTTCATTTTTTCATTGATATCATCTGCTAAATCAAATCCCACGTCTAACCTAACATAATCTGATTTAAACTAAACCGGTTATGGCTAGCTAAAATGGAAAATTTTCGGTATTATATGTATCGCCATTGGCATGGGAAATTTGGATTCAAATTAAGGATAAAAAGATCTGCACGATGATGTAAGTTAAATTTGTTAGTTTTTAGTGCCCAATACCGAAATTATACCAATAATTGGGGTGATTTGGGAGAGAGTGGTGCTGGCTTCTGCGTTTATTTGAATTTGGCGCGCGAAATTCTCGGCAAGTCGGTCGATAAAGACCGAACGATCGATGTGTGATTTTTTTTGAAAACCTATTGCGATCATGACACCAGCCCCAGACCCAGACCCCTTCTCGTCCTATAAAATGCCGAAAAAACGCCAGTGTGAATCACCCTTTAGGAGTAGATGGCGACGGGGATGTTGATGTTAGTATAAGGACCAAAACTAATGAAAATGTTTTAGTAACCCAGGTGAAATAACCAAGGGAAGAGTTGAAAAGTCTGTTAACTAAGGAGACGAAGTTTGATGAGGACCCATGAAGCGATGCTAAGCGTCAAAGGCCACAAGAAGAAGAAGAAGAAGAAGGTGGAACACGTAGGATGGGTAGGAAAAAGGATGGGATGGTTTGTGACGTTATCGTCATCTCCTCCATAGTTTGGCCTGCATCATCGTTGAAATAGTGATAGGTTTATTTTTTAATTTCATCTCGTTCCTATAAGATATTTTCGTGTCATTTTTCAACGTGTAATTGAGAGAGAGAGAGAGAGAGAGAGAGAGAGAGAGAGAGAGAGAGAGAGAGAGAGAGAAGAGAGAGAGAGAGAGAGAGAAGAGAGAGAGAGAGAGAGAGAGAGAGAGAGAGAGAGAGAGAGAAGAGAGAGAGAGAGAGAGAGAGAGAGAGAGAGAGAGAGAGAGAGAGAGAGAGAGAGAGAGAGAGAGAGAGAGAGAGAGACTTTACAACCCTAGCAATATTTCTCTGCATTCAATATCTAGTCTCAATAATCCTTTAAAAGCATCCAGTGCTGCGCGTCACCATGAATTCTGCTGCAAAACTTTCAACCAGAAAACTATGAAATGGAAAGTCATCACGAAATAGAACACCCACTGATTGCCTTCATCGTAGCGGTGATCATTGTTATTATCATTATATTATTATATATATCATTATATATATCATTATAATATATCATTGTTATTATTACTGGTGGTTGATGTTAGTAGTAGTAGTAGTAGTAGTAGTAGTAGTACTAGTAGTAGTAGTTGTAGTAGTAGTAGTAGTAGTAGTATATAGAAGTAGTAAGATAGTAGTAGTAGTAGTAGTAGTATATAGTAGTAGTAAGATAATAGTAGTAGTAGTATATAGTAGTAGTAAGATAGTAGCAGTAGTAGTATATA
>JACEEZ010023802.1:52144-77144 GCA_016584305.1 Chionoecetes opilio | reverse complement strand
TAAGGGCTAAGGGCAAAAAAAAAAAAAAAATTACTGTTGCGTCCCTTACACTACTTCCCCTTCCTACACTCCCCTTACTTACCTTCACTATCCGCCCCCTCGGAGTTAGTTTTATTTTGTATCATAAGAGTTTTGGGCAAAAAAATAGGAAAAAATTACATAAGAAAATAAGGAAGGTAGTACATGAGGCCGCGAGACCTACACGAGGTAGTTCCTATTACTTAACACTACCTACATCCACCTTTGATCCCCATCCATGCAATTATCTAGCCTCCTTTTAAAGCTCTCTAATGACTCCGCACTAACTACCTGGCGATTGAGTCCATTCCAATCATTTACCACCCTATTTGTGAACCAGTTTTTCCCTATTTCTATTTTAAATCTACGCTTTTCCAGTTTGAATCCGTTACTCCTTGTTCTACCCTGATTAATAGCTGCAAGAACTTACTTTACTAAGCCGTTAAGAAAGAAGAATAACATACCCCCCCACCCCCCCGTGCTGCCAGACCCTATAAAGCAGACAGTCAAAGATTTTAGAAAAGTGGTGTGTGGACATTTTGGTTCACCTTACTAATGAGAGGGTTCCCTTTTCTCCTTACTCTTCTTTTACTTTTATGTTTTTTTAACGGTAAGATGTTGAAATAATCATCATCCTCCTCTATCTACTTCTGACTCGGAATTCAAGACAGGGGAGGAAAACACTGCGAAAAGTCACCTCAATTCTGGTTTTTGGACTGTTTTTGCTGTAGCATTAGTATCTCTCTCTCTCTCTCTCTCTCTCTCTCTCTCTCTCTCTCTCTCTCTCTCTCTCTCTCTCTCTCTCTCTCTCTCTCTCTCTCTCTCTCTCTCTCTCTCTTGCAATGATATTGTGGTAAGGTTTTTCGCTCGCTGCCAAAATTCGGTTCCTGTTACACAAACTAGATCACTCCACTCCTATTACTCCACCCTTCCCTTCCCTTCCCTTCCCTTCCCTTCCCTTCCCTTCCCTCCCATTCTCTTTCTTTCCCTTCCCTTCCCTTCCCTTCCCTTCCCTTCCCTTCCCTTCCCTTCCCTTCCCTTCCCTTCCCTTCCCTTCCCTTCCCTTCCCTTCCCTCCCCTTCCTTCCCTTCGCCTGGCCAGGATCTCTCTCGGCTTCTCTCTCTCACGATCAAGTCCTAAAAGTCTATAGTTATAGTTACCCCTTTTAGGATGTTAAATGAAAATGGAGGAGGATGAGTAGGATGAGTAGGAGTAGAATGAGTAAGAGGAGGAGGAGGAGGCGGAAAAAGAAGACTGTGGAAGCAAGGTAAAGAGGAGGAAAAAGTAAAGAAGTAAAGAAAAAAGAAAGATGGATAAAGCTGTGCGGAAATTTTCTTTTCATTTTTTCTTACATGGAGGTCTGAGTACGCTTTTGGATCTTATATATGACGAAATAGTCAGGTTCGCCGTGTACCTGAAATGTGATCCCATGGGAATTGCGTGCCAAAAGCGATTTTATTGTTTAAATGGCAACTATAGGGTCTTAGTAGACAGAACAACTTGGGTGGCAATTTTACTTTTGGGAATTTGGGTTTTTGTGGGGGCTTAAAGGGGGATACCGTCATTTCGCAGTTTATCGCCCGAAATGAAAGCGCTAATATTGTTATAACTATTTTTATCTCATAAAATATTAATAGGAAAATTATGAAAAACATCAGGTGTCTTCCTCATATCATTCATTAATTTATGTACCAAATATTTAGTTGATATCTGGAATAATTATTGATGTATTAACAAATATGTTATTTGTACATGCAGAGTCTGTGAACCACGATATCCGCCGTCTCTGAACTAGGTTAAGATTTTGTCCATTTCAGCACCTTTGATTGTCTCCTACTATAAAACGATTCTAACTAAATATATGTACAATAAATGAATGCTAGGCTTAATCGATGATAGTAACGTAGCACTATTTTATGAAGTATGTTCTTCCCAGATAAGTATCCAATGCAGAAATAAGTCATCCGTGACTAGAAGATTTTAACAACCTCAGCACCAGTTAGTGTCAGGAATTGTTTTTCTTTTGCTACATTATTTAGGCATATACTATGATATTTACACGATATGATTGTGTATGTTTATATATATAAGAAAAAAACGACAAATGTATGATAAAACCTGTAATATGCATGACATGACTTTATAGCACTGATACAAATAAAGGAAATAAAAATATACTTTTCTGTAATCATCACACGTTCATACCACCTTTTACCACCAGTAATTACTCCACTCAACATCTAGATGAATACTAACAATAGATTAAATGAATGTAAAATCTTAAATGAATCTTATGGGGTCATTTGCTGATCTTAATACAATGGCTAACTGATTGCCTACATGTCATCTTCGTCACAAATACTGTAGTCTTTCACGTTTCACTGGCCTGTTCTTTACTGTGTGTGTGTGTGTGTGTGTGTGGGGTGTGTGTGTGGGGGGGGGGAGATTTTTGCAGAGTAGCAGAAAAGTTTAAGTTCAAAAGGCAGCAGTACAATTTTTATCATTATTGTTACTATTGATTTTGTAATTGTTATCATTATTATTATTTATTTTTATTATCTTTTTTATTATTTCAATGTGAACTTCAACTATTTCTCCCTTCCTTAGCGTTCAACATCCGTGAAATAACTTGTCTGTTTGATATTTTGTTTATCCTTCTGGTTTTATAAAAAATCCCTTGCTAGAAATAGGTGGATGGATAACTTTCCTTATTTGTCCTCAAATATGTGTTTAATATCAACCTTCACATTATCTTTAAATCTTTACTTTACATTGAGAAGTATCTGTGTATGAAAAGCAAATCTTTCCAGTTGAACTCTATGATTCAGAGAGAGAGAGAGAGAGAGAGAGAGAGAGAGAGAGAGAGAGAGAGAGAGAGAGAGAGAGAGAGAGAGAGAGAGAGTAGAGAAGAGAGAGAGAGAGAGAGAGAGAGAGGAGAGAGAGAGAGAGAAGGAGATAAGGGAAGGCGTAGAAGTGTATTGGTTGGGGCAACTTGAGGATGAGGAGTGAAGGTGAAGAGAGAGAACAAGAGTGATGACAGGTATAGAGAGGTGTTGTCAGGAAGAGGACGCGGGGGAGGCGTATAACAGGGATTAAAGTTTAGCGGCCCTGAAAAAACGAACCTTCACACCTTCCTCAAGTGGTGCCATAAACCCCTCCTTTCTCTCTCTCTCTCATCTCTCTCTCTCTCTCTCTCGTCCTTCTTCCGTCTCTCTCCTCTCTCTCTCTCCTCTCACTCTCTCTCTCTCTCCCCTCTCTCTCTTCTCTCTCTCTCTCGCCTCGTCTCTCATCTCTTCTCTCTGCTCTCTCTCTCTCTCTCATTCCCTCTTCTCTCTCGTCTCTCTCTCTCTCTCCATCTCTCTCTCTCTCTCAATCTCCTTCTCTACTTCTCATCTCTCATCTCTCCTTCTCCTCTCTCTCTCCTCCTCTCTCCTCTCTCTCTCTCTCCTTCTCTCTCTCCTCTCTCTCTCCGTCTCTCTCTCTCTCTCTCTCTCTCTCAGTCATCTCTCCCTTCTCTCTCTCTCTCTTTCTTTCTCTGCGGTGGTAAGATTGGTTAGGTTCGTTCGAGTCAGCGGTTGCAAGGTCGGTGAGGCGCCTGCAAAGTTAGCGACCCAGTTAGCCTGACATCGATCGGGGAAAACTGGCGGAAATGGTTAATAGCCCACAGGTCGACGGCGCTCGAGAAAATCAGGTTAATTTGCCATTAACCACAGGCAGTTAGGAGGGGAAAAGGGGAGGGAGGGGGATAAATAACGTGAGTGGGAACTGGTTTTTGGGTTTGTGTCGTATGTGTCTCTCACTAAGACATCACCACGACCACCACGACCGAATGTGTTGTCGGTAGAGCAGCAGCGGGTCGTCTTGGGAAATAACGTCGTCCACTTTAAGGTCAAGACAAAACGAGTAATTGGTGTATTTTCAGGATAAAAATCTGAGGTCGTGGTGATGAGCGTTCGTTTCCCGTCGTTTTCCCGTCCCCTTCACAGCCCATTATTGGCCGTGGAGGTCTTTTTTACCTGAGGTCTTAAGCTGAAGATTATGTGAAAGTAAAAAAAGTCTGTGTCCCTAGAAATCCGTGACGGGTGGCTACATCTTTACATGGAAAGGTCTTGTCCGTCGCTTTCCTTTTAATTGGCCTGAGCTCAAGTGTCTGGGTTTTTATATATATGTGTGTTGTTAAGATATGGTGAGTTGCCTGGAGGCAGTGAAACATCGCTAGGCGTCGGGCGTCATGGCTGCGTTAGTGTACTTGCCTCCCTGTGAGTTTTCCCGCCTGATTTCGTTGTTTCTGAACCTACACACGCAACATACACAACACACACACTCTCCTCACCTCTCTCTCTCTCTCTCTCTCTCTCGATCTCTCTCTCCTCCTCATCCCTCTCTCTCTCTCTCTCTTCTCTCGTCTCGTAGGCTCTCTCTCGTAGGCTCTTTCTCTCGTAGCTCTGTCTCTCGTAGGCTCTCGTAAGGCTCTCTCTCCTCTCTCGTATATAGCTCTCTCTCTCTCTCTCTCCCATCCCTCTCTCCACCCCTCACAGCTCTCTTCTCGCTCTCTCATTCTCATCTCTCTCTCTGTCTCTCTCTTCGTATATAGGATCCTCTCTCGTCTCGTCTCTCTCTCCTCTCTCTCTCTCCTCTCTCTCCGCCGCATCTTCATCTCTCTCTCCTCTCTCCATCCCCTCTCTCAGTCTCATCCTTCTCTCTCTCTTCTTCTCTCTCTCCTCTCGTCGTCTTCCTCTCTCCTATCCCTCTTGCCTCTCTCTCTCTCTCTAGTATCTCTCCTTGCTCTCTCTCTATGAAATGTATTTTAATCTAACTAACACCTTTTTATAACTTTTAATGTATGTTTTCTAAATGTAAACTTTTAGGAAGTTTTGACTTTTTGTTTCATGTTTTTATTAGTATCTAATGTTTTCCAATTTTTTTATTTATTTAATATTTTTCATTTGTATATAACCATGTTCAGTATTCTAAACCTTTTAACGCTGTTATCTTTATTCAGAATATTGTCAACTCATTACCTATGTTAAAGAATGCATTGTAACAATGGAATAAATTCTGATTCCCTGATTCTGATTCTGATTCCTCTCTCTCTTCTCTCTCTCCTCTCTCTCATCTCCTCTCTCTCTCTCGATCTTTCTCTCATCTCGTCTCATTCTCCTCTCATCACGCTCTCCTCTCCTCCATCTCTCTCTCTCCCTTCTCTCTCCTCTTCTCTCTTCTCATCTTTTTTTTCTTTTCTTTTTTATTTAAACAACTTACATCATGGTTGACATGGGCTACACATTGATAAGGAGGTTGATGAAGGCATTAGTGGCAGAAGCTAAGGAATCCCCTGTCCCGGGGACATCTATCCGAAATCTATGCCTTGTAAGTATATAACTAAGTATAATAATTACCCGTGTTACAGGCTGAGGGACACTATCCGTCACAGCACTTGTCAGGCGCACTATTGGTACGTACACTGTATGTCACTTGTGTCTCTAGTGTCAATGTGTGTCACTATGGTTTGGTGTGTCCCTGTGTCCACTGTGGGGTCACTAATGACACTACACTGTATCACGCCTTTACGTCACTAAAGGCGGTGTAAGGGCACCATCTATGGGCCGCCACCTTCACCTGCTGGGTTAGGGCGGTCCTACTTAGGTGCCATCATGAATCTGAATGAAATCCTCTCATGAGGTGTCTTAATGATGTATTTTTATATAAGGAATCCATATGAGCTTATTTTTTGGATGAACATCTCTTACCTACATCATTTTTTATTCAATTTTTTTCAATTTTACCCTTTACAGGCCCCTTTATATACTACTAGCCGCAAAGCCGCACTCCGGGCGCTTTTTTGGCTAGGCTCCCTGCGGAGGGCTATTGGTGGGCCTTCGGCCCACCCACCTGTGTTTGGTGGCCTTCGGCCCACCAAACACAGACTTCTCCAGATAGCCCCTTCTAACTTTCCTGAAATCATGGATGTAGAAATGTATATGTATTAACGCCAACCCATTCACATCATACTACTAGCCGCAAAGCCGCCCTCCGGGCGGCCTTTTTGGCTAGCTCCTGCGGGGGGCTAGTGTGGGACCTTCGGCCACCACCTGTGTTTGGTGGGCCTTCGCCCACCAAACACAGACTCTCTAGATAGCCCCTTCTACTTTCCTGAAACATGGATGTAGAAATGTAATATTAACGCCAACCCAGTCGCCCCCACATCATAGCCCCTTCTAACTTTCCTGAAAGCAGCCGCCCTCCGGGCGGACTTTTTTGGCTAGCTCCTGCGGAGGGCTATTGGTGGGCCATCGTCCTTCACCACCTGTGTTTGGTGGCCGAAGGCCCACCAAACACGGCCTCTCCAATAGACCATTACCCACCACCTCGGCCCACCAAACACAGAGACTCTCCAGATAGCCCCTTCTACTTTCCTGAAATGTATGTATTTCCCCCCCCCTTCCTCACCCATTACCCATCACCCCCCACCCATTTACTCCCCCATTACCTCAACCACACTCCATTCACTCACACCATTACCCATCACCCATCACCTATTCCCTCACCCATTACCCATCACCCCCGCCCCCACTATTCCCTACCCATCACCCAGCACCCCCCTACCCATTCACTCACCCTCACCCCACACCATTAACCCATCACCCCACCCATTCACGTCACCTATTACCATCACCCTACATCAATTGGTTTCCTCAATTCTCCAACCCAATTTTTCTTCACAGTTCTCGCTAATAGCGCTAAAAAAGAAGAGAATAAAAGTGTCGGATTCATCCCTTAAAGTAGGCTTAAAACCTTCCCCTGGTCAACCTGATTCCCCAAAACTGTGACATATGATGGGATTCCGCCACAGGGGCGGCACCTATCGCGGACAACCGACCACACACACACACACACACACACACACACACACACACACACACACACTTTCGCTTATATTATTATAGATAGACTATCCGCCAAAGCCGCCCTCCGGGCGCCTTTTTGGCTATCTCCTGGGAGGGCTATTGGTGGGGCCTTCGGCCCACCACCTGTGTTTGGTGGGCCAATGCCCACCAAACACAGACTCTCCAGATGAGATAGCCCCTTCTAACTTCCTGAAATCATTGATGGCAGAAATGTATGTATTAACCTAACCCATTCACATCATAGACCCCTTCTAAACTTTCCTGAAAACAAAGCCGACCTCCGGGCGGACTTTTTTGGGGGGCTAGCTCCTGCGGAAGGGCTTTTGGTGGGCCTTAGGCCCACCACCTGTGTTTGGTGGGGCCTTCGGCCCACCAACACAGACTTTCCATATAGACCCATTATCCACCACCTCGGCCCCACCAAACACAGACCTCCAGATAGCCCCTTCTAACTCCCTGAAATGTATGTATTCCCCCCACCCATTCACTCACACCATTACCCATCGCCCCACCACCCATTCACTCACCGCCATTACTCCTTCACCACACACCCATTCACTCACGGCCATTACCCCATCACCCTCAGCCTATTCCTCATCCCATCACCCATCACCCCCCACTCATTCACCGCACACCATCACCCCACACCCATTACTCATCACCCCACCCATTCACTCTCCTATTACACCCATCACCCTACTCAAGGTTTTTCCTCAAGTTCTCCGCACCCACTTTTTTTTCTTCACAGTTCTCTCTAATAGGCTGCTAAAATAAAAGAAAAAAAAGTGATCGGATCAGCCTATAAAGTGGGCTAAAACTCCCCTTGTCAACCTGATTCCCAAATGGGGACCATTGATGGATCCGGCCACAGGAGGCAGCACCAAATCAATCGCGGACAGACAGACAGACCGCAGAACACACACACACCACACACAACACACACACACACACACACACACACAACACACACACACACTTTCGCTTATACTTATTATAGATTAGAAGACATAAATAAGGCAAATCAGGTAAAGCCAAATCAAAATTACATATTTATTAACTGGTCAATCGCATGTATAATTCACTGAATACCATTACAGGATTATTCTCGCTTACTTCTTGAACTTTGCCAGGTTGCCAAGTCCTGTTTTGACTCATTTTTTGGACATCAGCCTCCTGCTGGTTTTCCTGAGCCTGTCCCTCCTCACCTCTATGTCATGTGAAAAGCACTTAGCAGAAACCTCAGTCCACATTTTAAATAACCCTTTAATTAACCCTCTCAATGCTTTTGTGTGTCGCAAGGCCAGCATTGAGCACTTCCATGGGTGTGTTGACGATGTTTTTCATTTCCACCTCGACTTCTGAGAGCAGGTGGAGGTGTCTGACACATCTTCTGACCACCTGATCATGTCAACTATGGCTGAAACATCACAATTAATGTTCAGGTGTCCCGCTGGTCCTAACAGAGTAGGTCTCCTAGCTGAGCATTCGGGTCCCCATCGTCCCGTTGAATGGCCAGATTCTCTTCCCACCCCAACCAAATCCTCTCCTTCTGATCCTCAGAAGCACAGCATGTTTTGGAGGATTGATTCACTGTGAGCATACAAAGCAAATCTTTTCACAGTTGGCATCACAATGTCCAAGCACCTCCTTTCTCTGTGACTTATGGCAGTCCAGTTGAAAGAGGCTGTGCCTGAGGCCCTTCAATCCAGGAGTGTTTGACTTTCACGTTTGAAACCAACCTGGATAATTACACTCCATGATGAATTCCCACAATGAAGTGCAGATTCTTCAGGTTCTTCCCTTAAGAAGTCCATGTTTTGACAACCCAGAGCCTGAGAAGTCTACTAGCTGTTTGTTAGCCAGCGGCTGTGGTTTTACCGGTCCTAATCTCCAACAGAGCCAGCCCTGCAGGAAGCCACTCCATCCCCTGACTGTAACAGACAATTTTCTAGCCATAGTGTTGAATCAGTTGAGAGATCTTGAATGAACTTGTCAGGCAGCTGTCTTGGGGGCCAATGGAGAATACGGGTGAAGTTTGGATTGATCTCAAAGTCTGTAGCATAATCAAGGAGCTGTGTCCTATTGGCCCCGCCTAGGCCCGGATCATTTTTTTCCTGACATACTAGGGCCATCAATGCAACAATCAAATGGCACAGGGGAAATTCACCATTGTGTAAGTTGCAACAACCGAAACAACCAGCCTTTCCTCCGCAGGTGCAAGCTCCAGCTTCCGCATGTACTCCATCTTTCACACCAGTGTGACACTTGTATCTCCAATTGCCAACAAGTTCGCTTATCAAACCCCTCTCTTTCAACCAAGCAAACATGACCTTGAAGCAGTGGCCACAAGGTGGCTGCTTTGCTTACAATGCTTCTTTCATTATTCCTTACTTCTATGCGTTTATTATTGATGGCAGCATATGCCAACTGTATGCTATTTTAATTAAGTTGAATGAACCCTATTTTTCTTTAAAATTTTTAGATGTCTTATTTATTATTTATGAAGGGTAGTTTAAACAATACTGTATGAGAGAACTTTGAGCAGCCAAGGCATAACATCCAATTGAAGAAGCGTACGATGAGGTAACTACAATAACAAATTTGATCACCAATTTATAGTAATCAATCTGCAAATTGATGTAAGGTTAGGGGTTATCAGAATTGAAAAAACTTTTTCTCTTCATATTTGTGTTCGACACACCAAAATACGTTATGTGAAACAACCCCTCTCCATTAATTGAAAAAATATATAGTAATGACCCGCACAGAATACTGCTGGGTGTCATAGTCTCTCCTCTCTCTCTCTACTCTTCGTCTTCATCCTCCGTCTCGTCTCGTTCTCTCCCTCTCCCTTCCTCAGCCTCCTCTCCATCTCCTCCTCCTCTCTCGCTCTCTCTCCTCTCGCTCATCACCCCCCTCTCCATGTCGTCTCTCTCTAGACTCTCGTCCTCCCCCCCCTCATCTCCCTCTCTCCATCGTCTCTTCTCTCCTCTCTCGCTCATAGTCATCTCTCTCTCTCTCTCTTTCTCCTCTCCTCCTCCTCTTCTCTCACCTCCCCCCCCCTCCGTCGCCCCTCTCCCCCTCCTCCTCGTCCCCACACTCCTCTCCAATCCATCTCTCTCTTCTCCCCTCTCCCTCCCCCCACCCCTCTCGCCTCCCCCCCGTCCTCCTCCCTCCTCTCCTCACATCCCCACTCTCCTCTCGCTCCCCCCGCCCTCTCCTCCTCTCTCTCGTCCTTCACTGTCTCCATCCACCCCTTTTCCCCTCGTCTCTCATCTCTCTTCTCATCTCTCTCCCTCCCATCTCTCTCACCCTCCTCTCTTGCCCTCTTCCTCCTCTCCCACTCTCCAATCTCATTCTCTCTCTCTCTCATTTTGCATCCATTTGTATAAAGATAATAAAACGGGTAATAAATACATACGACGACAAAGCACCGAGATTTGACTGTGAACTCACCAGCGCGTGAATTTATTTGCCTTCCATAAAGGACCGTCGATTTCACCCGTCTACCGTGGTGTGCGTATCGGAGGACTCCTTGCCTTGCCGGGTGAGCTAGTCAGGCGTATAGCGCGGCCCCATGCTACGTCCGGGAAAGCGATTTTACTGTGCTCTAATATAATATAAAGGACAAATATTTTGCGGCCCAACCCATGATGTGGGGCGGGAAGACAGAAACAATTTTATTTTTATACCGGATGGCGACGAGGACACTTCCTCGACGCCGGAGACGAGACGCTGACGCAAAGTTTTTCACACATTCGTGCGTTTTCTTCGACCCTTTGGTCCATGCAGTGGGTGAGGTGTGGCCGCGCTGGGTTTTATGGGCGCCCCCAGTCAGCAAGGTGGCCGGCGAACAATCCACAGCGGACCGGGTGGCCCTCATATATAGGTCCGCAGAGTCAGCAGAGGCTTACAGTGTGACCGCGGGGCCCCGAGTCTTGCTGAGTGTCTGGGGAAGCACCTAGATTTTTTTTTTTTTTGTTTTTTTTTTTTTTTTTGTTGAATTTTTTTTTTAGAACTTGTGCCTATAGCGCCTGTAGACAGTGGTCACACACCAGGGCTCGGATGAATAGGCTCAGGTCTGGAGGTTCACTTGAGCTGTGATGGGTTGGTCTCTCGCCCGTGTGGCGCAGTCCAGGATTCCTTATAGTGACGACCTGTGATTAGAGGCTAATGCCGCCAGCGCCCCCCTGTTTCCTCCGATGCACTTGCAATCGAAGGTAGCGTTGATGGCAGGGCATTTGGTATTCTTAGGCCGACTCGAACGGTGCATAACGGTTTTTGGTTTTCTTCGGGATCGACTCGGGTCATCAGAACGCCAGGTCGGAGACGCAACCCACCTCGCTAAACCCAACCGCCTCCCCATAGATTGCACAAATTGACTGCCACAACGTCTGCAATCCTCCTCCTCTGTTTTCGCACTTGAATTTTGATGCCTTACTTAACTCGTGGTTAGGAGGTACTTATGGCGTCTGGAGGGAGGGCGTGGCGCTAGTGTGGTCGAGGTGGGGCACAGAAGGTGCGAGATGTGGTGTAACAGGAACAAGGCATGAGCTGGTAAATGAGAAAGAATGTGACGGATGGTATAAAACAGGACGGAACGAAATAGGGCGGGACGGGATACTGATGTAACGAGAGGCAATGGGATAGGACGGGACGAGACTGTGTTGTGTGAGGGGAGATATAGAATAATGTAGAATAGGGGCAAGACCCTTCTGTCTCGTTACATTATCTTTTCTCCTCCTGTCGACGGCGCGGGGCGGTGAGCACGGGGCTCAAGAGGACTCGACGGGGCAAATCGTGGCGGAGTGGGTCGTATTTGGGGGCGGACATTAGCCAACCCCTCGCCTAGCCTAAAAGTTGAAAAAGACAATATTCTAGTCGCAACGAGGAGCCTTTTTGGCTTTCTAACGGTCGTGCCGCGGCAGTAAAGCGTCGCCTGTTTTTGCCTCTCCCCCCCGCCAGTCGCCGGCGCCAATAACGGAACGAGGCAAGACAACGCGCGGGGAGGAGGACGCGGCGCCTGTTATTTAGTGGCGGAAAGTAGAGTGGGTGGCCCCGTTAGCGGCTGTGCTGTGGCGCTTTTTGGCGAAACTCTGCGACGTCCCCTGAAGTAATGTGAAACGAGAAGTGTGACGAAGGTTAATGGACTGACTGACTTATAATCTTCGTTCCTATCACCATTTACCATTGTTGTTGTTAGTAGTTGTTATTGTTGGTAGTGTTATTAAAGTTGTTGAACGTATTGTGCCGTTGTATTAGTGAGGATGTGCAGGTAGGGTGTTATGATTTATTTTTTATTTATTTTTACTTAAACAGTTATTAATCACAGATACATAACAGTTACAGATGGATTAAAAAGTAGATAAATTAAGGCAGTCAGTGTTCAGATTAGAAGGACAAAAGTTAACGTAATGGTGAAGGTGACTTGTGGTGATAGTGTGTGTTAGGTAATGGTTAGTGTGGTGATTGGTTGATAGTGATGACGGTGGTGTTATAGTGGAGATGGTGCCTACAGTAGAAGTAGTTACTTGTAGAGAGAGAGAGAGAGAGAGAGAGAGGAGGAAAAGAGAGAGAGGAGAGAGAGAGAGAGGGGAGGGGAGAGAGAGGAAAAGAGAGAGAGAGAGAGGGGGAACAGATGTTGTGTGTTGTGACTAGATGGACAAATAGATGTTGTGTAAGCCGCAACATCCCCACCCACACATACTAGCCTCACCATCACCACTCTACTACCTCTCTCTCTCTCTCTCCTCTCTCCTACTCCCCTCTCTTCTCTCTCATCTCTCCTCTCTCTCTCTCTCTCCTCTCTCCTCTCTCCTCTCTCCTCTCTCTCTCTCCTCTCTCTCCCCTCTCCCCCTCCTCTCCTCCTCTCAATCCCCCTCTCTCGTCTCCCTCTCGTCTCATCGTCTCGTCATTTTCCCTCTCTTCTCTCCTCTCGCTCTCTCTCTCTCCTCTCTCTCTCTCTCCTCCTCTCTCTCTCTCTCTCGTCCCCTCTCCCCGTCTCTCTCTCGTCCTCTCTATCTATATTATATATATATGTAATATATTAATATATATATATATATATTAATATATATATATATATAATTATATAGTATATATTATATATATATATTATATATATAAAATATTATATATATATATATTATATAAAATAAAAATAATGAAGATATAAACCAGCGGGGTAGAAACATCTTGATTTTTTTTATTTGGTACGTTTCGGTATACATAAGCCACCCATCAGCCTAAAATGGGATCCCAATTTTTTTTTTTTTTGGTTAAAAATGAAAATATACAAATTATAAAATGATTTGCGTGGTAAACCATGGGGGAACCCAAAACTCCACTGCAATGTTGATTGGTAGGTGTAGTATTTTTATTATTGTTTTATAATTTTTATTTTTATTTTAGGTTAGGCATTTTAATTGCGCAAAAACATTTTATAATTTGTATATATTCTTTTTAACATTTTTTTTTTTTTTTTATCCGATTTAGGCTGATGATGGCTTAGTATAAAGCCGAAAACTACCAAAAACATCAGATGTTTTACCCGCGCTGTTTATTCTTCTTATAAATTCGCTTCCCTCATGGAGAAAGTATTGCTTCTATTATATATATAATATATATATATATATATATATATATATATATAATATATATATATATTATGAATATATATATATATAAATATATATATGAAATATATATATATATATATTAATATATATATATAATATATATATATATACTATATATTATTATAATATATATATATATATATATATATATATATATTATCTATATTATGATATTATTATATATATCTATATATATATAATATATATTATATATATACTAGTAATATTATTATATTATTCATATATATATTATATTTATTATATCATTCTTTTATATAATTATTATATATATATATATATATATATATCATATTATATATATATTATTATATAATATTATATATATTATATTATATATCTATTATAATTATATATATATTATACATATCATTTTATATATATACATATATATTATATATATCTATATATATCTATATATAATATATATTATATATAATCATATATATATATCTATATTTTCACCACACCCACACACACACACACACACACGTATCACCGTGTCCTCAGTAAAGCTCCCGTACTACTGTTACAACACACTTCTATAAATAGCACGCCTATACACGCTTCTCATGTTCCCAGAAGCTGCCTATCTTGAGGTCTGACCGCGCCGAGCCTGTCTGTGTAAATAGTGACCGTGCCTCTGTCAGTGATAGCACTGATAGGGCTCTCTCTCTCTCTCTCTCTCTCTCTCTCTCTCTCTCTCTCTCTCTCTCTCTCTCTCTCTCTTCTATCTCTCTCTCTCTCTCTCTCTCCCCCCCCCCTCCTCCCCCCCCATGATTTACTACTCGTGTTATGCACATCTGTTCTGCCTTTCCATGTCTCAGCGTAATCTGGTCCAAAATATTGAAAACGTCGTCTTTTTCCTATTCCTCTATGTATTTAATTATATAATTCTAGACTAACGATTTCAGGCGAAAAATAGATTAGATCATAGCCAAACACGATTACTAGGCTAACTATTGCGGTGTGTGTGTGTGTGTGTGTGTGTGTGTGTGGTGTGTGTGTGTGTGTGGTGTGCGTGTGCGTGTGCGTGTGCGTGTGCGTGTGCGTGTGCGTGTGCGTGTGCGTGTGCGCGTGCGCGCGTGCGCGCGTGCGTGCGTGCGTGCGTGCGTGCGTGCGTGCGTGCGTGCGTGCGTGCGTGCGTGTGTGTATTCATCTAGTTGTATTTTACAGGGCCTGAGCAACGCTCGTATGCCCCGTCTCCATATCAACATTTTTATCATTCATTCTTAGTGGTTAGTGTCTATAGGCCGAAGCCACCACCCCGGGAAGGGGGTCACAAACCCCCGGCTGACACCGGGTACCCATTCACTGCTGGGTGGACAGGGGCTGGGGTTTTAAGGAACAGCCCACATGTTTCCGCTCCGCCCGGGGATCGAACCCGGGACTTCTTCTCGGTGTGTGTGTGTGTGTGTGTGTGTGTGTGTGTGTGTGTGTGTGCGTGTGTGTATGTGTGTTAGTGTGTGTGTGTGTATATGTATATGTATATGTATATGTATATATAATATATATATATATGTGTGTGTGTGTGTGTGTGTGTGTGTGTGTGTGTGTGTGTGTTTTGGGGTGTGTGTGTGTGTGTGTGGGGTGGTGTGTGTGGTGTGCATGTATATATGTAATATGTATGTAGTTGTATGTAATTGTGAGAGAGAGAGAGAGAGAGAGAGAGAGAGAGAGAAGAGAGAGAGAGAGAGAGAGAGAGAGAGAGAGAGAGAGAGAGGAGAGAGAGAGAGAGAGAGAGAGAGGAGAGAGAGAGAGAGAGAGAGAAGAGAGGAGAGAGATGAGGGGAAGAGAGGAGATTCAGATTCAGATTCAATACTTTTATTCACAATTGAGTTAACATTTGCGAAAAGACTGTTTCGAGATAACAGTCTTATCTCAGGATGCATAGTATAAGCTGATGATAGAACAAGTACATTAATACGATGGACAATATTGTTGAGTTTTAGTTAGCTTCACAGTTTTGTTTTGTTTTGTTTTGTTCTTCCTTAGATTAATCATCTAATGGCACAGAATTCTGGATGTGCAGTTAGTGTTTGTGGGAGGCGAGAGAGAGAGAGAGAGAGAGAGAGAGAGAGAGAGAGAGAGAGAGAGAGAGAGAGAGAGAGAGAGAGAGAGAGAGAGAGAGGAGAGAGAGAGAGGAGAGAGAGAGAGAGAGAGAGAGAGAGAGGAGAGACGACCATATCCTTGTCAGCAAACCACCTTTTGACTCGGCCCTCTAAGAAGTGCTGCGAGGAGGCAGATCAGCGGCCGTCGTCAGCGTTAGAACATGGAGTGATTAATGAGGTGATAAAAGACTCATTAAAGAGGAATTAGCGTATTCGTCAAAAAGTCTTGTTCAACTGTCGTCAGCACCCAACCACTTTTTTTTTTGCGCCTCGCAAATGTGTTGTCCATTCTTTTTAACTGATTGATCTGTTAATTGAGTGAGCTAATGGAAGGCTGGGGATAGTTAGGGAGGGAGGATACCAAGGACACGCAAAAAATAAATGCAAAAGATATTGCAGGCTGTGCTGTGAGGTTATTTTGCAGCTGAACATTGAACAACAGCCTTTAATTTAAGAAATAACGAATAAAAAAATTATCTTATGTATTGTGAAAGTCAAATGTTGGATAATGTATTTAAAGGACTTTTCTTAATGATAATTAATATAGTGATTTCTTCATTCTATCTGCATATAACTTGTATAATGGCGAATATTTATTTTCATTATTTTACCTCCACACAGCAGCTTGTATTACCATATATTTCGATTACATTTCCCCCCTTCAATCATCTTCCATATCATCATTTCAAACATTCAACCAAGTTGCATTTCCTCGCCTCCGTCAGACTCGTTTTATCCTCGTTCCGTACCGGCCTCGTGTGGCTCAGTGATGCACAAAATTGGGTTCAGGTCGTTGCGGCCGTAAGCAATTTAGGTCGTGAAGTCCAAACTGGCAAACGGCCGAATCGTCTCACGGCCTAAACAACACATGGCATATTATAAATTGTATACGACCTAAATAACCGAACTTCATCAAGATCACATTGCTGATCAAACTTCATCATGATCACACTTCTGCAGCTATTGCCTGCATATTATTTTGGTAAATTTGACCTTGATGAATGAATTGTGTGCTGTAACGTAAATCTGTGTGGTGGTGATGTGGTGTGTGATTGTGTACCGGTGTGGTGTGACACCTAACTTTGTGATGTGGCGCATAGTAGTGTGATGTGACGCATATTAGTGACTCGAGAATTCTGGAAATGCCAAAGGTGTGATCATCGTATTCCAAGGTGACCCTCGACACACACACACACACACACACACACACACACACACCAGTTGTTGAGACGTTTACTTCAGCCGTAACCAGAAAGAAAGTATCAAGAACAAAAAAAAATGACGGAGAAATAGATCAGGTGTCGGTTGAACAAGGTTGGGTAACTTTACTTATGATACTTTGTTTGCTTGTTGCTTTCTTTCCTACACTGGCTTCAGCACAACCTGGGAACATCTGCCGAGGCTTTGCAGGGAGTACAGCTTCACGTGTGTATCTCTGCGGGGTATCAGCCGAGTTATTGTGGCCACACGTGCAGCTTCAGCCCAGCCCAGCAGCATCGCCGCCGTCAGTGCTGCTGTTGCTGTTGTTGCTACTCGCATCTCGGCCAAGGCAGCAGCAACAGTAACAGCCTTGTAATCGCGACAGCCAGACGGATGACGCTCAAAAACAAAAAACTAAATAATAATAATTCATTTCCAGCCGAAGGCATACAGTAAAAAAAAATTAACATAATACAAACATGAGTAAATGAACTTAATTAAGTAAAGGGTCGAAAGGGTCGTTAAAACTTGCATTGACAATATTTCTAAGCAAGTGTTTTATAATTAAGGTTGTTGCGCATCCACCTGCTGGTCAGTGTTCCCGAACTCGTACAGGTGTGTGAGACAGGTGTGTGTGGGGGGGTGACAGGTGGGGGGCGAGGGTGAGTAATGGGTGGCGGACCGCTCGCTGAATACCGTCGCTGCTTTTATTTCCGTTCCCGCCGCACGCCTGGACGATATTGATGTGTACGTAAACACTTCGTTAGCCCGGCGCGTAAGCAAGGGCGTCCCAGCACCTCCACCTACAGGCTGCTCCTTATTAATGCATACTGACGACGCGAGGCTGAGAGGCGGATACCTGTACATCAGCTCAGATCAGATGATGTGTTGGGGTGTTGCCTTCCTGTAACGGCACCCCATTTGTTTAGTTTTCTATATTTTCTGTATATTTTTTAATTTTGTTACTGCCGCTTTTGTTACTATTGCTGCTGCTTTACAAGACTTTTTCTTTTGTTCCACATCGATAACAATGTCCTCTTGGTTTCCTCTTGCTTGGCATGCGTTTTGTTTAATAGAAGGAATATTTATAAAATGTTTTCCTGGTACCTGAGGCCCTTAGGCTCTCCTCCTGCACAGCGGTGCTAGGAAATGTTCAACGTCCCATTCATAATTGTAATTTTTAGTATTTAATGGCCGCTGGAGGAAGACCTGACGCGCATTTATGATTCGAAACATAATACTGAATAAGGGTTTTTATGTTGCGTTGTGACGGCGTGGCGGTGTCGCGGGCGTGGGTTGTGGGGCAGCAGAGGGGGGGACAGGGCTTTGTTCTTCATCAAGGGGATTAATATTTCTTTTCATTTCAAGGTCATTAATTTCCATTGTAGAAGAGTACTCGTGCTTACATGAATATTTTGGTACATATGTCCGTATGGAAGGTATAGTGTTTTGCCGAGGCCTCGCGTTGACTGCTTCCCGCCACCATTACGGCCGCGGCTGTGACGGCTCATGGATTGGCAGGGGGGGGGGGACGCATCATGGCAGGCTTTTACGACGGCAGTGAAAGGAAATCCTTTATCGTATACGATTTCAAACAAAAGCTACTATTTTTCTCGCCTTAAAAGCGTAGTGAAGGTGAGGCAATCATGAGGTACACAGAAATTCTGTCAGGCAACAGTCGAATAGGTTTCCTGCTGCACCCCTTACTGGCAGGAAAACCTCTTTTTTTTCCACTGAGACGAGACATACAATCACGTAAGAAAGTGTTACTTTTTACAAGTCACGGCAACAAGATTATATTTGATTCACCTTGAGAAAATGAGAAGCAAATTTTTTTTCATTGAGATCATACTCCTCACCACCGCCTAATAGCTATAATTACCTTCGTTGTGAGGTGACTAACTCGACTAACCAAGGAATGTATTTACCAATCGTCCGTCAAGCTGCGGTACACAAGTAGCTGCCTAGCGCTTGAGGGGGAACATTTACTCTCACCAAATGTTCACCTTCTCTCGTTCACTTCCCTCGGTTTCCCAGTCACTGTCTTAGAACAAACGGCGGGAGTGGCGTGGTTGTGGTGAGTGAGTGGCGGGGAATGGATGCAACAGGGAGGTGGTGTGGGTTGACGCAGATTGGTCCTCTAATCCATCCCTGTTTCTTACCTATCACTGTCTTCACTATTATTTATGCAGCTTTTATCCATGCATTACTCATCCATCGGCTATTCATCCATCACCTACCTGACTATCCATCTTGTTTTCCTCATTATTCTTTATTATACGTACTCATTGCTTGTATTCATCCCTCACCATTACCCATCCTTCACCACTACTCATCCATCATCATTACTCATCCGTTACTAACTCATCCGTCACTGTAAATTAACCGTTACCATTAATTCATCCATTACTAATTCATTCATCACCGTAACTCACTTTCCTTCTTACTTTTGATGTGGATTACTTATGCTGTATGTTAAGCCCTGTCAAGCTCTGCCATGCCAAGCCCTCTCAAGCCCTGCCACCCCTGTCAAGCCCTGCCAAACACTGTCAAGCTTCGCCTCGTATATATGTATGATAACACTTTTATTCTCACCCGAAGTCATACAGGAAAAACAACAGCAACATCAACGACCCAACACGTATATAGACATGAGGAAATGAACTTAAGTACTAAAGCAAATAAAAAATATTATAAATAATATTAACGTAATAGTAGAGGACCACCCGTGCCTCCCATCACTTTCCCTCTCCACCTGTGCCTCGTTAATTTTACCTGCATTATTGTTGGTTATTGTATTAAGGGGAAAAGTATAAATTGCATAATGATATACAAAATACGTGTGTTCAATAGAAAAAATAAAGCAAGAAATGTATGAATGTAAGTGAATTGTTGATGTTTGTATGTTGTTAGTTATGTGTTGTTTTGTTTCTTCTTTGTGTGTTTATTGAATTTTATCTTGAAAGGACGAGCTGAAATTATTGTCTTATACTAGATACATATACGAGTTGTATGTATTCTCGTATGTGTTATGTATATACGTGTGTACAGGTGTGTTACATGCACTACATATGCACACACACATACAGTTACATGTATTGGAAAAAATGTATTTGTAAATGCTGCATATTGTTCCGGAAACTTTAAAAAATATATATATGGAATGGAAAAATTCAGTTAAAACCATTCCACGCGGCAGAGAGTGTGAGTGTGCGTGCAAAGTGATGCGGTGTGTGAAGGCATCCGTTATGGCCGCTGTGTGCCTTTATGTTTCGATATAATTTATTATTATGTTACATGATTTTTTTTTATTTCTAGGGGATGAAATGGCACCCCACATGTGAGGGTTAAAGGGTAGTTGTATGAAGAAACAAGATTTTACCATTACTATCGTTTTAATTATTATCATTAATTTTTTGTTATTTTTACTACTACTACTACTAATAATAATAATATTACTACTACTACCACTGACATTATTATTACCAGCAGAAGTTACGCGTAATAAGTATGTTGTTGTTTTGAAAGATAATCCGAATGGCTTTGTACACGTAACACCGTGTTTATGTCAGTCTCTCTCTCTCTCTCTCTCTCTCTCTCTCTCTCTCTCTCTCTCTCTCTCTCTCTTCTTCCATCTATCCATCTCCCTTGAAAGAGGAAGATTCTTTCCCCTCCCCCTTGGGTGAGGCCTACGAGAGACTCTCGTAGGCCTCGAGATGGGTCACGCCGTGCGGATCCTCGTCTCTTCCTCCTCCTGTTGCCGCGGCGGCGCCTCCGCCTCGTGGTGCGGGGCTCCTCGGTGGCCGGTGTCGGGGTCCGTGCCGTGCAGGGGCAGGAGCCTGGAGTCATCGCGGCCTCCTGGTGTGCCAGCGGCGGGACTTGACTCCGGGCTTCGGGTATCCCTCCGAGCCGTGGTGGGTACCGGTGGTTCCAAACATGACGGCAGCCTTTGCCGCTGTGGCGCTGGGCTACGCGGCGTTATGCACCGGCCCGACGGTGAAGCATGCACTCCCGCCAGGCTTGTTCCCCGCACTCCCCCCGCACCTGTTGTTGTTGTTGTTGTTTGCCCTGCCTGGGCAGTGCGAGAACATAATATTATACCTCTTGGGGGCATGCAGGTGGAATGCAATCATGGTGAGCAGTAGCAGAACCGTAGGGGTGGGGGGGGGGGGCTGTACGTAGTCCAGGCCCGGGGTGGAGGATAAGAGCGTGTCTGGCCATCTGTGGTCGTTTGCTCGATCCCCACTTGCTCCCGGTACGTGGATTATTTACTAACAAATATGGGCGGTAAATGTCATTCACATGGTGTGTGTCTACTACTACTACTACTACTACTACTACTACTACTACTACTACTACTACTACTATTACTACTACTACCATTACTTATACGATTAATGTTGTGTGTTTCCTGACCGTACAAACATAATGACCGGTCTGGTTTAATTTTAAAGGCAACAATTAACTGTAAAACGAGGCAATATATTATCTCTCTCTCTCTCTCTCTCTCTCTCTCTCTCTCTCTCTCTCTCTCTCTCTCTCTCTCTCTCACTTGATTTAATGGTTCACTTAAATTGTTACTTTTGTTCTTTCTTTTTCAATGCACATTTTGTTTTTTGTTTTTCTTTTATTGTTATTGTTGTTGTTGTTCTTCTTTTTCTTCTTTTTGCACTTCTTCTTCTTCATGTTTCTTTCTCCTTTACCTTTTCCTTTTCTCTGTCCTCTGATTGTCCTTTCTTCGTCTCCTTCTCGCCCCATCATCATATAATTAATGATCAGTCTCATTCGCGGTCTTGGAGTCTCGAAGCCTCACGAATCTCAGGTCCGAATCCTCTGTGTGAATCGCATGAGATATCCCTCGCATGACATTGGCCTGCATGAGGAGGAAGGTGAGAGTGAGAGGGAAATATAACGAGGGGAAGAAGAAAGGGGGTGGGAGAAAAGAAGGAGGGTAAAACAGTGAGAGGAAGATAGAGGGAGGAAGATGGAAAGATAGTGAAGAGCAGAAAGAAGGAGGGAAAGAAAGTAAAGGGGAGAAATATGAGGGAGATAGAAGGAGAGAGAAAGGAAGGAGGGAAAGACACAAAGAGGAAGAAAAAAGGAGGAGGAAAAAAAGACGGAGTGAAAGACAGTAAAGGGAAGAAGGAAGGAAGAAGAAGAAAGGAAGAGGAAGGAAGGAGGGAAGGAGGGACGCAAGGTGATATTATGTAAAGCATCTCAGTTACCCTTCAGAGAGAGAGATAAAGAGAGAGAGAGACAAAAGAGAAAGATTAATGAACTCACCAGGTTGTCTGTATTTTCCTTGTCTTTTCTCCCTCCCTTCCTCCCTTCTCTCCCTCCGTCCTTCCCTCCTTCCCTCCTTCCTTCCCTTCTCCTCACCCATCCCTTCCTCCCTCCCTCCCTCCCTCTCTCTCCTATCCTCTCCTTCCCTCCCTTCCCACCGTCGACAGAGACAAACAAGTAAAGTTAATTTCGTCAGATTTATATGGTCGTGAAGTCCTGCAGGTTAGGTATCACCACGGCCGCCTTTCTGCACGCACAAACTTTCACAGATTCAAATACACATACATACATGATACATACATACATGACACATACATACATATACATACACAATTATTCGTGCAATCCATCAATCCATCTATTTATCTTTATTTTTATATTTATTTACGTTTTATTTCTTTTATGTTGGAACCCATAGGGCCTGTAAGCTATTTATCTTCCTTCCTTTGTTACCTATATATCTCTATCTATCTATGTGTTCATCAATCTATGTCTATCTATCTGTAAACGAGTCTACTTAACTATCTATCCATCTACATGTAAACATTTACATATATATTTGGTTATTTACTGATTCGTATTTAATCATATGTACTATTATTTACTTTACAGAACACCTAACACAGAGCAGCAGACACATGACACCACACTCACCTCCCTTCCTCTCCTCACCTATACCTATACACTCGCTCCTCTCAGCTTTAGATTATTATATTATGTTTATTGAGTTTCTCTAAACGAATATCCGTCTATTTCCTTCCTTCCTTTTTTTCCTTCTCATTTTCTTTCCTTTCTTCGTTGTGGTGCTCTGTACTGCTTATTTAGTAATTACATGTCCATTAATACCAATTGTGTTGTTATAAGATAATGTAATGCTCCATTACTAGTAAACATTATGATTAAATCATTCAAAATGTCACCGAGCGGCAACCGCCTGCCATGGTGAAATTACTGCCCGTGCTAATTTTCCTAACTTCATCTCACGTCTAATGCTGCTCTCACACAGTCCCGAATTCCTTGCGATTGCCCTTGCGAGTAGCACTCGCCAATTAATCGTAATGATCGGGATATGGTCGCAAGACATTCGTACATGTTCTTAACCACTCGCTACCATTCGCTTATTGTTGCGAATATTAGCAGCATGCTCCTAAAATTCGCAAGGAAAGCATGTTCTTCACTTTTTCGCAACATACTCGTAAGTATTCGTAAGCCATTCTTAATCATCGCAATGTATTTGTAGCGCTCGCAAGGCATTCGCAACCATTCGTTAGGTCTTGTCCTTACGAATTATGCGAACATCTTGCGAATGGTTGCGAATTCCTTACGAACAATGCGAATGGCTTACGAATTTTTATAGAATGTTTGGACCATTTCTTGCCAATCCATTAAGAATGTTGCGAAAGCCTTACGAACGCTTGCGAGTGACTGCGATTGCTTGATAAATGCCTTACAAGCATTAAGAATATCTTATAAATGTCTTGCAACTAAATGGCGATTTTGATACGAATATTGCTCATTCGGCCGGGTAGTGTCGCTAGGGTAGCCCAAAATAGTATAAAATGTCCGCTCTCCCCTTCTCCTTCAATCATTTGTATTGTCATGGCCGAGGCCACAAGACAGGTGGCTACACTTGCCACTCTGGTATCTCAACATGCTGTTGTGACACAGCTTGCTGTTAATGCGCTGCAAGAAAACCAAGAAGAAGAAAGAAGGCTTCATCGTAGAAGACTCAGAAGACCAAGAAGGCCAAGATTGTGTTGGGTGAGGGAATGGCTCTCACACGGAGAGCGGTTGTGGCACTCTCACTACTACAGCCTCATGAGGCTGGCTTGGCCTTCTCAGCAGCCTTCTTGGAAAGGGTAGGAGGATTCTTCACAGCAGAAGCAGACTGTTCGCTGGAAGCCTTCGATGGTGAAGAGTCTTGTGGATGAGGGATAGAGGACTTCCCTCCCCTCTTGGAGCCCCTCGTGACGCCTCTTGGCATGATTAACTTGACTCGATGTGTACTGTCCGGCGGCTGCAGAACAAGTGACGAAGAGACGCAGTCCCAAGAGCAATCGATTGCGCAATCGCTTCATTAATAAGGTGTCGCAAACACTCGCAACACTCGCATGGCCGCTCGCAACATTCGTAAGAAAATCGCAAAAAATTCTTATAAAGGATTCGTATACATTCGCAATGATCGGCAGAAATTCGCAAGCACTCGCAACCATTCGTAAGAAATTCGCAAAGATTCGTAAGGCTTCAAATTTTCATTATTTTTCCTGTCCATTCTTCTCTTTTTTTTGCTGAATACAATATTTTCATAATCGCAAGGATATTAGGGACTGTGTGAGAGCAGCATAAAGGAAGCTTCAAAAAGCATATGGTTATAGAATATTTTGTGCTTAGAATTACATGTTCTTTCACCTGTATCAATATTTGCAGAAAGTCGTGTTACACCCTGTATATAGTATATTGTTACGAGCGAGACAGTGAGTTGTCTAGAGGAATGAGTAGCGAGACTGAAACGCCCGAAACCATAACAAAAAGGTGATGGAAAGAAGTAGATAACAATAACAATTTAATAATATCTAATAAATCACCTTGTAGCAAGGAGTAAGATGATCTTGCTTTTGAAGCACACACAGAGATGACTAAAGAAAATGCTTATATAATCTAAATGACCAATATGTACATAACACAAGATAATTAACCCTAGAGAAAAACACCCAAAAAGAATACTAAGATAAATTTCACCACCAGGTAGTAAAGCAATAATAATGATGTGAGTTGACTTGAGTAGAGCACAGTCAACGGTCAAAAGGGAGTCACCGTTTGCCCA
>JACEEZ010023802.1:31935-50653 GCA_016584305.1 Chionoecetes opilio | reverse complement strand
TGTTTTTGAATATTTGGGTAATTTTAGGTAACACTGTTTATCCTATATATTATATTTGAGTGTTGGGGTTCTACCCATTTGTTATGTAAACTGAGAACAATTGGGTAATTATATATTTTCTAAGGTACTTGAGTATTTGTTCGAGCAGGTACTCATGTTAGATTCGGGAGTCGCGAAGCTTCGGTTGGGAGTAACGTGAGTTTACTTCGGTTCGGACTCGCCAAGGTATGTCAGTTCATTCTCGTCTCTCAACCGAGGTGGACCGAGGCCACCGAGATGACAAGGCCTGATACATCGCCCGTGACGTCACACCATCTAGATCCCACCCACTCCGCTCCCCGTACAAGTTTACCTACCTAGTATCAGTTTATCAGTATAAAAGATATACTGTTATCTTCGGAAATGTTTGTTCTATAATATTATCAAATAAAAAATCGTAAAACACACAAAAGAAATGCCATTATGAGATTTTCAAGAAATATGCATTAACTTAAACTCTTCGCCATTTAATATTTTGCTCGAAAACTTTTTACATGGAGAATATCAATAGAAGCGGAATTTAATTAGGTTTTCATTGATATATTTCGTTTAGTCATACATGAATTAGCAGCATGCATAAATTAGCGTTAACTAAATATTAAAAATCATGAAGCCGGGTAATTTCCTACCTAATATATGTTTATCAGTATCAAAGATATACTGTTATCTTCAGAAATGTTTGTTCTATAATATTATTCAATAATAAACCGTAAAACACACTAAAGAAATGCCATTATGGGACTTTCAAGAAATATGCATTAACTCAATCTCTTCGCCATTTAATATTTTGTGAAAAAACTTTTTACATGGCGAATATCAATAGAAGCGGAATTGCATTAGCTTTCCATTGATATATTTGGTTTTCTGATAAATGAATTAGAACCATACATAAATTAGCGTTAACTAAATAAATAACCTCATCAATCGGGAAGAATTACCCGATTTCATGATGTTATTTATTTAGTTAACGCTAATCTATGCATGCTGCTAATTCATTTACCAGAAAAGGAAATATATCAATGGAAAGCTAATTAAATTCCGCTTCTATTGATATTTTCCATGTAAAAAGTTTTTCCGCAAAATATTAAATGGCGAAGAGTTTAAAAGTTCATGCATATTTCTTGAAAGTCTCATAATGGCATTTCTTTAGTGTGTTTTACGGTTTTTTATTGGATAATATTATAGAACAAACATTTCCAAAGATAACAGTATATATTTCATACTGATAAACATATATTAGGTAGAAAATTACCCGATTACATGATTTTTAATATTTAGTTAACGCTAATTTATGCATGCTGCTAATTCATTTATGACTAAACAAAATATATCAATGGAAAGCTAATTAAATTCCGCTTCTATTGATATTCCCCATGTAAAAAGGTTTCGAGCAAAATATAAAATGGCGAAGAGTTTAAATTAATGCATATTTCTTGAAAGTCGCATAATGGCATTTCTCTTGTGTGTTTTACGTTTTTTTATTTGATAATATTATAGAACAAACATTTTCGAAGATAACAGTATATCTTTTATACTGATAAACATTATATTAGGTAGGTAAACTTGTACGGGGAGCGGAGCGGGTGGGATCTAGATGGTGTGACGTCACGGGCGATGTATCAGGCCTTGTCATCTCGGTGGCCTCGGGTGGACTCGACTCCCCTACAACTACTGCCATAAGGTATTGTACCAGTGTTTTCTATTGTGTTGTGATATGTTGTATTATGGTTGTTTCTTAAGGATGATATTATTTGTATAATAACACTTGCTTTACTGCTTGTGGTGGGTTTATTGCTAAAGGTTATAATTTCTGTTGATATTATTTAGGCTTATTGTGTGTGTATATACAAACAGGACCCGACTCCTGTCAAGGGCCGGGCGGAGCGGCACTCTGTGTGGTTTGATGTTGAGATACTCCAGACTGCCGTGCTGACTGGTATTCCGTGTGACTGTGATGTGTTGTCATCCCTGGTCGGTTACAGTACGCTTATGTCCCTGGTGGAGGTGGCTAGAGGCGTGTGTCCTCTTCCCTACCAATACGACCAGGACGAGTGCGGTTCGGGGCCTGTGTTGGGCCTGTGTTTCCAAGAGGCTGAGTCGTGTGATATATACCTACCCTGACATACCGGTCTGGGGATCTCTACTAGTTTACGTGTAGAGTGGAGTTTAGTAGGAGTTGGTGTTATTTATACTCTACGTAATTATATTCATGTTTTAATTTATGAAGAGTTTCTGTAATCCCGGAGTGTCATGCCAATTGTAGGATTCAATAATCGGGCCTTTACAGTAGTCAAGAGATCAACCGCTTTGTTCTCCTCCTCCTCTACCTCCTTATCCTCCTCCTCCTCTTCCCTCTCCTCCTCTCCTTCTCCTCCTCCTCCTCAGTATATTATATAAATTATCAAAAGTTTATAACACTTCGTTAGCCAATCAATTAATTACGTGACATAAATGAACATAAACAAGTAATTACAGTTTTTGTTCAGAAAGAAAACAAGTCATTAGAGTTTTTGTTCAGAAAGAAAACAAGTCATAAGAGTTTTTGATCAGAAAGAAAACAAATAATAACATTTTTGTTCAGATAAGAAAACTAATAAAAAAATCTTTTGTTCAGAAAGAAAACCAATATATAATTTTTGTTCAGAAAGAAAACAAATATTATCATTTTTGTTCAGAAGAAAACAAATATTATATTTTTTTTTCAGAAAGAAACAAATATTATATTTTTGTTCAGAAAGAAAACAAATAATATAATTTTTGTTCAGAAAGAAAACAAATAATATAATTTTTGTTCAGAAAGAAACAAATAATAATTTTTTTGTTCAAAAAGAATAATTTTTTTGTTTTAAAAAGAAAGTCAATCGCAAAAATATTAAAATTGACTCTGTTTACACTGACTCTGTTTACATTAAAATCAATTTATATTCCTTCAAAACTCCCTTGAGTTTCCATACTATCTACTGAATACACAATTAGCCCCTTGAGACCCAGAACGTAATTTCCATTGTAATTTGGGTACCATTAGACGATTTTTAGTGCATATAAGCAATGTTTTATAGCTATGACCTATTTACTATCCTTGTCCACTACTAATTTGGTATATAAGTTCTTTTCGTAATTTTAAGGCTAACAACAGACTTATTTTCTTTTAGCAAAGGAAAGATCTGGGCGTGAAGGGGTTAAATTACGCTAAAAAGAATATGATATTGTTGCACAATTGAAATCGCGGCAAGGAGTTCACGTGATCCTGGGTTCGATAATAATTGACCTGACATCAATTACTCGAGGTCAGTTTATTCATTAGTTTAGTTTATTCATTTAGTTTATTCATGCATTTCAGTTTATTCAGTCAGTTTTTTCATTCATTTCAGTTTATTCATTCATTTCAGTTTATTCAGTCAGTTTATTCATTCATTTCAGTTTATTCATTCATTTCAGTTTATTCAGTCAGTTTATTAATTCATTTCAGTTTATTCAGTCAGTTTATTCATTCATTTAAGTTTATTCAGTGAGTTTATTTATTTATTAGAATTTGAGGTCAGTTTATGCCTCAAGGGTGGGCGTGAGGGGGGGTGGGCCGCTGCTTCTGCGGGCGTGGTGGAGGGCGGGTGGATTGTTGTGGTAGTGGGCGGTAGGATAGTCATGGTGGGCGTAATAATCTTGATAGTGGGCGTAATAGTTGCGATAGTGGGCTGGAGGATAGTCGCGTTGGGCGTAATAGTCTTGATAGTAGCAGAAGGATAGTTAATGTAGGGGCGGAGGATAGTTATGGTAATGGGTGGGAGGATAGTTGCTGTGGTGGGCGGGAGGATAGTTGCTGTGGTGGGTGGTATTGCGGGCGGTGTTTTGGGCAGGGGATTGTAATTTGCGGCGTCTTGTAGAGGGGCGGGAATGGGCGGGAGGGGCG
Organism: Chionoecetes opilio; assembly: GCA_016584305.1. Taxonomy (NCBI): domain Eukaryota; kingdom Metazoa; phylum Arthropoda; class Malacostraca; order Decapoda; family Majidae; genus Chionoecetes; species Chionoecetes opilio. The sequence goes on along the minus strand of JACEEZ010023802.1, from coordinate 46,707 downwards.
GTGGTGCCCTGAGCGGGAGGGTGTTGGACATTGCGGCGTGAGGGTGTTGTGTGTTGCGGCGTGAGTGTGTGGTGGGTGGCATGTTGCGTGTGCCTGGCTGAGGGAAGGAAAGTCTCGGCGTTGAGGGCGGGAGGCAGGGAGGGGACTTGGGTGGGCTTTTCAACAGTAATGCGGACGGGAGTTTTAGTGGTGGTGTGGGTGGTGGTTTGAGTGGTGGTAGTAGGGATGGTGGTTGGGGTAGTGGTTGGGGTGGTGGTACTTGGGGTGGTGATTGCAGTGGTTGTTTGAGTGGTGATTGGGTTGGTGGTAGTTGAGGTGGTTGGGTTGACCCAACCACCCCTCAAGAGGTTGGTTAAGACGTTGGGTTGGTGATAGTTGGGGTGGTGGTTGGGGAGGATGTTGGTTTGGTGGTTGGTGTAGTGGTGTGGGTAATGGTTGGGGTGGTGGTTGGGTAGTGGTTGGGGTAGTGGTTGCGGTGGTGGTTTGAGTGGTAATTGGGTTGGTGGTGGTTGGGGGCGGTGTTGTGGGTGTAGTGTGGGTGGTGCTGCGAGCGTAGGCTGGCCTTGGCATCGGGGGCCAAGGAGTGCCTTGGCGCCGGCCACTTGTGCCGCGGACCCTTCAGCGCCACGCTGCGGGCGGCGCGGTCCTCACGAGGCGGCACCGTCTCCGCCACTTCGGGGAACTCCTTCTGGAGCTTCCGGATGTTGGCGCAGCCGAGGCCTATCACGTGGCGCCACTGGTGTGGCGCCACTGCCACCTGCGCCTCCACCACCTCCGCCTCGTGCAGTAGCGCCTTGAGGCGATGCGCCGCGGCGGTAACCTGCCGTTGAGGTCCCCGCACCGTGACGGTGGCGGTCACGGCGTCCCGCAGCGGCGGCACCTTCACTACAACGCCGGGAAACTCCTGCTGCACCTTCTTCAACGTGGCGCCGCCAGGCCCGACGATGCAGCGCCGCATGTGGGGCGCCGCGGCCACCGCCACCTCCACCTTCTCCACCTTCCATGAGTCTCTCACGCTTTCCTCCCCACGCTTCTTGGCGCGCCGGACATTCTTCTTGGCCTGTGGCGGCGCGGCCTGCTGCGGCGCGGTCTTCTGCGCGCGGCCTGCTTCTGCTGCTGCGTGCACGCGGGCAGCGCCTGGGCCTGCCCGGGGCGATGCCTCTTGTCGCGGGCCAGCGTCCAGGTCTCGGAGGTGCCGTGCAGGGCCTCGCCGGGGACGTACATCACGCCGGACAAGAGGCCCTGAGCCGCCTCGGCACGGCGCGACTTGGCCCGCGGCCGTGGTTTCTTTTCTTTACTTTAGATGGTTTTTCTTCTTCCTTCAGCTCTGTCAGGTGCTTCCTGATGTTTGTCTTCCTGCACCGCGCTGGCAATGGCGGTGTTTACAGCCTTTGCTTCCCGCTCAGTGGTTTCTGTTTTTCTTCCCTTACTAAATCGTGTCCAATCTTTTCTGGTTCTTCTATGACCTTTGTTTCTTCAATTAATACACTGGTTTCTTTTTCTTGTGTGATCTTCTTTTCGATAATGACTGCTGATTCCTCCTTTTCCTCTTTTTTAGCATATTCTTCCACATCATCAGTAATCCGCTTCGACTTCTTCTTCTTGGTCAGTTGTCGCCACAGCCGCCGAAAGACGTACACACAGCCGCAACAAGTCTTGGGCTCCTTGTCACTCTCCATAACCTTGAGACTTGAATCTGCTTTGGCAATCATCACCGTCTCCCATCTTACTTCCTCTCAGATTCCGTCAAGCAGGCACCCTCGCAATATTAAAGATCTGTTTTTTAAAAATCCACAAAGAGGTTGGAGGTTGGAGTTAAGACGCTTCCCTTCACAGCCAACGCCAGGCTCACCAGACAGCAGTGATGCCAACCCCAAAAATGTCTTCGCCCTACACAGACACTGAAAACGCCCAACATTTCCCTTCATCGCCCTACGGCTCAAGATGAAAATCGACATTTGTCAATATAACCGTTTCCATAATCTTTGTATCATATAAATTATAATAACATACAACAGGGCAACGCATGCTGTTCTTTATACGGATATTTTTGTAATGAAACACCGGTAAAATATACCTTATTGCAGCGTACCGTACCACTCAATGATACGCAACGGTGATTATGATACGAAATGCAACAAGTGGATAAGCTCCCTTCACACATTCCATAATCGAACCACGATAGCGCCACCAATTTGATTATTGACGCTATCGTGAAATTTGACCACAATAAATGCAGACCACGATAGCCTCACAACAATGTCACGCTGCCTGTACGTATGTGTCATGACGGTCGTAAGATGGTCACGATGGATTTCATGACAGCTGTAAGACTACGTCACGAATGGAAAATCAACGGTCATTTTGTCGTCACGATAGAGCTACGATAACCACGACAGTGCCATGACGGTGCCATGAACATATCACGATAGCGGCAAGTGCTAGCCCAACACGTGGGGTTGCCATGGTGATGGAAAAGGAAGGGATGAGATGAAGGTGGGATAAACAGGGGTGGGTGTTTTGGTGATGGAAAATGGGGGAAACGGGGGTAGGGGCTTGGGGAGTAGAAGGCGTTGTGGTACGTTGGTGGGGATGTGAACAGTGGAGTGGTTAAAGGGGGGGGGGGTTATAACCTCGTGGCGAGGGAGTAGGGGGTAGAGAGTAGGGGAAGGGTGGTGTCACCTCGTGGCGGGGGAGTAGGGGGTTAGGAAGTAGTGGGAGGGTGGTGTCACCTCGTGGCGAGGAGTAGTGGGTAGGGGGGAGTCGAGGGTGGGTGGAGGTGAATGAGAAAGGGGGGGGAAGGCGGAAAGGGGTGCAAAAAAAGGGGGAAGGTAGGGATGAAAGCGCGCGAAAAGGGTTTACTTATCATCACGATAGACATAAGACGATAAGGGTAGTGTCACGAAGCGTTACATAGATAACGATAGCGTCACGTCACGTTTTTAGTGCACGCACTAACTTTTCGTGGCCTCGGCCGAGCGCGTCACGAGCGTCACGATCGGTCACGATGGACCCATAACCAGGACCATGACGGCGCTGCGCATTGCATTGTTGGCGCGTTCGTGGTTCCATTATGGAATGTGTGCAGGGGGCTATACCCACCTTCAACAGTCCACATAGGACGGCAGCACGCTCACTCATCTACCTAGCCTGTCCTATCTATCCCTGTTCATGCTTACAGCCACACCAGCGGGCCCCGCAGCTGAGCGATAAATCAGCTGCCAGAGTCACTCATTAGTTATCATTTAACCCCATTTTCCAGGGGTAATAGAAAATTTTAATTGATTAAAAACTACTATTTTTTTATTTTACATATTTCCTTTCGCTTATAAGATTTATCTTTTGCTGCAAAGTAAATAAATATAACTCAAACAAAAAATTCAAAATCGCCTTTACGTTTAGCTCCGTTTCTGTAAAATCGCCCTACGGGCCCCACAGGCCATGATATGATGCTGAAACGTCCCACGCGTAGGGGGATCGCCCTACGGTTAGTAACACTGCCAAACAGTAGTCAGGTTATTCAGCGTGTGGCTTTTACTCTATGGTACATGTTGGAACCTTGTAGATTGGAGGTAAAATATATACTAACACTATTTTCTGTTCGCTGATTGGCTGGCGGGGTCAAAGAGACACCTGATTGGCTAAAGAGTAGTGAGGACAAGAAAGGCATCTTCCTATCTCCAAATTCCCCTTTTTTTTTACTCATATAAAAACTTCATATTTCCTTCCCTTCTTCTTTCCTTCTTTCCTTCCCTTTCCCCCTTTCCGTCCTTCCTTCCTTCCCTCTTTCTTCCTTCCTTCCCCTTTCCTTTCCCTTTCCCTTCCTCCTCCTCCCTTTCTGCTGTAGGTACCAGGTCTAGGGACCAGGGGTCACTGCTGCAGGAGGCATGAAGTGTACGGCGTCCTACATGGAAAGTCACAATCCGCAGTGGATTGAACGGAGCTGGGCCTGATTGACTGCTGCCTCCCAAGAAAGCGCCAGGCAAGGCTGCCGCACCACCTTGAACCTCCACACTGTGTTCACACCATTAAAAAACACACAAAAACATGCCCTATCTATCAAGCACAAAACCTACCCCCCAAACTAGTAGTGTTAGCCATAGTTTACAGCTTTAAAACTTTCCTCACAATTCCATGCAGTTTTTCATATTGGCATGGTATCACTTCTTTTCCGGCCAGCTTCGGCGGGAGGGATGGGTGGGTGGGGAGGAGCCTTCTACTTCCTATCCTTTCTCTCTTATTATCTATTTTAGTGTAGTATAGTTAAAGCAAACATCTTGTAAGGCCCTATCGGTCTGTTGCTGTTTGTGTTTCCTTTGTATTCCTTGTATTCTCCTCTCCTCGGACCCATCCTGGTTTTGAGATTCCATCCTTTTTGGGGGATGACGGACTCCACCTCAGCCCCGTTGGCCACGCAAGATTAGGACGTCTGCTAAATGAAAAAGTTTCTTCTTACAGATCAAAAAACGACGAGCGGACGGCGGTATGCAGCATCACCTTAACCCCTTTCTTACCCCACAGCACGCGGGGTCACTTTTCCTTTTCCCGCAAATATAATCAAAGTTAACGTAATCAAGCCCCCCGTTACATGGACCCTAGACACCCTGCCTGAAAACCCCTCACGCAAGGTTACCAAACAAAAACAAAAGGAACTTAATTACTCTACACAAATGCCAGAAGCATTATTTTAAAGCGAAACGAATTATTAGCATACGTTGTTGCCGAAACGCCAATATCGTTAGTATCACTGAGAGTTGGATCAACACAAAAGATAAACATTTATTAGCTGAAATAGCTTTCCAGGCTATAAGACATTCCTAAATTGTCGCACGCATAAAGAGGGGGAAAGGTGTCATTCTTTACATCAAAGATAATTTGCAAGCAATCGAAATCGATAAAGTAAATCAAGATCATTATGACTCAGTCTACGCAAAGATTAAGCTAAACGGTAAATCCTAACATTGGGACAATATATCGTCCTCCCAAATCAAAGCGGAAGCGATTGCCTCCTCTATGACGAGATAAGTCAGTTGTCAACAATAATAACGATACAATATATGTGGAGATTTTAACCTACCTCGTAAAAACTGGAATAAAAATTCTGCTGATAAAAGAAGGTATGCGATTGCTGATATGGAAAACGAAGTATATTTAAATCAGGTGGTCCGTGAGCCTACAAGGGATAATAGTATCCTAGATTTAGTTTTCATACCGACATTGATCTGATTGATTACTGCGATATAGGTGAACGTCTAGCAAACAGCGATCACAGTTAATCAGATGCGGCATAAATTGAAATGTAGAATCACAGAAAATCGGTTATTAGTTCCCAATTATAATAAAGCGGATTTCACGAAGATCAGCAGGGTACTAGCGAAGTTGATTGGATTGACCTCCCTAAACGGTAATAATGCGGAAAAACATGTGTAATGCATTCACAAATAAATCCGATCGGTGGTTGAAAAAACATGTTCCCATGGTAGGAAAACGTCTGAATAACATAAACAGACCCAGTTGGATGAATAATGAGATCAACAAATCATTGGCAGAAAGCCCCGGCGTAAAAAGTTTACAAGCGATCAAATGCGGACGGCGATTATAGGAATACAATGACGTAAAACGACGTTGCAGGGATTAATTAAGACTAAAAAGCGTGAGTATGAGAAAAAATTGCAAAGGAATCCAAATCAAACCCGAAAAGGTTCTTTCAATACGTTCGAATAAGAAAAACGTCAAAACTAGTATTGGGCCACTGAAAGATAAAAATAACATCTTGGTAAATGATAATAAGAGCATGGCAGTCGTACTCAATGCTTACTTTAATGCGGTATTTATTAAAGAAGACGAAGCTCCATTACCAGAACCCAGTAACATGTATGCGGGACTCAAAAGTGATAGATTGGAAATAGGAGAGATAACAGTAGACGAAGTATCAAAAATTTGCAGAAACTTGACCCAGCAAAATCCGTGGGGGTGGACGAAATTTTCGCCGCGATTACTTCGCGAATGTCACAGTCAAAATTTCGCTTCCACTAAAGATTATCCTCATAAATCGCTAAGGACAAAAATGTTCCTAGTATGTGGAAATTAGCTAATGTTACACCGATATTCAAGAAAGGGAGTAAGAGCCTCGCAAGTAATTATCGCCCAATTAGTCTAACGTCTGTGATTGTTAAACTATTTTAGAAAATACTGCGGATAAAATAGTGTCTTTTCTCGATGAAAAAAACTCAAAATTAAACTCGCAGCATGGATTTCGAAATAAGAGATCATGTTAACAAACCTACTGGATTTTTTAATGTCATTATTCAAACTGGGACGCTAAAATTCCCTCGGATGTAATATTACCTTGATTTTCAGAAAGCCTTCGATACAGTTCCCCATAAGCGACTTTTGACCAAGCTAAGGGCACATGGCTTGGGAGAGCAACTATGTTCATGGATTGGCGATTGGCTTTTAAATCGTAAACAACGGGTAGTAATAAATGTTTTAAAACATCTGATTGGTTAGATGTTACTAGTGGGGGCCTCAGGGCTCGGTCTTGGGTCCCACTCTTTTTTTGATATATATCAACGATCTGGACTGCGGGCTTGTATCTAAAATATCGAAATTTGCAGACGACACCCAAAATTTGGCGGTAAAGCATATACTAGAGAAAACTGCGAACTCATACAAAGTGACCTCGACAAACTATCAGACTGGAGTGTAAATGGCTATTAAAATTCAATGCCGATAAATGTAAAGTAATGCATATAGGCAACGATAACCTCAAATATAACTATCAAATGCAAAATAAATCGTTAACTGAAGTACAGCAAGAAAAGGATTTAGGTGTCATCATCAGTAATGATCTTAAACCATCCGCTTGCTAGCTGCCAGTAAAAAGGCGAATATGAGTTTGGGCTTTATTAAACGCAATTTTGAACACAAAACTCCGAAAGTAATGACACAATATACAAAGTCCTTGGTTAGGCCACACTTGGAATATGCCGTCCAATTCTGGTCGCCCTGTTTCGTAAAAGACCAAGCCAAATTGGAATCAGTGCAAAAAAGAGCAACCAAACAAATTCCATCTCTGCGAAATTCATCTTATGAAGAGAGACTGCGGAAACTTAATATGTTTTCCTTTAAAAGGGTCGTGAATCCGTGGGGCTTGATAGAAACCTTTTAAAATCCTAAAAGGATTTGATGTCATTAATCAAGAGAACCTATTCGAGCTTTCAACTCAAGTGACAACAAGAAAAAATGGTTTAAAACTAAACGTCAACGTTTTCATCACTGATCTCCGTAAAATTATTTCAATGTGAGAGTCGTTGATCGATGGAACAAGTTACCAGCAAAAGTTTTCAAAGCCAGCACAATAAATAAAAATTTAAAACAGACTTGACGCGCACTGTAAAGTAAATGGGGGATTGATAGTGCCCTGCGAATTCATATTTTGTCCCCGGATCGATTAGTTGTAGTGGTAGTGGTAGTTGTATTAGTATATTTCATACCCTATTTTTCTGCACTATGGGAAAATTCCATGTTCCTATCTTCTTTTAAGGACATGGTATCCTTTTCCAACTGTTTTTTTACAAGTAGTTGATAGTTAGTAGTATGTAGTTTAGCAGATAACCCTCGCATGGACCAATAGGTCTCCTGGGTCTGTTATTTCCCATGTAATCCTATGTAATCCTCCTCCCCATTTAGTTGATAGTTAGTAGTGTGTAGTAACACAGATGTCCTAATTATGGGACCAATAGGTTCCCTGGTGTCTGTTATTCCTATATTTCCTCCTCCTCCTCCTCCTCCTCCTCCTCCTCCCCCTCCCCCTCCTCCTCCTCCCTCTCCCTTTTCCCTTTCCCTTTTTTCCCGGGCCCCACCACAGACACAACAGCACCGTTCAACATGCTGAGTGATGGGAAATGCGCGGGATTTCAACACTTGGACATCCTCAACGACGCGATGACACCCCAATACTGCTCTGACATCATCAAGGGTTGTGTTTTTTTTCTTTTATGGCATGTCAATACGGCCTATTGTCTGTCTACCTGTCTGTTGTAGCGTGTCGTGTTTTGAGGCCACGCAACGAAGTGATGAGAGCACCAATGTTTGGACGACAGCTCACGCGTTGATTTGTTTTGTGAGTTTTTTTTATAGATATTTGAGAGGTAAAGTAAATCACACCTTGTAAGGAAAATATTTTGAAATGAATGAGTTATCACATCCAATTGCAGGCATCGCTTATCAGTTAAAAGATACAGGCGGCCTCTTGTAGTATCTTTCATTCATATATATTTGCCTATATTGTTGTCCACCTCTCTCGACTTTTTTCTTTCTTATTTGAACTCACTTCTCCGTTACTTTTTTTTTGGAGTAATGACAACGAAAACTATGTCATTTAAATGAAGATATTTCCTCCTCTCCTTATGAAGATGTACATTTTGGCAAATTCTATTGGTTATTTTTTTTCTCTTTCTCTTTTAAATGTGGGGGAGAAAAAAGTAAAAATGAAATAAAAAACATATGGAGGACAACATTACACCATGAATAATAATGAGGAAGAAAGGGCTGGCAACCACTTATTATGTGAAGGAGAAAAAGCTGCGAGGAAGACAACTGCTACAGGATAACGAGATAGGCGGAAGAAAACAACAAATGGAGGAAGCCAAAGCAAGACAAAAAAACTGCAGCGCAAATACAATGAGGAAAAGAAACACAATAGAAGACGAATAATATACAGGAAGACAAAAGATGAAAGAATACAACATCACTAAATACATAGGAATGAAAAAAACCCACACGACTATAACACAAGAAATAATATAAAAATACGTCAGATGTGAGATATGGTACTTTCGCATATGATAGCAAGAGGAATTTTTTTGAAGCCCTTGATTCTTCTTTGGGCTTCTTGACCGTCGACATTCCTTCCTCGACATACAAACAACAAGGTCATCAGAGAACACACAAGTGTTGTCTGAAGTACTGTACCGTAGAGGTATTTCGGTCAAGGTCGTGTTTTTCACAGTAACTCCTACCAGAAAAATTAAAAGAATATGGTACTTTTAGATGGGTATAATTGTATAGAGATGTACTGTTTAAAAGATAAATAGGTGTAATTGATAGATGAGCAATAGGCAAGTGGTGGGGAAACATATGCATGAATTATATGTAATAACTAGATAAGATATATGCCTAAATACAGTTAACAGTATTATACGTGGAAGAGAGAAAGAGAGAAGAGAGATAGAGAGAGAGAGAGAGAGAGAGAGAGAGAGAGAGAGAGAGAGAGAGAGAGAGAGAGAGAGAGAGAGAGAGAGAGAGAGAGAGAGAGAGAGAGAGAGAGAGAGAGAGAGGAGAGAGGGAGAGGAGGAGAGAGAGAGAGAAAGCAACGAAAGGAAATGCCAGGAGGCCATACACAGCGTCTTATCGCGAGGTCCACAAACACCGTCCACTACTGGGTCAAGGAGAGGAGGAGGAGGAGGAGGAGGAGGAGAGAGAAGAGTAAGGAGGAAAAGGAAGGAACCAGGAGGAGGAGTATAGAAGAAACAATAAAGGAAAAAAATACGAAGAAAAAATAAGAGAAATGGAACATGGCAAGATAATGAAGTAGTAAAAAGTTGTTCGGAATAGAGAAGAAAGCCATGTTAAGGAGGGACCGTGTATAAATGAAAGAACAAAAGAGCATCGTAAGGGAAGATAGAAAGGAGGTGGCGGCTACCATGGATTTGTGGGTGTGAAACTAATGTGCATCTCATTAAAAACTCTAACGGCGCCTTTGTTTCCTGCTGTCACTGCGACCATACATTGACCGCCAAATATTGCTCTAAATCCATCCCTTTCGTTACCCGCATTACTTTTTTATTTGACCTCTTTTCCTCGTCTCAGGTCAAGAGAGAGGTCACGCCACTTTTCATCTATGCCCCTCACAGAGTTCTGAGGTATTCCAGAGTATTTGTGTCCCCAGTCTTTTAGTTTTACCCCAGCAGGAAAATAACGTAAGGGTCCTCCCCCGCCACCCTTAACAAAACACCCCTAGATTTTATTGCTCTTCTGACCACATCACTACTCGATCTTATTGGAGGAAAACAGAATTAAAGCCGAGTCTCACCATTATCCTAAAAACGGAAACGACTTAAAATGCCGTTGATATTACTGTTTGGTGGGATCATATCATAACAAGCGAAGGGAAAGCAAAGTAATTTAGGACATATTTGTAAGTAGATAATAAACAAATTGGTGTCAACATATTCAATCTTATGGAGGAACAAACAAGTTATATTAGACCTGACAAGGAAATGACATGAAAAACGTTAATATTACTGTTTTGGTGAGAGTATATCATAACAAGGGAACAGTTAGGACAATTTAGTCTTTCTATGTGTCAATAAATAATAGAATTTGTGTCCAAAATATGCGCGAAAGCTTTTGGGTGAATACGTGCTATTTAACGTGTGGTTTCCAGTGACCCTGTTATGGCGAGGCCGTGGGTGTTTGTATCTGTGGGTGATCAATGTGTGTGTGGTGTGTGTGTGTGTGTGTGTGTGTGTGTGTGTGTGTGTGGTGTGTGTGTGTTGTGTGTATGGTGTGTGTGTGTATGGTGTGGTTGATCAATGTGTGTGTAATGTGTGTGTGTGTAATGTGTGTATTTACGAGGAACTACCTCGTGTAGGTCCCTCACGGCCTCTTGTAGCGTCTTATTGTTCTTATGTTTGCTTATGTGGGTATGTGTGTATTGTGTGTTGTGTGTAATCATTTGTTTGTCTGTGTGTGGTGTGTGTGTGTGTGGGTGGTGGTGTGGTGCCGTGTGTGTAAGTGGTGTGTGTGTGTGTGTGTGCAGTGACAGCCGCGCAATAGATCCCTCCTCCCTTGCACCCCCCCCCCCCTTGCCTGTTTGTTCCCAATGTGAGTGGTTATGGGGTGATTATGATAACCTTTTTCATAGTAGTCATGCTGATTAAAAAATGAGTGGCTTTGTCAATACTGATAGTGAATAATGGTAGTAGTAGCAATAATGGTAATAATATGATTAAAAAATCGATGATGGATCAACATATTGTTATCACCATTAGTATTACTGATATTATTATTCTCGTTACTATTCATTATCATTGTTATTGTTATTATAATATTACCAACATTATTGTAATTTCCTTATTATTAGCATCATTGTTATTGTTATCATTATCATTATTATTATCATTTTCTACAATTCTATCATATACAGGCCAATAAATCAAGCACTCATCCATCATAACCAGAATCATGTCCAAATTACAAAATATTAAGCTTTGATGTTAAATGAATATCATTTTTCACTGCAGTTGTCCGTATTTATAGCACCAAAGTAGGGCAAGTGGAGTTACTGATTCACGCAAAATATAATAATAAATAATAATAAGAATATGATAATTTTATTGTTCAGCACACGAAGGTATGCAGGGGTAAAAAGAAACTAACAACAATAAATATACATAGTAAAATGAACATGACGAAATGAACTTAAGTGCTTACAACCAAATAGAATTAGAATATGTAGTATATGAGTTATGTCGATCATCATAACGTCCATCATCCAACACCACCTGTCGTCCTGTCGTCACTGTCAGTGGTCCGTGTTTCCTCGGTGCAGGCGTCGTGCGACCCTCTAGCCTGCCTAAGGTTTGCTCTAGCGGATGGATTGTCAGCATCGCGTTCTTGACTTGACGCTGGGCATAGGGCCGACCATATTCAGATCACACATCTTTGAATGGCAACTGTGTGAGTCATAGAGCCAGAGCTGAGGATGGTCTTTCTGTCGACCCAGCGGTCATCTCAGACGCCCTAAATGGCTTACTACATCTCACCAACTCCTGACACTGCAGAACTGCCCCGCCGCCCCCCTTCCTCCACCCCCTAAACCACCAGCCCACCAACCAACCAACTGTCCCGCGTCTGTCGTCCCCTTTCTTCCCCCGAGAGGCCCCAACAAGGAGGTCGTTTCTTCACTCATTTCACCCCAAGCGCACACACACACACACACACACTACGTAATCGTCTAGCCACGCTACCACTCTCATCCAAGATTACCTCCACACCCTTTCTTCATTTACACCCTTCCACCCACAACCTCTGTCATTCCTTAATCCCATCCCTCCCCATTTATATAAGACACAATCCTCTTTCTTATGTGTTTTACCTAACGCAATCCCTTGGAGGCCGTTTTGTCGTGGTGTGCAGATTTACCCAACCGTGGTAGTGTAGGGGATACGCAAGGCCCTCTTCCGTGTGTAAATCGCGGGCGCCGATAAAAGGCAGTAACTCATAGACCACTGTATACCTGGACTGTTCACGCGAGCAATGTTTTGAAATTCGAGGAACTGGAACCCCAAATGCCAGGGGTCGCTGGCAGTTTTAATTCACTTTTTTTTGATAATAAGTTGGTCTACTGGCAAACAACATATGGGCTTATCCACTGCACTTAAAACACAGAAGTATAATATTAAGAACGAGTTTCTTCTATATAATATTGTATAGAAGCCTGATTCTGTAAAACATTGTATATAACCATACCAAGGAGGTTCTAGTTGAGGAGGCGAGGTAAATGTTAACTCTATCTAATAATATAAGCGAAGTGTGTCTGTTCTGTGTGTGTGTGTGTGTGTTGTGGTGTGTGTGGTTATAGGTTCCGCCCCCAGTGCGCAAACACCTCTATGGCCATTTTGATCAGGTTGACCAGGGGAAGGTCATAAAAGCCCACTTATGCGATGATCCCGAATCACTTTTTGTTTTTCTTTTTTTTAGGCATCCTATTTAGCGAGAATTTTGAAAACAAAAGTGGGTTGCGAGAATTGAGGAAACCTTGATGTAGGGTGATGGGTAATGGTGAGTGAATGGGTGGGGTGATGGGTAAGGGTGTGGGTGTGGGTTGGAGTGAATGGTTGGGGGTGATGGGTTATGTGGGGTGAATGGGTGATGGTTGAGGGAATAGGTGGGGGGTATGGGTAATGGTAAATATAAAGCGAAGTGTGGTCTGTCTGTTCTGTTCCGGTCTGCTGTCTGTGTGTTTGTGTGTGTGTGTCTTGTATAAGGTTACCGCCCCCCCGTGGCGCAATCACCTCCATATGGCACATTTTGGAACCGTGTTGACCAGGGGAAGGTTTTTAAGCCCAATTATTAGATGATCCGATCCCTTTTTTTTTTTTTTTTTTTAGCAGCCTATTCGCGATCATTGTGAAAAAAAAGTGGTTTGCGAGAATTGAGGAAAACCTTGATGTAGGTGATGGTTAATGGTGGAGTGAATGGGTGGGGTGATGTGTAATGGGTGTGGGTGATGGGTGAGTGAATGGGGGGGGGGGTGATGTGGTTGGGGGTGATGGGTGATGGGTGAGGGAATAGGTGGGGGGTGATGGGTAATGGTAATATAAGCGAAATTGTGTCTGTCTGTCTGTCTGTCCTGTGTGTGTGTGTGTGTGGTGTGTGTGGGTGTAGAACACATAAAAAATATAATTGTGTGTGTGGGTGTGTCTGGTATAGGTTCCGCCCCCCGTGGCGCAATTCACCTCATATGGCACATTTTTGGACCGGGTTGACCAGGGGAAGGTTTTAAAAGCCACTTATGATATGATCCGATTCACTTCTTTGTTTTTTTTTTTAGGGGCAGCCTATTAGCGATAATTGTAAAAAAGTGGTTGCGAGAATTGAGGAACCTTGATGTAGGTTGATGGGTAATGGTGGAGTGAATGGTGGTGTGATGGGTAATTGGTGTGGGTTGATGGGTGAGTGAATGGGTGGGGGGTGATGGGTTGGGGGTGTGGGTGGATGGTGAGGGATATAGGTGGGGGTGATGGGTAATGGGTAAGTGAATGGGTTGTGTGGTGATGGGTAATGGGTGAGTGAATGGGTTGGGTGTGATGGGTAATGGGTGACGTGAATGGGTGGTGGTGATGTGATGTTTGTCGTCATTTTTCCGACTTTCGTTGACACGAACACGTATTAATGAAATGACGCTTGTTGATTGATACTCATGTGACGTCATCCGTAATATGCTTCGGTTGACGCAGCGAATCACAACGCACACATTGATCATCAGCTTTGGAAGACACTGCGTCACCACCACCACCTGCAATGTTGCCCGGTCACGTGCTCGCCCATGTGCCGCGGGTATCGCCGGATTGACGTGTTGTCGACCAGAATTTGGTGCTGACTTTTGGCACTTATCAGGACCTTTGTCACAGGACGAGGCCAGATGATAGACGCAACCTCTCCCCGACCGAGAAGATAGCGACGAAGGATGGATGGAAGGAAGGGGAGTGTGTGTGTGTGTGTGTGTGTGTGTGTGTGTGTGTGTGTGTGGGTTGTGCTGTGTGTGTGTCTGTGTGTTGTGTGTGTGTGTGTGATTGATGAAGACCTTAGTGTTAATGGTGTGGTCTCCACTCTTGGTAGATGATCAGAATACTTTGTATTGTCAAAAAATATCCCTGGAAACAGTAATTGGATAAAAAATAGTTTTGTAGTCGTGCAGTTAAGATGAAATAATGAAAAAAAATGGAACTGCCTGTGTATAAATTGAATTACAGAGTTACTTAACTCTTGTGATTTGATATTCTAATGTTAAAAATGTCACGTTTTTGGATATTATTCCTACCGTGTGTATTTATGCGCTCTTCCCGTGGCATGTATAAATAGATACTTAAAATGCTTGCTTTGCATACATGTATTTAACCTTAAAAACCTGTCACTACTTTATACTATCAATCCTCAAACATAAATTTGTCCACACGATAATCCTTAATAATCAATTAAGCG
>JACEEZ010023802.1:21935-26935 GCA_016584305.1 Chionoecetes opilio | reverse complement strand
TGGTATTCTACCTTTCCGTATGGTAAAAGCTCAGAGAGAGTATAGAAGGGGACGGAAGAAAAGAAAGCAAGACGTGTAGGGAGTATAGGGGGAGGCGCCGAGGTTGCCTGCACCATGAAAGGGTGAGAAAAGGGAGGGAGATCAAAGGGAAAGAGAGAGTAGAGAGTAAAGAGAGAGAGAGGGAGAGAGGAGGACGTATAAGGAGACCACGCAGAGGGGGAGAATCGAGGGAGGGAGAAGATGAGGGAGAGTAGAAGGTTGTTTATAGTACGATTTATAGAGGGAGAGGAAAAGAAAAGAGGGAGAGGCAAGAGGTTTCTGGTCAGTCTTATACGTACCATGAGTACTTTTCAGTCACTTTTAGAGAGCGTGAGTGACAAGCGGCTAAAGGCTGAATTGTCAACGCGAGCAAGTGGTGAGTCTCTCTCTCTCTCTCTCTCCCTCTCTCTCGGTCGCTCTCTCTCTCTCTCTCTCTCTCCTCTCGGTCTCCTCTCTCCTCAGTCTCGTCTCTCCTCATCCTCCAAATCCTCTGTCTCTCTCTCCGTCTACATCCCTCTCTCATCTCTCCTCCTCTCCTCCTCCTCACTCCGACAGTAGATCTCTCCACAGGTCTCGACTCTACGGTCTCGTCTCTCCTGTCTCATTAGCTTATCACACGTGGCTCCCTCCCCTCTACCAACCCCTTCATCTCTCTCGTCGCCCTTTGCTTTTTTCAGGCCCATACATACTTATTCATAATCGAACCCCCTGTTTTCCTTCCATTCCTTCCCCTCTTCACACCCTTCTCAGCCGGCATGAGAAGATTAATCAAAAAGAAGGCCGATACGATATGTTGCATCTCATCGAACGAAAGTAATGGTTGGGTTTTTCTCTCCTCGTTGTGGTTCTTCTATCTCCGTCCCTTGTTTTGGTTTCTCATATTATTATTCCTGGAAATAGTTTATGGGATTTCTGGTTTTTGGTTAGTGGGGAGTGTTATGTAAATTGTTAAAAGTTTTTTGATAGTTTTGGTTGTGCAGATGTTGAGAATTCGTAGAGCTAGATATAGAGAGATAGAGGAGTAACTGATACATAGAGTCGAGACGCTAGCGAGAGATCATATGACGATGATAGCGAGGAGAGGGATAGAGAGAGAGAGGAGAGAGGAGGAGAGAATTAGATAGCGAGAGACATGTAATGGTGGAGGGATGAGGTGGTGGATAGCAATTTCCACACACTTCTTTAAAACACACACACACACACACACACACAAACACACACACACCACTACACAACACACACACACACCACCCAAACAAAACCACACACACACCCTTGAACATCACACACACACACACACACACACACACACACACACAACTCACCCCTGAAAACAACCCCATAATTCACATACCAGTACAGCATAAATCTAATGTAAGAAAAAAAAGAGTAAAAACTGAAAAAACGTAGCGAAGCGCAGCCGCTAATAAAGTTAATTTATATACTGGAAAAAAAAAACTGAAAAACACACACACTGAAAAAAATATATAACAACTTAATCGAGCTAAAAATAACATTCCCTACGTACGTTTTAGCAAATTATAAAAATACAGTATTATATAAGAAACGTAATATTTTTTTTCACCGTATTGTTATCTGTGGTACAAATTATGTTTTTTGGGAATCGTCACTATGTTATTTTATTTTTTTCGCTGTATGGCTTCCGGTGTAAATATAACAATAATAGTGGGATTATTATTATTATTATTATTTATTTTATTATTATTTTATTATTTTTTGTCCACCATGAAGCACACTGAGGGAGGGGGAAGTTGCCGGATTGCGAAGTGTATGTATGTTATGTATGTATGTATGTAATGTATGTATGTATGTATTTATGTATGTATGTATGTATGTATGTAGGGCATTGTAGGCCTATAGATCACAGAACTTCTCCACAAAACAATATCATTAAAAAAATATAACATGCATTAGACATAAATACAATGGAGTTACGTGAAAATCGTATCATCCAATCGAAGAATCGCATTAAAAACTAGGGGGGTGGGCACTCATTAGAGCGCATACCTCCTCCCTATATTTCAGCAAATGGTTGCTGATGGGCAAACAGTGTGATTATATATAGTATTATTCCTCAGTATGAGCGCATACCTCCGGCCGAATATTCAATCAATTTGTTTGCCCATGGCAACAGTTGTCAAGACAAGTCATCCAAAATTAAATCAGTTCTTCCTTGAACCAAATAGACCTTTGGGTATACTGAGTGTTTGGTCCAAATCTTTGGTACTTTTCGAGAAATCCTGTACACTAACAAACAGACAGACAGACAGACAGATCGGGGTGAAAAACATTACCCCTCCAACTTCGTTGGCGGAGGTAATCAGAGATTCAATTACTAAGATGGAGACGATGGCCATGTAATAACCGTGAAACATATATTTTAACGTTACCATTTACACTATATAATTTTTCTATAATGTAACTGTGTAACGTAAATATTGTTTTCACTGTTAAACTGGCCATCGTCCCTCCACTCTTAGCATTGAAATTCTCTGATTACCTCCGCCAACGAAGTTGGGGGTAATGTTTTTCACCCCGATCTGTCTGTCCTGTCGTCTGTTTGTTAGTGTACAGGATTTCTCGAAAAGTTACCAATAGATTTGACCAAACTCGTATACCAAGTCTATTTGGTATAAGGAAGAACTGATTTAATTTTGGATGATCTCTTGACAACTGTTGCCATGGCAACCAATTGATGAAATATTCGCCGGAGGTAGCGCTCATACGAGTGCATTATATATTAATAATCACAACTGTTGCCATAGCAACCATTTGATGAAATTATCGGGCGGAGGTATGCGCATCAGTACGAGTATTCCCCCCCCCCTAGTTTTTTAATGCGATTCTTGCGATTGGATGATACGATTTTGCACGTAACTCCATTTGTATTTATGTTCTAATGCATGTTTATTATTTTTTTTAAATGATAATTGTTTTGTGGGGGAGAGTTCTTTGATCTATGGCCTAAATGCCCTACACATACATACATACATGACATACATACTACCATACATACATAACGATACATACAATACATACATACATACAAAGATCGAACTTCGGCACTCGCAACTTCCCTCCCTCCAGTGCTTCAATGGTGGACAAATAATAAATCAAAAATAATAATAATAATAATAATAATATAATAATATAACTATTATTGTTATATTTAACAGCCGGAAGCCATACAGGAAAAAAATAAAATAAAGTAGTATGACGATTCCCAAAAACATATATTTCTACCACAGACTAACAATACTGTGAAAAAAATATTACGTTTCTTATATAATTACTGTAATTTTTATAATTTGCTAAAACGTACGTGGAATTTTTATTTATTAGCTCGTTAGTTGTTGATTTATTTTTTTCCGTGTGTGTGTTTTTCAGTTTTTTTTTCCAGTTATATAATACGTTATTTCGCGGCTGCGTTTTTTTCAGTTTTTAACCTCTTTTTTTTTTCTTACTTAGATTTGCTGTACTTTGTATGTGAATTATGGTGTTTGTTTTTAGGGGAGTGTGTGTGTGTGTGTGTTTGTGGTGTGTGTGTGTGGTGTGTTTCAGTGTGTGGTGTGTTTGTGTGTGTGTGTGTGTGTTGTGTTGTGTGTGTGTGTGTTGTGTGTGTGTGTTGTGTGTGTGTTAAAGATTGTGTGAAATTGCTATCCAACCACCTTTCCCTCCCTCCCCTCCTCTCTCTCTCTCTCCTCTCTCGTCTTCTCTCTCTCTCATCTCTCTCTCTCTCTCTCTCTCTCTCTCTCGTCTTCTCTCTCTCTCTCCTCTCTCTCTCTCTCTCTCTCTCTCTCCTCTCTCTCTCTCTCTCTCTCCTTTTCACCTCATCCTGCACAACCCAAACTATTCCAAACTTTTACGGAATTCTAAAACATAACAACAATAACAATCCCCACTAACCAAAAAAACCAAAAACCAGAGACTCCCATACACTATTGTCCAGGGAATAATATATGAGGAAACCATAAACAAGGACGTAGATAGAAGACCACAACGAGGAATAAAAACCTCCATTACTTTTCGTCGAAATGAGATGCAAACATATCGTATCGAGCTTTTTTGATTATCCTTCTCATGCTGCTGAGAAGGGTAGTGAAGAGGAGAAGGAAGGAAGGAAAATACAGGGTGGGATGAAATAAGTATGTATGGGCCATGAAAAGAAGGGGAGAGAGATGCAGGGTGGGTGAGAGGGGAGGGAGCATGGTTAATAAGCTAATTGAAGAGAGAGAGAGAGAGAGAGAGGAGAGAGGAGAGAGGAGAGATGCGAGAAAGAGAGAGGAGAGGAAGGAGAGAGAGAAGAGAGAGAGAGAGAGACCTCCACCCTTGCTCGCGTTGACAATTCGCCTTTAGCCGCTGTCACTCACCTCTCTAAAAGTGACTGAAAGTACTCATGGTAACGTATGAAGACTGACAGACCTCTTGCCCTCTCCCCTCACTTTTCTCCTTTTCCTCTCCTCCTATCATCGTATACACCTCTACTCTCCCTCCTCTCTCTCCCTCCCTCGACTCTCCCTCCCTCTTCGTGGTCTCCTATACGTCCCTTCTCTCTCTCCATCTCTCTCTCTTTACTCTCTCTACTCTCTCTTTCCCTTTGATTCTCCCCTCCTTTTCTCACCCTTTCATGGTGCAGCAACCTCGGCCGCTCCCCCCTATACTTCCCTACACTGTCCTTGCTTTTCCTTTTCCCTTCCTTCCCCTTCTATAACCTCTCTCTGCTTTTACCATACGAAAGTAAAATAACATTGAAAATAAGGTAAGTTTGACAGACATGGTACAACTCCATCAGTGGTGAAAGAATAACACACACACACACAGTAACAACACACACACACACACCCACACACACACAACACACACACCGACACACACACACACACACACACACCACCACACACCACACTCACACACACACACATACACACACACAGCCACAC
>JACEEZ010023802.1:11935-16935 GCA_016584305.1 Chionoecetes opilio | reverse complement strand
GTGTGGAAAAATTTTATGTTGAGGATGATAGTAGAATAGGTGACAGTGTTTTTAAGGTTCATACATGTATGCAAGCAAGCATTAAGTGATCTTATTTATCCCTGCACGTGAGGTGGTTGGGGACCAGGATAGGGGGAGACTGGGAGGGGTGGGCCAGGGGAGCGCTATAAATACCACACTGTGAATAATATCCAAAAACTGACATTTTTACTTTAGATATCAATCACAAGAGTTATAAGTACTGTAATTTCAATTTATACTACAGCAGTTCCATTTTTTTTTTTTTTCATTATCACTCTTAACTGCACGAGCTAAAAATATTTTTAATCAATACTGTTTTCCAGGGATTTTTTTGACAATACAAGTATTATCATCTACCAAAGTGGGAGACACACCATCACTAAGTCGTCATCACATCACACACACACCACACACACAGACACCACACACAGTCACACACACACACACACACACACACACACACACACACACACCCACACTCCCCTCCTCCATCATCCTTCGTCGCTCTCTTCTCGTCGGGGATAGGTTGCGTCTATCATCTGCCTCGTCCTGTGACAAAGGTCCTGATAAGTGCCAAACGTCAGCACCAAATTCTGGTCCGACAACACGTCAATCAGGCGATAACCGCGGCGACATGGCGAGCAGTGCCGGCACTTGCAGGTGGTGTGGTGAGCGGTCTTCCAAAGCTGATGATCAATGTTGTGCGTTGTGATTTCGCTGACGTCAACCCGAAGCATATTACGGATGCCGTCATGAGTATCAATCAACAGTCTTCATTTCCATTATACGTGTTCTGTGTCAACGATAGTCTCGACAAATGACGAACAAACATCACATCACCCCCACCCATTCACTCACCTCATATGCCATCACCCCCCAACCCATTCCACTCACCCATTCCCATCACCCACACCCATTCAACTCACCCATGACCCATCACCGCCCCCCTATTCCCTCACCTCCATCACCCATCACCCCGCAACCCATCACCCCCACCCTTCACTCACCCTCACCCCCAGCACCATTACCCATCCACCCCCCACCCATTCACTCACCCATTATACCCATCACCCTACATCAGGTTTCCTCAATTCTCGCAACCCACTTTTTTTCACCATTAACTCGCTAATAGGCTGCTAAAAAAAAAAAAAGACGTGATCGGATCATCTCATAAGTGGGCTTAATAACGCTGCCCTGGTCAACCCGTGTTCCAAAATGTGCCATATGAAGGTGATGGCGGCACGGGGGGCGGACCCTATACCAGACACACACACACACACACACACACACACACACACACACACACACACACACACAGACGAAGACAACAGACCACTTTCGCTTATATTTACCATTACCCATCACCCCACACACCTATTCCCTCACCCATCACCCAGCAACCACCCAAACCCATCACCCCCCCCCCCCATTCACATCACGCCATCACCCCACAGCCATTCCCCATCACCCCACCCATTCACTCACCATTACCCATCCCCTACCTCAAGGGTTTCCTCAATGCTCGCAACCCACTTTTTTTTTCACAATTACTCGCTAATAGGCTGCTAAAAAAAAAAAAAAAAAAAAAGGGATCGGATCATCTCATAATTGGGCTTAAAACCTTCCCCTGGTCACCCGGTTCCAAAAATGTGCCATATGAGGTGATTGCGCCAACGGGGGGCGGAACCTATACCAAACACACACTCCACCACAGTCAGACAGACAGACGACAGAACAGACAGACACACTTTCGCTTATATTTACCATTACCCTTATACCCCCCACATATTCCCTCACCCATTCACCATCACCCCCAACCCATCCCCCCCACCCATCATCACCCATCACCCACACCCATTACCCATCACCCCACCCATTCATCACCCATTTACCCATCACCCTACCCTCAAGGTTTCCTCAATTTCCTCGCAAACCCCACTTTTTGTTTTCACACAATTCTCTCGGCTGAATTAGGCCTGCTAAAAAACAAAAAAGAAAAAAAAAAGTGATCGGATCATCTCATAGTGGGCTTTTATGACCTTCCCCTGGTCAACCTGATTCGCAAAAATGTGCCCATATGAGTTGTTTTGGCGGCCACGGGGGCGGAACCTATACCACACAGCCAACACACCGCACCACAACACACACACAGACAGACACACTTTCGCTTATTATTATTATAGATAGAGTATAACATTTACCTCGCCTCCTCACTATAACCTCCTTGTTATTTGGTTATATACAATGTTTTACAGAATCAGTTCTATACACTATATATATCGGAAGAAAATTCGTTCTTAATATTAATACTTCTTTTTTAAGTGCAGTGGATAAGCCCATATTTTGTTTTTCCATTAGACCAACTTTTATTATCAACAAAGTGAATTAAAACTGCCAGCGACCCCTGGCATTTTGGGTTCCAGTTCTCGCTCGAATTCAAAACATTGTCTCGTGAACAGTCCAGGTATACAGTGGTCTATGAGTACTGGCTTTTATCGTCGCCGCGTACACACGGAAGAGCCTGCGTAATCCCCTAACACTCCCACGGTTGGGGTATCTGCACACCACGACAAACGGCCTCCAAGGGATTGCCGTTAGGTAAACACAAGAAAATTGGATTGTGGTCTTATATAAATGGTGAGGGATGGTAATTAAGTCATGACAGAGGTGTGTGGAAGGCGGTGTAAATGAAGGAAAGGTGTGAGGTAATCGTGGATGAGAGTGGTAGGTGGCTATACGATACGTGTTGTGTGTGGTGTGTGTTGTGCGCTTGAGTGAAATGAGTGAAGAAAACGCTCTTGTTGGGCCTCTGAGGGAAGAAGGGGACGACAACGGACTTGGTTGGGTGGGGCTGGTGGTTTATGGGGGTTGGAGGAAGGGGGGCGGCGGGGCATTCTGCAGTGTCAGAGGTGAGATGTATAAGCATTTAGGGCGTCTGAGATGACCGCTGGGCCTGCCGAAGCCCATCCTCACTTTGCTCTATGACTCACACAGTTGCCATTCAAAGATGTGTGAATATGGTCGTGCCCTCGGCCGCGTCAAAGTCAAGAGCGATTCTGACATCCACCGCTGAGCAGACCTTAGGCGGCTAGGGGTCGCACGACGCTGCACCGAGGAACACGGCCACTGACAGTGACGACAGGACGACAGGTGGTGCTTGGATGATGACGTTATGATGATGACATAACTATATACTACATATTCTATTCTATTTGGTTTAGCACTTAAGTTCATTTTCGTCATGTTCATTTACTATGTATATTATGTTGTTGTTTCTTTTTTACCCCTGCATACCTTCGTGTGAAAATAAAATTATCATTATTATTATTATTATTATTATTATTATTTTGCGTGAATCAGAAACTCCACTTGCCCTACTTTTGTGTATAAATACGACAACTGCAGTGAAAATGATATTCATTTACACATCAAAGCTTAATTATTTTTGTAATTTGGAATGATTTCTGGTATGAGTGGATGAGTGCTTGATTTATTGGCTGTATATGATAGTAATTGTAGAAATGATAATAATAATGATAATGATAACAATAACAATGATGCTAATAATAAGGAAATTACAATAATGTTGGTAATATTATAATAACAATAACAATGATAATAATAATAACGAGAATAATAATATCAGTAATAATAATGGTGATAACAATATGTTTATCATCATCGATTTTTTCATCATTATTATTACCATTATTGCTACTACTACCATTATTTCACTATCATTATTGACAAAGCCACTATTTTTATCAGCATGACTACTATTGAAAAGGTTATCAATAATACACACCATCACCACTCACCTTGGGACAAACAGGCCAAGGGGGGGGGGGGGTGCAGGGAGGGAGGGATCTATTGCGCGGCTGTCACTGCACACACACACACACACACACTACACACACGCACACACACACACACACACACAACACCACACACAGACACACACATATACACACACCACACAATCCACACATACACACATAAGAACATAAGAACATAAGGAAGCTACAAGAGGCCGTGAGACCTACACGAGGTAGTTCCTGTAAATACACACATACACACACACACATACACACACATTGATCACCCACACATACACACACACACCATACACCACACACACACACACACCACACACACACACACACACACACACACACACACACACACACACACACACATTGATCACCCACAGATACACACACTCACGGCCTTGCCATAACCAGGTCACTGGAACACACGTAAATAGCACGTATTCACCAAAAGCTTTCGCGCATTATTTTGACACAAATCTATTATTTATTTACACATAGAAATGACCTAAATTGTCCTATCTGTTCCCCTTGTTATGATATACATCTCACCAAACAGTATATATTAACGTATTTTTCATGTCATTTCCCTTGTTCAGGTCTAATAATAACTTGTTTTTTCCTCCATAAGATTGAATAGTTGACACCAATTTGTTATTATCTACTTACAAATATGTCCTAAATTACTTTGCTTTCCCCTTGTTATGATATGCATCCCACCAAACAGTATATATCAACGCATTTTACAAGTCGTTTTCCGTTTTTAGGTATAATGGTGAGACTCGGCTTTACTTTCTTGTTTTTCCTCCATAAGATCGAGTAGTGATGTGTCAAGAAGAGCCAATAAATCTAGGGTGTTAAGGTGGGGGGAGGACCTACGTATTTCTGTGGGGTAAAACTAAAAGAGCTGGACACAAATACTCTGGAATCCTCAGAACTCTGTGAGGGGCATAGATGAAACTGGGTGACCTCTCTCTTGACCTGAGACGAGGAAAGAGGTCAAATAAAAAAGTTAAATGAGGTAACGAAGGGATGGATTTTAGAGCAATATTTGGCGGTCAATGTATGGTCGCAGTGACCAGCAGGAACAAAGGCGCCGTTTTGAGTTTTAATGAGATGCAACATTAGTTTCCACCCAAATCCATGGTATCC
>JACEEZ010023801.1:60000-65690 GCA_016584305.1 Chionoecetes opilio | reverse complement strand
GGGCAGCCCAATTTTAAAAATTTTTTTTTGGGGGGGGGGGGGGTAATTTTTCTTGGTTTGGCCCCACCCCCCTCTTTTTTTTCTCATAAACTCCAACCTTTTCTTAGTATTATCATTACTGTTAAAAACACAGTTACAAATTTTGCTCATGGATACTGCTCAAACAGATCACTCCAGACCCATTTAGAATCACCCCGGTTTTGCATCTCTGCCTGACCTCTCTTTCGCAAATTTGGGCCGCATTAGACGCAGGGAAAAACTTAGCTCCTTTTTGGGAAAAAAACGGTCTTATGCCCGGCAAATACGGTGAAAATTTATATTTTAAAACGGGGAGGCCCCGAAGATACGAGCAGTTAGTTCCACCGGCATACTCTAAAGCAAATCTCTTAAACGAAAACATACTAAGGGAAAAATATGGGTTTTTGGTTCCAGGACCCCATCAATTAAAAAAAAAAAAAAAAAAAAAAAAAACATGTTTTAAGTAAAAAAAACTATAGCAAACAAACAAACACACGGGTCATATTACCCACACTGTTACCTATTCTGTAGAAAAAAGCATTTGAAAGAAAAAATAGACAAAAAATAAAAAAACTGCACATTAATTAAAAAAAAACAAAATGATGTCACAAGTCATCATCAGTCACCACCCAATGACAAACGTTTTTAAAACTTCTCGCCCAAACAAAAGGCCAGGAGACTTTATTTCCCGGGAAGAATGGCATGCCAACTGCCTCTCTCCGCCTTCTGCCCCCGTCATCTAAATAATTCTCGTTTTACGGAATGTTTGCTTTTTAAAAGGGTTTTTAATGTATCAGATGTAAGATATAAAAGTAAGGGCCTGTTTTGTAGGGGTTTTGGTGGTAGAAGGTTGTGTGGGGGTTTTAAAAATGAATATTTGTAAAATGGGGAGGCCCGCGGCAAGGCCTCTCCACACCATGCCCCCCAGCAGTCTCCCCCTCAAAACATCTTTAATCCCCCTTATTTAAGGCGCCACAGGGTGTTACATTGATTTAGATAATGAAAATGTATATAACATCTCCCCTTAACACTAAGTTTTATAAAACGAGTAATAAGACGTTTAACCCCCCAAAACCTAAGTGGCGGGGAGGGGGGGGGGTTTCCAGCGCGCCGCCACTAAAAAATTTTTGAGAAAAAACCCCGCCTTCCCCCCCCTGTGCCTTCCTGAAGACTCAGCCCCCAGCCTTGATCACCATAGGATATCCCCAGGGATCTAGGTTTCCTAAAGGGGGTTTTCGCTCCCCTATAAATATTACCAAAGACATCTACTCCCTTGGTCTAATGGTTTTTGATATCCCCCTATGGGCTAGGGGGGCCGGGCAGCTGTGCTGCTGTGCTGCTGCTCCCAAAAGGGCCCGCGTGCCAGACGTGATGAGCCCCTTTGCTTGTTTTTCATCTCTTTACTAATATATGAAGAATCCATCAAAGGAAATCATATGTCAAATTTCACTAGAAAAGGAATTTCATAGCATACAAACAATAAAAAGCGAGCCTGGGACTTCCTACCCCCAAAACCAGTCTGGCATCGTTGGCCAGTCTGCACTTTATTTTCAGTTTGATTACGTACAACCTTAGAAAAAATCATATATCAGTAAAAATTATAATTTTGAAAATAATTTTTTAATTTACTTTAGATAATTTGTAATTTTATCCCCCCTTTTAAAGCGTAACATTGGATTTCGATCTCGATATTGAAAAAGCCCTAATTTAACACTCGATAATGGATTCTGAATCGAATGCTCGTATAACGGACCTGCCGTACATATTATATTATTATATTATATAAAATATATTATAATTATAATATATATTATATAAAATTTTTAAAAAAAAAAAGCAGGAAACCTCTTTTATCCGGCACCCTGGGGGGGGAGCGCATGCCGGATATCATTTTGCCGTTTTTTTGGAGTTACTTTTATGGAACCCCCAAAAACCCAATAAATACTGGGTTTCTGGAGGTTGTTGTTGTTGTTTTTTAGGGCTGCGAGGATCCTGGGGGGAACATATGACCCCTGGTGAGCCCTTGATGCTATCACAGGCCGGTAGTGACCTGTCTTCCTCAGGAAGGCACAGGTGGGTGGATGATGGCGTGTTCCCGAGGGGGGGGAACGCCGCCCCGCCAGGGGGTGGGCGGGGAAAAGGGAGGACGTTTAGGGCGAGGATTGAGACGTAGCACTACAGGGTGAGTGGGGTTTCGGAATGAGCAGAAAGTGTTCAATAGTCTCCGGAAAATTTTAGCACCCAAAGGGGAGGGGATCAGGGGGCAGAAAGGAGGCGATGAGGTGAGTGGAGTGTCGTGGCCCAGGCGGAGGCGGGTGAGATGAACCAGGACGCGGGGTTTTTCCGTATCCCCGGCTGGGGGAAGAGTCCTCGGTATTGGCCATGGAGGTGATGCGGAGGGATCCCCGGGGTGTGTTATGGGTGGAGGGCGACCGGGGGATCAGGCGTTCCCCGGAGTGCGGCAGAGGGAAGGGGGGTTTTTTACATCTGTTAAGGCCCTCCTTTCAGAGAATCACCACCCGTTGCCCGGGATACCGCGTGGGAGGGAAGCATGAAGGCGATCTCCCACCCCCGTTGGTAAGGTGAAAGGGGCCCCCTGGATGGTGTGGAGAGGGACTAGAGGATGGGATGAGGAGAGGAGGAAAATAGAGTGGGAGAGAGAGTCTGTGTAGCCACGCCTTGCCCAACTAAATTTCTGCCCATTTTTCATTTTTGAAAATAATTAACTTAATTAAAGCCTGGGGCGATTAGTGCCGTGTTTTTTAGGCTGCCGTTTTTTTAAATGCCCGGTTAATGAGGTTCTCCCGTATAAATTAAAAATATTATATATAATAATTAATAAAATATTAATTTTTAAAATATATAATTATTATAATATAACAGGGAGGTCCCGTTATACGAGCATTCAAAATACGAGAATCCGTGATACGAGGTGTAAATTAGGGTCTATTTTCAAAAACGAGACGAAAATCCAAAATTAGCATTCAAACTGGGGTGAGTAAAATTACCCAAATTATTTACTAAAGAATTACAAATTATTTTCTAAAATTATAAAAATAAAATTTTTGATATTGATTTTACCTAAGGTTGTACGATAACAATCTGAAAATATGATATTTGGGGCCATACGACAATGGGCCTACAAAAATTCACAACCGGGGGAGAAACCAGCAACGGAGGTGTTTGGCCCGCAACAACCTGTTCGACTACTAATAACTTTCCCTAATGACGGAAGCTACAAAGCTGATTGAAAGTCCCTCGATAGGTGTAAACGAGTAGGAAGGTGGATGGCTAAGGCTCATCCGTACCGCCAAAGACAAAAATTTTTTAAAAAATTTTGACCAATAACAACCCGCGATAATATTTTCCCGGGGAAGAAAGGCATGCCCCAGACGCCTTCCGCCTTCGTCCCCCCTCATTAAAACGATTTCGTTTATTTTTAATCTTGCTTTTAAGAGTTTTAATACAGATAGTAAGATATATAAGTAAGGAGCCTGGTGTAGTGTATTGGTGGTGAAGTGGTATGTGTTTAAAATGGTGAATATTGTGAATGGGCGGCTCCGCGGCAAGTATTTCTCCGTCACTCTCTGCCCCGCCAGCTCGGCCAGCAGTCACCTCATCATAACATCTTTAAATCACCCTTATTTAAGGTGACACACGGTGCTACATTGATTTAGATAATGACACGTGGATATAACATCTCACCATAATCACTAAGTTGTATAATAACGAGTGATAAGACGTTTAAGCCTGCCCAAAACCTACCTTGGCGGAGGAGGCGGCGGCCTGCCCCGTCCGCCTCCTCTCTCAAAACCGCCGTCATCCGCCTCACCTGTGCCTTCCTGAAGAAGACAGTCAGCTCCTACGCCTGTGATAGCACCATAGGATATCACCAGTGATCATAGGATTCCTCAAAGGGTCCTCGCTTCCTACTAAATAATTACCAAGGAGATCTCCGCTGGCGTCAGACATCGGCTGCCGCCCGCACAACACAACACCCCGTTATCAGCTGTATAATATGTGCCTTCCTGAAGAAGTCAGGTCAGCTCCCACGCATGTGATAGCACCATAGGATATCACCAGGGATCATAGGATTCCTCAAGGGGTTCTCGCACCCCTACTAAATATTACCAAATTTATGATAGCTTGAAAAACATTTTTTGGGGGGGGGGTCTGGAACCACCTATTTTTACCATTAGTTTGTGTTTGGTAACGAGATTTCGCTTAGAGGTATGCCAGTGGAACTAACTGCTCGTATCTTCGGGACCTCCCTTAGTATATATAATTATTATAGAGTATTATAGTATAGATATCTAGGTAACTAAACTATTGTATTATGAACTATTTATATATAATATATATATATATATATATACAGTACCCTCCCGAGTTTCGCGCTTGCTTTCTTCCGGAGGCATAGCTCGAAACTCAGGTACTGAAAACACTGTAAAAATGCTTATTTAGTCCGGTGCGAGGTGTACCTACCATATATTACAGCTTATAAGACTCACTTTTTCCCCAAAAAAATATCCTGAAAATGCCAGAAGCCCCTGTCCACCCAGCAGTGAATGGGTGGCGGGTGTTAACCTAGGGTTTGTGACCCGCCTCCCTGGGTGGTGGCTTCGGCCAACACTACGTAGAGAAGAGGAGAGGAGGAGGAAGAGGAGGGAAGAGAGGAGCTTGAAATTGAGCTTGAGTTGGGAGTCGCCCAGCGGATGCTGTCGGTGAAGCCTTTAGTCCGGCGTTCTCCCACACACGTATTCTGTCCTACGAACGCTACTTGATCTTGATCTTGATATTACAGGTGGGCTATTCTTCATAGGCCAGGCCTTTGAACCAGTGTTGCATAAAATAAGTAACACCTCGAAATAAGTAGAACTGACCTAGCCCACACCCCCGCCGATCCTTACTTATTTACCACAAAATACTCCTTAGTAAGTGATTAACCAGGAAGTGTGTGGTACTGTGGTTGCTGGAGGTACTGGAGGAGACAGGAGAGAAGGGGAAGGCATTGGCAGGTACAGTAGAGAAGGGAGGAAAGCATTAGTGTAGTGATTTAATTAGTAAGAGCAGGGCATGAGTGATCTAGCTCTGTACACGTCTTATGTCTAGTAGTGGCTTTAATGTATGACAAGCAGGTGAAGGGATTATCTTGTTAAAAATTCCATATCTGTCTCTCTCGATTGTCTTCTTATTGTGACTTCGACGCTTGTAGTTATGTTCATAGGTTCTCTTCAAAACTTTGTCTAGCTTCTTTAAACAGTTGTCAACCCTCTTCCCTGTCTTACTTTCAACCTGGGATACTTAAACATTTTCATTTGTTTCTGGTCTGAGTGAGTGATGAGTCAGCTGATGGTTGTGTGACAGTGTTATACGGCAATAACACGTCACAACGCCTTCCTCTCTTCTCTCCTCGTCTCCTCCAGTACCTCAAGAAACCACAGTAACACATACGTCTTGGTTAATCACTTATAAAGGAGACAGGAAAACCTCGTTTATACGCATCTCGTGGGGGAGCGCATGCGGATCACTCATTTTGCCGTGTTTGAGAGTTTACTATTATGGATCGCCAAAAATCCCTATTTTTTTTTTTTTTTTTTTTTTTTTTTTTGTTTTGTTTTTTTGTACATCACAGGAACTGGCCAAGGGACAACAAAAAATTGGTAACACAA
>JACEEZ010023801.1:0-55000 GCA_016584305.1 Chionoecetes opilio | reverse complement strand
TCATGTGCCTCAGGCGGAGGCAGGTGAGGGGACATCGATGAGACGCGGGACTTTTTCAAAGGGTTATGTTTACATCGTTAGCATCCTGGCAGAAGAATCAGCGCCCGTTGCCTGGGAACCAGCGTGGAAGGGAACCCCAACTGAAAGGCGATCTTCAAGGCCCTCGGGTGGTAAGAGAAGGGGCTCTCTGGATGCCAGAACTGGCGGGGCCCGCTCACAGCTGTTAACTTGTAAACACCAACGACGCACACCAAACGGACAGTGAACGAGTGTACCGTTACTTATGGCAGCCTGCTCACGTTCTGTACAATATTCGGCTCTCTATATGAGAACTCCTAGATTGACCACTTTCTTTGCTGGTGGAATCACGGAGACGAAGTTTGAAGAGAACCCTGAAGCCAATACTAAAAGGTTCAAAGGTCACAAGAATGAAGACGAATCGAGAGAGACAGAGATGGAAGTTTTTAACAAGATAATCCCTTCACCTGCCTTGGTCAAATTAGCACCCCCCCCACAACATCAGGACCATTAAGACGGGGATCGACTAGATCACTCAATGCCCTTGCTCTTACGTAATATCACTACACGATGATTTTCCTCCACGACTCACCACCACAACCCCCTCCTCCCCGCACGACCCCACAATTTCGCCGCTTCTATACGGCCACCCCAATGCCTTCCTCTTCTTTTTTTCTTATTTTCCTACCTTGTCTCCTCAGTACCTCCAGCAACCACAGTACCACACACGTCCTGGTAACACTTCCAAAAGGATATTTGTGGTAAATATGTAAGATCGGCGGGGGGTTGTGAGGGTCAGGTGTACTATTTAGAGTGTTATTACTTTTATGCAACACCGGATTAAGGCTTCGGTTTAGAAGACTAGGCCACCTGTAAATCAAGATCAAGATAAAGTATAGTTCGTAGGACAAAAGAAGTGTGTGGGAGAAGTCGGACTAAAAAGCTTCAACGACAGCATCCGCTGGGTCTTAGGGATCCCAACTCAAGTCAAGCTCTCTAGTCTACGTGTGTCTGGCCCCGAAGCCACCACAACCGGGAGGTGGGTCACAAACCCTTGGATAAACACCCGACGGTACCCATTCACTGCTGGTGGATAGGGGCTCGGGGCATTTCAGGATATTTTTTAGGAGATAAAGTGAGTGCTATAAGCTATAAAATACGGTAGGTACACTTCGCACCGGAATACATAAGCATTTTTACAGTGTTTTCAGTACTGAGTTTCGCGAATCCGTGAGTTTCGCGCGTATTGCCTTCGGCAGAATGCAGGCACGAAACTTGGGAGGGTTACTGTATATATATATATATATATACAGGAGAACCTCGTTATCCGGCACCCTCGGGGGGGGGGGTGGGAGTCCTTCTTAATGGCGGTGGGGGATATTGAGGAGTGGGCCTTCATTGGGGTGGTGCATGGGTGGGAGGAGCGGGCGTTGGGCAGGGCGGGGGGGGGGGTGAGCGGGGTGTCTATTGGGGGGGAGGCATACCGGTTCATGGGGCGGGGGGGGGAGCGCACATGCCGGAGAAACTCATTTTGCCGGAGTTTTGAGAGTTATCGTATGGAATCGCCCAATTTTTTTTTTTTTTTTTTTTTTTTTTTTTTTTTTTGTCCACCATCACAAGGAACCGGTCAAAGGCGGACAACAAAAAGGGTAAACACAACGCCTGCTTAGTTGCCAGCTCCCTATAAAGAGACAGTTAAGAGAATAAAATAAAAAAGAGGGTGAGCCAATTTAGTTCGGGAGGTGTTTGTTACTCTTTCTTTTGAAAAGATGTAAGTCATAGGAAAGTGGGAAAAAACACAAAAAAAACAAAATAGAAACAGGAAGGAGAGTGCCAGGGGAGTTTATCAGTGAAAAAAAAAATATATATAAAAAAAAAAAAAAAAAAAAAACAAACAAAAACATAATAATAAAAAAGCTTGGGTCGATTAGTGCGTTGTTTGAGGGATGCCGTGTTTAAATGCCGTTAAACGAGCGATTCTCCTCTGTACCGTATTTTACGGCTTATAGATGCACTGTTCTCCCCTAAAAAATACCCTTGAAAAATTGCTCATGCAGCTCAGCATCCAAGACTAAATGTTGTAGGAGGTTAGCTTAGGTAGTATTCAATGCAGCCTCTTATATGAGAACTCAGCTTACTTACTATTACAGTATTTTCACAAATACCATAAGACATTCAAATCAACTAATCTTGTCCTCGCGTTGTGATGTTTACTGGCGCCCAACAGCGCCAACTATCGTCTGCTAGGGTGGATGTATCATTTATCACCAGGCTCTCACACGTATCACAAGCTTTTTCAGTCCTGGAAATTATCTATCACCCATGACGAACTCAATCAAGACGATTTACTTATGCTATCGCATAGAAGCTAAAAGTTGTACAATACGCCAAAGAAAAATGGGAAACAGAGCACCAGAAATACATTCGGA
The DNA here is from genome assembly GCA_016584305.1 of Chionoecetes opilio. NCBI lineage: Eukaryota > Metazoa > Arthropoda > Malacostraca > Decapoda > Majidae > Chionoecetes > Chionoecetes opilio. The sequence continues at coordinate 52,553 of JACEEZ010023801.1, read as the reverse complement.
CCATTGCCTACCATTGTACGTCACGCCCTACGATTATTATTTTCTTAGAAAATCTCTCTGCCAAAATCAGGGTGTTTCCAAAATGCCGCTTCTTATATAAGCCGCAAAAACGGTATACAGTCAAAACCTCGATATAACGGACTAAAGGGGGGGAGATGAGGGTGGTCGTATAAAGCCGAATGTCGTTTATAGCGAGGGGTATTTCCCAAGGGTGGAAAAAATATGAACAACAAAAGGACAACATTGTGAAATAAATGATAAATAATCACAAAAAACAACCAGGACTGTGTAGCTATGTTGGGAGGTAAACAGTGACTGGCACTACATGCTCGAATTGGTCCGCTCGTACAGAGTGAAATAAATGAGAAATAATCACAAACACAACCAGACCGTGTTGTATGTAGCTAGTTCAAGCTAAGCTTCCTAGTGACAAGGTAAAACCACTTACTACGAGGCAGATTCAGCCGTGGCTTCCAAAGGTATGCTTATTTCATGACTAATGCTATTATTATATATATTATAGGTTGTGAAGTGCAGTTCTATACACGTGTCATATTTAGGTCAGTGTAGCACGCGTGTCAACTTAGATAAGGGATGATTAGGGTGTGAGGTGACAGGGAGACGTAGCAGCGGCCAGCCATAACACTAATAGTCACTATTTTAAACAAATACAACACCTTCTACACTAAATCACTAGAAAAACAGGCATCCTTCCTTATAATCTTACTATTGTGATACATCAAAACTCCTTAAACAATCAAAACTCCTCAAAACCCAAGCATTCCAAAGTAAAAAATGATGAAATATAATTAATTATGTTGAGTTGACAATGAGTGGTGATAAGCGGTCTAATATGGAGAGAAAAAAAAAAAAAAAAAAGGAACGCAAATGGAGACCGTGTACATCGAGTCCGTACATCGAGGTCCGTACATCGAGGTCCGTTATATCGAGGTTGACTGTATAATATATATATTACATCAAAAGGACTGGTCAAGGGCACAACCAAAAAATGGTAACACAAATCCCGCTTAGTTGCCAGTCCCTATAAAGAAGACAGTAAGAGAATAAAAAAGGTGGAGTGGGCAATTTAGTTAGGTGATTAGTATCTTGATTATTAATTTCTCTTTAATTTAGTTTTACTTAGTATCTTGTCACTTCTTCTCTTGAAAAGATTTAATCTAGGACAGTGGAAAAAATATAAACAGGGAAGAGAGTTCAGAGTTTACTCCCAGGGAAAGGGATGAAAGAGTGTAAAGATACTGCTTAACTCTTGCATAGGAAGATGAAGAATAGGATGAGGAATGAGTAGAAGTCTTGTGTGAACGATGCCCGTGGGAAGGGGTGGAGGCATTGCAGTTAGCAAGTTCTCAAACAGACGGAAGCGCATTGAGCATGAAAATACGGTTAGAGATAGCCAAGAGAAGCAACATTGCGCGTGAGGTGATTAAAGATTGAAGACAGTCAGTCAGAGGAGGGGAGTTGATGAGACAAAAAGCTTTTGTTGACTCAACCCTGTTTTAGGAGAGCTGTACGAGTGGATCCTCCCCAAACATGTGAGACATACTCCATACATGGGCGGATAGGCCCATGTAGAAGAGCAAGCAACTGGAGGGAGAAAAAAAAGGATACCAGACGCACAGGACAACCTAATTCTAGAAGCTGTTTTAGCAAGAGATGAGATGTGAGATTTCTATTTCAGATGTTCTAGTAAAGGAGAGTCCAGAATGTTCATTGTAGACGAAGGAGTAGTTGAGTGAGTGTCATGAGAGAGGGGATAGGTTATCTGGCGAGTTTTGTCGAGTTAGATCGCGTGAGAAATTTGGGTTTTTGAGCATTGAACAAACAAGGTTTTGCACTTTGCCCCAATCAGAAATCTATAGAGAGATCAGAAGTAGGCGCTCTGTGGCATATCTCGTGAAATCATTAGTTCATGTGGTTGGATCGTCTAATAAACCGACGTTGAAAAATGCAGGGTATTAACATCAGCGTAGGACGGGGATAGGGCTTTGAGTTAGACTTAGAAGATCATTAACTGAACGAATAATAAAAAACTGTGGGGGGTGAAGGACAGAAACCTGGGGAACACCACTATTGATGATTTGGAGTAGAATACAATGCCGTTACAGTCGCTGCCAAGAACGTTTGAAGGAAACCCATAAGAATAAGGTACAGAGAGAGAGGATTAGAAACGACCGAGGGAGTTTGGAAATTACAGATTTGTGCCAGGCTCTATCCCCAAAAGCTTTGATATATCAAGGGGCAACAGCAAAAGTTTCACCGAAACCTAAAGGAGGATGACAAGATTCAGTTAGGGAAAGCTAGAGATTCGCCAGTAGATCGCCCTCTACGGAAACTGTACTGACCGATCAGATAGAAAGATTGTGAGCAGATAGATGCTTAAAGAATCTTCGTATAGAGTATAAATTCAAAAGCTTTAGAAAGGGCAGGCAAGTCAATAGCTATAGGACGGGTAGTTTGAAGGATTAGAACGGTCACCTTCTTAGGAAAAGGTTGGATGTGAGCAAAACTTCCAGGCAAGAAGGAAAGGTGAAGTAGATAGACAAAGACCGGAAAAGTTTTACCAGGCAGGGTGCAAGCACAGAAGCACCAGTTTTGAGAACAATAGGAAGGAACTCCGTCAGGACTGTAAGCATTCAGAGGATCTATGCCAGAAAGGGCAAAAGAAAAACATCATTTTTTTTTTTTTTACGAAGGGTCCTTATAAACAGCATAATATAGGTTCAGAGGGTGGGCAGGAGGAGGGGGGAACAAGCCCTATCAACTAAACTACCCTCCGGTTTCCGCTATGCGAGTTTACGCGATCCTCGAGTTTCAGCGGCTGAGTCCTAAATTCTTACCAATCCGACTTTCGCGCCTTTCTATCCCCGAGTTTCGCCTTATGCAACCTTATGCACTGGCATAGTAAGGAGGGGATTGTCATCTCTGAAAGCGGACAAGCTGGACATTCCCTTCCCCAGCAGGGCGCTGGTCCCCCTCTTGGTGTATATTAGCCCCTCGGTGGGGGGGGTTATCATGGGGGCCACCCCATCATTGTGGCCGGCTTGCGGGGAAGGGAGCCTTCGAGGTTCCCGGGCTGTTGATGGCGAGGGGGCCTCCACAAATGAGGAGGAAACTGGCGATGTTCTCGGTCTTTGGTCAGCCGGTGTTGTTTGAAGGACGGAATGAGCGCCACTCCTCGCTCGGCTGGGTGTTGATGACGCGACAGTCCCTCGATTCGGCGGTTGCAGGCCTCGACGTACGATTTTCTATTCCTGCCACTCGAGGAGTTGGTGGACAGGACAGTCGGTTTGTATCAGAGCTTTGAAAGAGGCGGGAGGGAATTTTTCGTGGCGAAGGAGGGCAGTGTAAGTGTTGCGCAGGAACTTGTGATGATGGGATGGTTTATTCGCCTTGGCGGGTTCCTCCGGCTCCTTCATAGTATGAGAATGGCCGTACACATTGCTTGTTTTCGGAGACAGGGAGACGTGAGTCGTTTCCCAAACAGTGACAGGCAATGAGATCTTTCGCCTCAAGTACCCAGAAAAGGCGGCTTCAGAAGTGTGAAGCAGCTTCGATACTTTCGTCGTGGTATGAAGATGTCCTTAGCGAATCCAAGATCGTGGTGGCGGAGGCGTAGGATGGAACCGTCGATTCGAACCATCGCAGGAAGTAGATATCGGTTGCGAACGGATGAGAAACCGCTGGAGGGCTGCACACTTTCTAGAGTGTGATGACTGACTTCCAGTCAGCTACTCCCGAAACAAGTAATCTTCAGAGCGTACAAATGATAGCGCCATCAACAGCGCCTATGAAGCGCTCCGGGGCATGGCTACGGATCGAGGTCTTCGGAGAGCGCCGCCCGAGGAAAAAGGGATGCTCCAGCTCAGCGAGTTCCTTATAAGTCGTTCACAGGGTGCTTGTCTGAAGCAGACCGTTTCAAACCTTGAATGAGCTTGTCCCCTTGGAGACCAGGGTCTCGGCGATCTTCGTTGGTGGGAGGGTTTATTGCCGGATGATTGATGTAAGGACCGCAGCAGTCCTTGAAGCGAGAGAAGATGTGATCCTCGGACCAGAAGGATGACCCAAAACACGTAGAAAGCCCTTCTCAAGGACAAGTGGGACGTGATGACGGCAAGCAAGTTGAAACGAAGGGTAGCGCCGATCCTTCTGTTGAAGATGGTGATGCACCATTGATGGACTTCCAGTGTTGGCACTGGTGTGTCGAAGCACATCGCCACGGATCGTTCTGGACCCCCCCCCGTCTTCTAGAAGCCTCGAAACACAGCTGTCGCGGCGGCATCACCAGTTCCGGAGTGCAGTTTCGGGGGACTCCTACGGAGCTTCTCCATCCTTCTCCTGTGACTGAGGATGGCGAGTCTTTCGGCGCGAGTGCCATCTGCTGAGGAAGAGATCTTCCCGGTCCCAATGAACGGTAAGAGGACTGAAAAGCTCCTCTTTGGATTGCTCCTTCGCCAAAGGTAGACCTGTACCTTCGCTATTGCCTGTCGATGGACTAGGGATTCAGCACAAGCTCTTGTGGATCGGGCCAAGCTACTTGCGGTAGCTGCCACAATTCGAAGGTTGGCGGCTACTGACCCCAGTTCTGTCAAGGGCTCCGACGAGATCAGGGGATAGTGCGGACTTCGTGCCCGTGTCCTCAATTGCTTTTGGTGAGAAGCGACCCCGGGCGTCGGAAGAAGAAGTCGATGTTGTGGCATGCGTTGGCGGACTTGCATGACTCAGACGATGACGACTCGAGCCTCCACCATCTCTTCTCCTTTTGGCGCTGTTGACGGGCTCGTGAGAGAGAGCTTTCACGTCGGGCAAAACGATTCTTCTAAGATTCTTGTCCCAGACCAGCCATCGAACCCCGCTCCCCTTCTCCCGCTGGCAAGGAAGAATTCCTTGTATTCAGGACTGGTCATCAGAGTGAGGCGTCGGAGTGGGCGATGTCCAAAAAGGTCTGAGGACTTCTTGGAGGTCTCTCTGTTTTTCGGCAGGAGTGACTCCAGAGGTTATTCTTGCTTTTGCTGAGATCTTCCAATCGTCGAACCGTCCAGTTAATCTCCTCCTTCACGCTTAGTTTCTGCGATGGGGGAATTCTAGCTCGTGTCCAGAAGTCGGGGACTCCTTTGCAGCCTCAGCTGCACTCTGCTGGCACATCCTCTTCTATTCCTTGTGTGCGTAGAAAAAAAAAATCGTCTAAACGTCTCCACGGCTGGGAAGTTTTGCTCCTGTGATAGTAGGTAGTAACACTGATGGCAAGGAAGCCAAACTTCAGTTTGTTTCTTCGCGGTCATGACCTGAGGGCGGAAAGAGGAAATGGTCAGTCGATCCGCCACTCTAATATCACGATTAGCCTTGAAACTTTGCACACTACAGTTCTAAGTACAAGGCAGAATGCACAAAGTACGTGAAAAAATATGGACTTTGAAAAATTACCCTACCCCTATGCGCTATTGGCACCCTAATAGACACCTTTCATCATGGTAAGGGCGAGAATACGTGCCTTCTTCTCTCTAGGTAAACCTTATTTACCATCCTGAGTGCTTGTCTGAGGTTTGGGAGGCAAAATAACGGCAAGAGCGAAGCAGTCAAAGATCTCGGTGGCAAGAGGTGAGTCAAGAACATACTCCTCCCCCAACAATGACTTGGGCAGCATACCGGGTAAATGGTAGGCAGCTACTTCATAGTCTACTGAGCTGCCAGGCTACGATATGACCAATTACACAAACCCATAGGCTGCTAAGCGCGGGATGTAGCAAGAGCTTTGTCATACGCTTCACGGTCCCTGCTCCAGACATTTCCGCGGGTACTGTATGCGCGTGAAAAAGCAAATGGTGCAACAAAATGACAAGTATATAACAGACATGAATCCTTCTTATGACAGTACATCCACTGTATGGCAACCAAAAAGGTTTCATTGCAGACTATAAATGTGAGTCGTTCACAAGACACTCCACCACCTCATGTCCACACAATCTTTGGGTGGAGTGGAAGAACTGTGCACAGGAGAACACGGGAGGCACCACGGTAGAGGTCAGTAGACAGTAGCTAAGTGCAAGCTTACCTCGCACTATAGCCAGCTGGGAGGGGATCGGCTACTGAGTGCCAGCTCGCGCCAACAATTTAGGGTATGTAAAACAACGGGAAAAAGAAAGCTGCTCTTCGCCTCTCTCATCTTGCATCCTTAATATTAATTTCCTACTTGCTATAATTCGCTGCATCAAAAATACAGGGTCATCCCAGCAAGTTATTCTTCAACAATTAAGAATACCCACAGAGATACAATTTTGCAGCTGTCTTCTTGGTAGCAATGTGTATTTATGATGCTTCAGTATCGTTTAATAGGAGAGTGGCGGGGGAGGGGCATGTTACTGAGCGCAGCCGTGGCATATCGGTGTCACTCGGGGGATTTGTAGGTTAACAATCTTCAGTGCTTGAGGTGCTTAATGGTGCTTGGAGGCGATGAGCGATGAAGTGGAGGCCAGAGGAGATGGAAATGCTGCAGAAAAACTATGAAAATTTGAAACTTAGTTCTGATTATGGAAAGTTGGAAGTTGTTTTGAAAAATTTGAACTTGCTCTGAAAGGGTAGAATATCCGATTCAAGCTATAAGTGGTTCAATTAGAGAGGGTTTCTACTGTACTTTAAGGGAATATTAATTTATGTAAGGTTGAACAAAAGTAAAAGTTTTTGTATTGTTTCGTTACTGGCGACGTCACTTACATGTTTTGTGTAAATATTTTTTTTGTTGATCAAATAAACTGGTTATACTATGGGAGGGGGCATACAATTATAAATTATATACATGCAACAGGCAAACATATGTGTAGATATCTTTGTCAAGTGCTGTAAAGAGTGTAAGCGTGTAGTAAATCACAAATAACAAAAACAACAAAATGAGGTTGCAGTGGTGAAAATGGTAAAAGGGTATGGATGTGTTAAAGTCATTTGAGTTTATGTATATTTTTCTTATCAAAGATTGTACATTTCCATTGAATTATTGGTTGTGCAGAATAGAAGTTTACGGGTGGTAAAAACTGTAAAGGTTTGCAATTGTTTTCATGATTTTGAACAATCTACTTTTGATGGCCACCCAACTTGTTTGGGAAAAGGTCAGTTTATGGAAAAAAAACCATTCAAATTTTCTTTTCATTGAGTTCAATAGCTGCTTGCAAGGTTGCTGTGTCGTAATTGAATGTTTAAATTGTCATGTATGAAGGGGACTACTAGGAAAAATACAATGCACTTGGGTTGTCTGTTAGTTTGTCTACTGTAACATCTCTTATAAAATGTATTGTTAATACATGTTTATAAGATAGACCTTTGCTTATGACTCACTTTATTTTGTCTTACCTCGTCAGACCTTCTGGTGGACAGAGAGCATTCCTGGGGAACAAACGAGATGAAAGGACCATGTCCAGACTTCAAGGGGAGGACCACAAGTGATAATGGACTCTGAGGATGACTTGCTGCAGGCCAAGGCAAGTCACCTGAAGAAAACCTGCAACTGGCCCGGTGCGGCTTTAGGCAACCGTCAGCGCAACTTCAACAGGTGATTGTCTGAGATACACTGAAGAAGAGGAGTTATTCTGATGGTGGAGGTGACAGTGGCACCCTCTGCATCAGGGGAGAGGTGAGCCAAGCCACAACCTCATGTCCAGCAGGAATCATTTATGTGCAACCACAGCCACATTGTGGACGTGTACAATCTCGCAGCCACAGAACTGTAGGAAGAGAATGTGTCAAAAAAATAAAGGAGTGCAAGAAGAGCCATCAAAATTAGTAGGAAGAATTACATGAAAAGGATTGGAGAAAATAATGCGAAGGAGACGTCAGGGAAGCATGTAATGGAGCATAATCTGGAAAAGCATAGTGTAGTCTGGACTACAGTATACTTTTCTTGCATTCTGCTTGAAAAGAATCCTGTGAGTAGTGAGCTTCAGAGACAGACAATGAGATTTAAGGGGGAACCGTATCCCTTTTACACCCTGTGGAAGTTTTGCTCCTGTGATAGTAGGAACACTATGGCCAAGAAGCCAAACTTCAGTTTGCTTTCTCGCGGTCATGACCTGAGGGCGAAAAGAGGAAATGTTCAAGATCGATCCGCCACCTCTAAATATCAACCGATAGCCTGAAACTTTGCACACGACAGTTTCTAAGTACAAGGCAGAATACCACAAAAGTACGTGAAAAAATATTGACTTTGAAAAATTACCCCTATGCGCTATTGGCACCCTAATAGACACCTTTCATCATGTAAGGGGAGAATACGTGCCTTCTTCTCTCTAGTAAACCTCTTATTTACCATCCTGAGTGCTTGTCTGAGGTTTGGGAGGCAAAAATAACGGCAAGAGCGAAGCCAGTCAAAGAGGTGGCAGAGGTGAGCCAAGAACATACTCCTCCCCCAACCATGCCTGGGGCAGCACTACCGGGTAAACTGGCTAGGCAGCTACTTATAGTCATACTGAGCTGCCAGGCATACGATATGACCATTACACAAACCTATCAGGCTGCTAAGCGCGGGATGTAGCAAGAGCTTTGTCATTACGCTTCACGGGCCCTGCTCCAGACACTTTCCGCGGTTACTGTATGTGCGTGAAAAAGCAACTGGTGCAACAAAACTGACAATGTATATAACAGACATGAATCCTTCTATGACAGTACATCCACGTATGCAACCAAAAGTTTCATTGCGACTATAAATGTGAGTCGTTCACAGACTCCACCTCATGTCACACAATCTTGGGTGGAAGTTGGAAGGAACGTGTACAGGTGCACACGGAGGCACACGGTGACGTCAGTATACAGTATGCCTAGTGCAAGCTACCCTCGCACTATAGCCCAGCTGGGAGGTGGATCGCTACTGAGTTGCCAGCTCGCGCCACAATTAGGGTATGTAAACAAAGGGAAAAGAAAGCTGCTCTTCGCTCTCCTCATCTTGCCTCCTTAATATTTAATTTCCTACTGCTATAACTTCTGCTGCATCAAATACAGGGTCATCAGCAAGTTATTCTTCAACAATAAGAATACCCACAGAGATAAATTTCGGCAGCTGCTATCTTGGTAACAATGTGTATTGTGATGCGTTCAGTATCGTTTAATAGGGAGAGTGCGGGGGAGGGGATCGTTACTGAACGCAGCCGTGGCAGGTGTCACTCGGGGGATTTGTAAGGTAAAATCTTCAGTGCTTGAGGTGCTTAATGTGTTGGAGGCGATGTAGCTGATGAAGTGGATGGCACAGAGGAGATGGAAGATGCTGCAGAAAACTATGAAAATTTGAACTTTAGTTCTGATTATGGAAAGTTGGAAAGTTGTTGAAAAATTTGAACTTGGCCCGAAACGGGTCGAATTATCCGAAGTTCAAACTATAAGTGTTCAAATTAGAGAGGGTTTACTGTACTTTAGGGAATATTTAATTTATTTCATGTTGGACAAAATAACAGTTTTTGTATTGTTTCGTTACTGGGACGTCACTTACATGTTTTGTGTAAATATTTTTTTGTGTCAATAAACTGCTACTACTATGAGGAGCGGTATATCAATCTATATATTTATATACATGCATACAGGCACATATGTGTACATATTGTGAAAGTGCTGTTAAAGAGTGTAGTAAATCACAAATAACAAATAAATAACAAAATGAGGTTGCAGGGTGAAAATGAGTAAAATGAGTATGGATGTGTAAAAGTATTTGAGTTTATGTATATTTTTATTACATAAGATTTTAAATTTCCATTGTAATTATTGGTTGTGCAGAAGTTTAGGGTGGTAAAACTGTAAAGGTTTGCATATTGTTTTCATGATTTTGAACAATCTACTTTTGATGTGCCACCCCACTTGTTTGGGAAAAGGTCAGTTTTATGAAAAAAACATTCCAAATTTTTTCTTTTCATTGAGTTCAATAAGCTGCTTGCTAAGGTTGCTGTGTCGTAATTGAATGTTAAATATGTCATGTATGAAGGGGACTACTTAGGAAAAATAAGCACATCTGGGTTGTCTGTTTGTTTTTCTACTGTAACATCTTATAAAATGTATTGTTAATACATGTTTATTAAGATAGACTTCTTATGACTCACTTTATTTTGTCTTACCTCGTCAGAACCTTCTGGTGGGACAGAGAGCATCTGGGAACCAAAGAGATGAAGAGGACCATGTCCAGACTTCAGGGGAGGACACAAGTGATAATGACTCTGAGGATGACTTGCTGCAGGCAAGGCAAGTCACACTGAAGAACCTGCAACTGCCCGGTGAGACTTTAGGCAACCGTCAGCGCAACCTCATACAGGTGATGTCTGAGAACACTGAAGAAGAGGAGTATTCTGATGGGGAGGTGACAGTGGCATCCTCTGCCTCAGGGGAGAGGTGAGCCCAAGCCACACCTCATGTCCAGGCAGGATCATTTATGTGCAACCACAGCACATTGTGGACGTGTACACATCTCTGCAGCACAGAACTGTAGGAAGAGAATGTGTCAAAAAAATTAAAGGGAGTGCAAGAAGAGCATAAAAATTAGGTAGGAAGAATTACATGAAAGGATTGAAGAAAATCATGCGAAGGAAAGAAGTCAGGGAAGCATGTAAGGAGCATAAATCTGGAAAAGGCAAGTGTATGTCTGTACTACAGTATACTTTTCTTGCCTCTCCTGCTTGAAAAGATTCCTGTGAGTAGTGAGGTTCCAGAGACAGACAATGAGATTTAAGGGACCCGTATTCCCTTTTACACCAAAATCATTAGTTTTGATCTGAATGCATTGATATTTTTACTGAACATTACCTATAATAAAACATGTATGATGTCCAAATTTGAATTCATTTAAAATACAAGAATTTTTTATAATAAGTTTTTGGCTGAAATAGCCGAATTATGTGCATCTCAGTAAAATCATAACTGCAAAATATCTATTAAATGTTTTGACATGAGCTCCTAAATAGTAATGCTGAGGTAGTTACTGAACAGCTTAAATAAGACAGTTTTCCTTTAATGATTTTAGTGTCTGATATATGTCGCAGTGAAATAGCTGTAAATTTAACATACCGAAAATTCCTATAAAATAAAATAAGTCAATACTAAAAACAAATTTTAAAGAGGAACTGATCTACCCATGATGTAGAGCAGTGCTCTTCAACCTTTTTTGATGTCGTCCACCCCCAGTTACGGATGACTCGACATTGTAAATATACTACAGGTTCACAATCTCTTATCCGAAAACCTTGGGACCAGACACTTTTCGGATTTCGGAATTTTTCGGATTTCAGAATGGAAGATTTTTAGCGTAGATTTTAACGCTTTTTAATACTCAGAGGAAGTTCATCACAAGCTGAAAGAAAGAAATTGTCACCCAGTGGAGAGAGAGAGAGAGAGAGAGAGAGAGAGAGAGAGAGAGAAGAGAGAGAGAGAGAGAGAGAGAGAGAGAGAGAGAGAGAGAGAGAGGAGAGGAGAGAGAGAAGAGAGAGAGAGAGAGAGAGAGAGAGAGAGAGAGAGAGAGAGAGAGAGAGAGAGAGAGAGAGAGAGATCATGTAAGGTGAGGGTTCTGCATGGCGTGTCAAATGTGTTGGCTGGGAAGTAGGTACAAGGAGACAGAAAAGAAATAATAGAAAGTAGGTCATCGTGACATCTTTCAGGATAGAGAGAAAGAGAGAGAGAGAATCATAAAGTGTGACCAGGTGTTTTTTTAATTTTTTTATTTTTTATTTATACTTTTGAGCCTATAGCGCCTGTAGGCTATTATTGCCTGACAGATAGTCTGGAAAATGTTCGGTTTTCGGAGCTTTTCGGTTTTCAGAATTTCGGATAAAAGATTGTGAACCTGTATATCATTATAGACTATTATCATTCTACAAATGTATATGTAGAAAAAAGCAGTTTCACTCATTTTATATTTACAGTTTACATATTTTTCTGTATGTATATATACACATGCGGTATAAAACTATGAATATACAAGAACAAAATAAACATAGCTTAGGAATTCCAGAGCAAATGCATTTTTCTTCATGAAACTAAAGTAAAATTGCACATGATATGTGTTATATTTGGTAATCCAGAAAACAAAGCTTTTTCCTTCAAGAAACAAAAATCAGTGGTCTGGCTGCTATTGCAATTTTTTTGCTATCAGCTTAAATCGAGGCATCAGATGATAAGTGCAACCTGTATGATCGGATCCAAATTCGGAATGGCAATTCCTTTTCTTTGCCTTGATTAAAACTAATCTTGAGAAACCTTGCTCACACATATATAATGTTGGCATCTGCACAAACATGGCTGTTGTCTGCTCAGCTAACTCCTTGTATACCTGAGTATCAAGCAGGGCAACCCAGAAATGCATGGGAGGGCCAAATGTTTTGAAAACTGCTTTTTGATAATATTACACTGGAAGCTTCAATAGGGCATCAGAATGATCTATTCCATCATGTTGTCGTCATGGAGGTCAGGTCTCTTGGAAATATAAGTCAAGGTTTTCCTGCATCAAAGTAAGGTGTCTGGTAATCAAGTGGGACATTCGTACCTCCAGTGTCTGTTATGCTGTCTGCATAACAGACCATACCATCATCATATGCTGTCTGCATATACCATCATCATGTTCTCAGCTACATTCTCTCATATAGGTATATATGCATGGTTCTAATTAATTTATCAGATAACGAAATATAGCAATGGAAAGCTAATAAAATTGCGCTTCTATTGATACCATTCATGATTAAAGTTGACTCGCAAAGTTTTAAATGGCGAAGAGTTAAGTGAATATTAAGTTCATGCATATTTCTTCATAGTCTCGTAATGGCATTTCTTTAGCGTGTTTTACTGTTTTTTATTTGATATTATAAAACAAACATTTACGAAAATTACAGTATATCATATATACTGATAAACCAGTCTATATGATAATCCATAGACCACTATATCTCTTCGTCGGGCGCCCCGCAGGCCCCTATGCAGCCCCGCAATGCAAAACATTGTCGCGTGTGCAGTCCAGGTATACAGTGGTCTATGGTTAGGTAAAGGTTAGGTTAGGTATAGGTTCGGTTATGTTGAATTTTGTTTTTCAATAATTTTTTGTCGCAAATCACTAAAAAAAATGATTTGCGACAGAAACGGTTAGAAGATTGATTCAAAACACATCAAAACACATCAGAAAATAATAGTTTCGTCCACCAAAGTTAATTCGGTGTCAAACTGGAAATTTAACAAAGTTTTTTGGATAATGGAGAATAAGGTAATATTTTTAGGGTATATGCAGAGTAGGAGCCACTTGCAAGAAACACTATGTAAAGATATATTAGCATATTTCATTAAAAAAAATAGGTGAGAGTATTAAAGATAACGTGTATGATTCCATAAAGCACTATCATTATAAAACTAATAACCCAAAGGAAATTAAACCTAACCTGGATTCCCAACAACGTTAAGTAACCAATTTATTTGATCAAATTCCTACTAACCAGAGAGTAAGGTTTTTCAAAAACTAATAATTTGCGATACAAATGCTATAGCAGTTGCAGTAGACTGCGACATATTTGATCATGAATAAAAATGTAAAGCTCAAAATATTTTCAGTGATTATGGGCAAATGCTCTAATAATCTCTATTTATTTTTCATGGTAAAGATGGACGAGGACTGCACGGTCATTTCTGAGACCGACTAGTTTTTCCTTGCCTAAAATCAGTGGTTTTTTTTTAGATGGAGGTATTTTTATTTTTCGGAAACCCAATAGTACATTTATTTTTCATCATCACCAATCCTAAGGTTGCCATTTCCATTGATAACAATGTACGTCCATCAGAAAAGCAAAAACTTGCCAGGTAAAATAGCTGTCTCAGAAACCAGAGAAGTGACAGAATTTTAGAAACAAGGGCCCGCCGCATTCGCCGACACCCCAGCTGCCGAGTGCGAGGTCTGCTTGCCTAGCCCTGCTGCTGCATATTACCAAGAACATAACCCAACCNAGAGAGAGAGATCAGAAAGGTGAGGTTCTGCATGCGTGTCAAGTGTTGGCCCTGGGAAGTAGGTACAAGGGACAGAAAGAATAAAAAGTAGGTCACGTGGGGACATCTTCAGATAGAGAGAAAAGAGAGAAGAACATAAAGTGTGACCGGTGTTTTTTAATTTTTTAATTTTATTTATATTTTTGAGCTATACGCTGTAGGCATTATTCCGACAGAAGTCTGAAAAAATGTTCGGTTTTCGGAGCTTTTCGGTTTTCAGAATTTCGGATAAAAGATTGTGAACCGGGTATATCATTATAGACTATTATCATTTTTACAATGTATATGTAGAAAAAAAGCAGTTTCACTCATTTTATATTTACATTTTACATATTTTTCTGTATGTAAAATACACATGCGGTATAAAACTATGAATTACAAGAAACAAAATAAACATAGCTTAGGAATTCCAGAGCAAATGCATTTTTCTTCATGAAACTAAATTTAAAATTGCACATGATATGTGTTATATTTGGTAATCCAGAAAACAAAGCTTTTTCCTTCAAGAAAAAATATCAGGGGTCTGGCTGTTTATTGAAATTTTTTTTGCTATCAGTTTTAAATCGAGGCATCAGATGATAAGTGCAACCTGTATGATCGGATCCAAATTCGGAATGGCAATTTCCTTTTCTTTGCCTTGATTAAACTAATCTTGAAAAACCTTGCTCACAATATAAAATGTTGGCATCTGCACAAACATGGTTGTTGACTGCTCAGCTAACTCCTTGTATTCCTGAGTATCAAGCAGGGCAACCCAGAAATGCATGGGAGGGCCAAATGTTTTAAAAGCTGCTTTTTGAGAATATTACACTCGAAGCTCCAATAGGGCATCAGAATGATCAGTTCCATCATCTGAAAATGGAGTAAGCATCCACATGTTGGAGGTCAGGTCTCTTGGAAATATAAGTCAAGGTTTTCCTGCATCAAAGTAAGGTGTCTGGTAATCAAGTGGGACATTCGTACCTCCAGTGTCTGTTCTGCTGTCTGCATAACAGACCATACCATCATCATATGCTGTCTGCATATACCATCATCATGTTCTCAGCTACATTCTCTCATATAGGTATATATGCATGGTTCTAATTAATTTATCAGATAACGAAATATAGCAATGGAAAGCTAATAAAATTGCGCTTCTATTGATACCCTTCATGATTAAAGTTGACTCGCAAAGTTTTAAATGGCGAAGAGTTAAGTGAATATTAAGTTCATGCATATTTCTTCATAGTCTCGTAATGGCATTTCTTTAGCGTGTTTTACTGTTTTATATTTGATATTATAAAACAAACATTTACGAAAATTACAGTATATCATATATACTGATAAACCAGTCTATATGATAATTCATAGACCACTATATCTCTTTGTCGGGCGCCCCGCAGGCCCCTATGCAGCCCCGCAATTCAAAACATTGTCGCGTGTGCAGTCCAGGTATACAGTGGTCTATGGTTAGGTAAAGGTTAGGTTAGGTATAGGTTCGGTTATGTTGAATTTTGTTTTTCAATAATTTTTTGTCGCAAATCACTAAAAAAAAATGATTTGCGACAGAAACGGTTAGAAGATTGATTCAAAACACATCAAAACACATCAGAAAATAATAGTTTCGTCCACCAAAGTTAATTTGGTGTCAAACTGGAAATTTAACAAAGTTTTATGGATAATGGAGAATAAGGTAATATTTTTAGGGTCTATGCAGAGTAGGAGCCACTGGCAAGAAACACTGTGTAAAGATATATTAGCATATTTCATTAAAAAAAAAATAAGTGAGAGTATTAAAGATAACGTGTATGATTCCATAAAGCACTATCATTATAAAACTAATAACCCAAAGGAAATTAAACCTAACCTGGATTCCCAACAACGTTAAGTAACCAATTTATTTGATCAAATTCCTACTAACCAGAGAGTAAGGTTTTTCAAAAACTAATAATTTGCGATACAAATGCTATAGCAGTTGCAGTAGACTGCAACATATTTGATCATGAATAAAAATGTAAAGCTCAAAATATTTTCAGTGATTATGGGCAAATGCTCTAATAATCTCTATTTATTTTTCATGGTAAAGATGGACGAGGACTGCACGGTCATTTCTGAGACCGACTAGTTTTTCCTTGCCTAAAATCAGTGGGTTTTTTTTAGATGGAGGTATTTTTATTTTTCGGAAACCCAATAGTACATTTTATTTTTCATCATCACCATATCCTAAGGTTGCCATTTCCATTGATAACAATGTACGTCCATCAGAAAAAGCACTAAAACTTTGCCAGGTAATAATAGTCAGTGTCTCAGAAACCAGAGAAGTGACAGAATTGTACGAAAACAAGTGCGCCCCGCCCCGCATTCGCCCGACCACCCGCCAGCTGCCGAGTGCCGAGTGGTCTGCTTGCCTAGCCCTGCTGCCTGCTGGGAGGATTATTACCCGAACCGAACATAACCTAACCTCATAACAAGGGGGGGTTCCGCCCCCCTCGACCCCCCCGGCGAGATTATGAACCTAACCGAACCTTAACCTAACCTAAAGGGTTGGGGGGCCTCTGAAAGGGGAGTGTGTGTCTGTATGCGTATTAACCAACTTTATTATTTCTACAATATGTATATGTATAAGTTTTGAAGGTTACGCGGAAGTGGATTAATAATGTAAAATATACTGAGCAAAAATAATATAGAAAACGTAAGTGGTAACGGCGGTAGCGACCGCGCAGTTCTCGTCCATAATAACCTTATTTTCCCCCGAGTATTGGAAAAGTGTAGCAATACACATAACAGACAGCGGCTTCTCATCAGTTATAACACCATATCTCTTCATCTATCTGTTATATGTTGTTACTTCTTCTACAACCATTTGTCATTACTACTTTTAAACATTATGTTGTTTTGTTTTTCATGTCAAGTGTGCCTTTCTTAACCTCAGCCCTCGACAGATTCTGCTCTAATGTCCTCGCTTTTCTCTTGTTTCCATTGGATCATCTCCTCCAAGACAGCCTCAGAGGTATCTTCGGAATGCTTGGATTGGTAGTCCTGATGGTCATGATGATGGGCATGGTTTTCCCCGCATCTGTACGGCATCACAGCAAAACCACGTGGCGGCGAAACTTCCGTTTTCTAATGCTTGTTCTCTAATCCGTGTTCGTATCAAGCTCAAAAACAGGAAATCTTGGATTGGGATTCGTAATCCAAGACGGTGCTTGGACGACAAAAACACGGCTCAGGTTGAATAGCACTGATGTAGAGCATTAAAAAATAAAGAAAATAAGACCAGAATGACAAAAATCGAATAAAAAATAACAGGTAGAACAATAATACTTTAAACATAAAAAACTCCCTTTTGAGAAAAAACGCCTTCGAATGTGGGTCTGTCGGAATGGGCGTCCTAATGTGGGAGTGTGGGTTATACGGCCTCTGGCCACTGACCACTGTGAGCGTCATGTTGCCAATTGACTAATTTATGAGCTGCCATTCAAGACCTAAAAATATTCATAAAAAAATAACCATAAGGCTTACAAAAAAAAAGAGCATACCATCGGACAGTGCGTAATGTCAATATTACGCACGTGTTGTCCACATGGGGTGGCGCGGAATTTAAGTTGGTTTAAATGGCCCGGGAATGGGAATATGAAACTCAAAATTCCTGAGTGTTGCCATATGATGTAGGTACCTGGTATTGGTGATAACTCACTAAGCGATTTTCTTTCATTTTGCATCAAAAAGTGGTACCATGTCCCTTAATAAAATTTAATATGGACTGTTCTGAGTGACAATTGAAGTAAAAGTACATCGTGCCTTTAGCCAAGTGTTGCATGTCTGAATGAGAGCAATGACTATTGATCTTTGTCCTGATGATATTGTTGTTGTTGTTGTTGTTGAAGGGCAGTGATGTCGAAGTCGACGATATTCGCCCTGGTGTACAGCTGTGAATTAATCACAGTCGTAACAGTTGATTAGTCTTCCTCAGGAAGACACAGGTGAGGCGGATGACGGTGGGGCGTCGTGATGGGTGGACGGCAGAGGCGGCCAGCAGGGTGGGCAGGTCAAAAGTTGTGACATTCAGGGCGATGAGTTGACCACGTAGAAGTTGTCGGTGGGAGTGGAAGCGAGGACACTGCAGCAGGAAGTGCTCAATCGACTCCGGGATGTTCCAGCACCACGGGCAGTACGGGTCGGGTGTGAGGTGCAGGCGATGCAAGTGTGCACTGTGCTGTGACAGTGATGCCAACCCCAAAAATGTCTTCGCCCTACACAGACAATGAAAACGCCCTACATTTCCCTTCATCGCCCTGCGGCTCAAGATGAAAATTGACATTTGTCAATATAACCGTTTCCATAGTCTTTGTATCATATAAATTTTAATAACATACAACAGTGCAACGCATGCTGTTCTTTATGCGAATATTTTTGTAATGAAACAGGTAAAATATACCTCATTGCAGCGTACTGTACCACTCAATGATACGCAACGATGATTATGATACGAAAGGCAACAAGTGGATATCCAGCTTCCACAGTTCCACATAGGACGGCAGCACACTCACGTCATCTATCTACCTAGCTAGACCTGTCCTATCCCTGTTCATGCTTACAGCCACACCAGCGGCCCAGCAGCATTTGCAATATATCAGCTGCCAGAGCCACTCATTAGTTATCATTTAACCTGATTTTCCAAAATCGGTAAAATAAAAATTCTATTACCCCAAAATCGGGGTAACAGAAAATGCTAAGTAATTAAAAACTACTTTTTTTTGTTTGTTTTACATATTCCCTTTCCGCTTACATGATTTATCTTTTGCTGCAAAGTAAATATAATTCAAACAAAAATTTCTAAATCGCCCTACGTTTTGCTCAGTTTCTGTAAAATCGCCCTACGGCCCTACAAGCCATGATATGATGCTGAAACGGTTGGCAACACTGTGCTGTGAGTGTTGTGTGAAGGGGGCTACTCGTGAGGTATTTCATACCAAAATGATGTTGGTATGAAGAAATAATTTTGGTCCAATCTTGGTGTGTCGCGAGTACGGTTGAGTACGATCTAAAACTTGAACTTGAGTTGGGAGCTTGGGAGGCACCCAGCGGAAGCCTTTTGTCCGGCGCCATATGTAAACAAACCCTTTTGCCTCATTCAGCTGATAATGACTTCGCCATGGCAGCGGTCTCTTTAATACCGAAACATACCGAAATAACCCTGAAAACATACCGAAATATATAAAAAGATACAGAAAGACTCATTTCTATGTATGTATTATGTCTCAATACCAAAATATGGTATAAAGAGTATACTGTACATATATTTCAAAAACGTATTTTAGTGCATTTCGGTATTAACTCTTAATACCGAAATACATCCAAACACATACCCAAATATACCGTATGTGGTATGTATTTCGGTGTATTTCGGTAGAGACACTCCCATGGCAGCACACGGCTTGGTAAAAATGGACGAGGACTGCGCGTTCATTTTCTGAGATACTGACTAGGTTTTCCTTGCATAAAAGTAGTACTTTTCTGATGGAGTATTTAATGGGAAATATTCCGCAGAAGTTGGCGGCGCCAACCACCCGGGCAATCGCGCACCATCAAATTAGTTTTTTTTAACCTAAATAGCTCAACAAAACCTAACCCAAAACTACCTTAAGCCTAACATAACCTAAACCAAACCTTAACATATAACCTAAATCTAACCAAACCAAAACTAAACGTAACTTAACTCAGCAATTATTATATAAAAATAAGTTATATTTTTGGTTTCCGGAAGTGAATAACTTGCACAATATATTAAACTGAAAATAATCGAGAAAAAGTAACCTGTGAGGCCTGTAAAGTCTGTGCTGACGGCGGTAGCGACCGTGCAGTTCTCGTCCATTATAATAACCCATGGCGATGAGACATGATGAGGCATTTTGATGGCCATGTGACAGTTAAAATAAGTTTATTTACATTAATGATAGGTTTTCAAAACGGTTTTCCCATGATAATCAAGTTTTTACTTTAAAAATTTTTAACTTTTCCCAATTTTTTTTCCCTGACGGGAAGTAACCCCTCTTAAAAGGGACTCCCACACAAAAATAGTAATAAAATTTGGGGAGGCACTTGTGCCCGAGTGGAATTTTGGGGAGGAAAAAAGGGAAACTTTTCCCAAAGAAAAAAGTACTTTTTCCCAATTTAGTTTTGGCCCGTGGGCATCTTCAAAAGGAATTTTGGGCCCACAGGAAAATTTGTATATAAACCCTGGAGCTCCATTGCCCTGTTGGGGAAAAAGCTGATTGGCCCCTGCGCCCTGCCGCCCATCGTACTCCCTTTTGGGCGGAAGTATTAAAGGTTTTTTAAAATCTTAAAAATGGGATAACTATTCTTCATTCATTTAAACCTAACCTTGACATTTGTCCCAAAACCTAACCTTACCTTAGTTTACTAACCCTTGGGCAAGCTATTGTTTGTATTTAATCTCAAATGCAAAAAAACCCGGGAAAAAAAGAAAATTACAGGTAAATATTGGGTCCTGAAATATCAAGATCAGAATTGGAAACTGTGGGCCGGGGAAAAATTTGGAAACATTCCCCGGACGTAAAAAATTTGGTTTAAAATTTGACTTTCAACCAGAAATTTGGGGGATGAGGTAAAAAATTACTCTTTTCCCATGTATTATATGTTTTTAAAGATTTGATGGTCACTTTAAAAAAATTTTGGGAAAATGCCTTTTTTTGGCATTATCTCCCCCCTTAAATAAAAAACTGGGGCCCTTTCGGGCCCCTTTTTGGGGGGGGAAAAAAAATGGCAACTTTTAATTTTTTGTACGTTTAGTGGATGACGTAAAGATGTTCCGGTAAACATTTAAAAGGGGAAAAAACATAACCCCAAAATATATAAAAAAAATAATGAAAAAGTCTAGGGGAAATTATTCCCTATTCCTGGGAAAATCAACTTTTAAAACCAGTGTTACGAAACAGGGAAATTTGGTTTTTTAAACCCTAACACAACTGGGGGGAGGGGCGCCCCCGGCCCCCCCCCCTATTTTCACTAACCTAACCGGGGCGTTGTCGAAAAGGGTTCAAACCCTTTAAAGAAAGGGAAAAAAGGCGAAAATAACTGCAAAAAGATCCCATTTTAAACCCGACTTTGAGTTTTATAAATCATTTTTAACCGCACAAATACATGGGTAAAGGCCTTTAAACCTCTTACTTTGGGGGTTAAAAAAGTACCAAATTCCCAAAAAATTTTGGAAACCCGCCTACGGGGGGGAACATTCCGTTATCGTTTTCAAAAGTCTGTTTCCCCTTTACGAACCTAACTCACTTCATTACCTTTTTTAAAGCCGTCATCCCCAAAAAAAGTAAACTCATACAATTTCATTGTCGACCGAGACCCTTTCCCCAAACACACAATTTAAAATGGGGGCTCTAATTTTGGTTTTCTTTTTGATATTCACGCCCAGTATTTTTTTAAATGTTCTTCATCTGTGACACCTAACTCCTTCAAATTTAACTTTTTTTAAACATCTCTCTTCCCCTAAAAATCCATATGGGGAAAAATTAAAATATCAAAAAGGACCTCCAAACCACAAATTAATAGCGTACCGATATTTTAAGGGTTTTCCCAAAGTTTACCCGGGGATCTACTATGTGCTTCTTTTGCCACACCTAACCCCACTTTCCCTTTATTTGTTTAAAGTTTCCCAACTTACACGGTCCCCGCATTTTGAGGGAGATTTAAAGTCCTTTGTGGGGACTTGTAAAGTGCGGAGGAAAAACGCCATATTTTTTTTATTGTTGCACGAAAACGAAAAACCTCTGGGGCAATGTTGAATATGGGCCATATCCCAAATGCGAAAAAAATGCTCCAAAAACGCCGTGCGGGACAATCAAATCAAGAGGGCCAAGTTTTTTCCCAAAATTTTTTTTGATGCAAAAGCCTCCCGGAAACCCCCTCAATCCCCAGGGGGGTGAGGGGACATCCAAAACGCGGGAAATTTTTTCTTTTCCCTGGGGGCGGGGAGGAGGGCCCGTGCGGTATTTAAAACCCCTTGGGGGGGCCCCCGGGGGGCTCGCCGGAACGCCTATCCCAGGGGGGAGCGGCCCTTTACTAGAAAAAGGGGCAGTTATTTTTGCCCTTTTTAGCAACCCCAGAAACCCCCTAAGCTTAAAAGTTTTCCAGGGTTGCTCATTTTTTCCCGTGAGTTTTCTAAAATTTTCCCAAAACGCTAAAATTTCTGTGTTTCCGAAAAAGCTAAAGGGGAGGAAAATGTCCCACCCGGGTACCATAAGGCTTATGAGTAGTTTTGAGTAAAGGAAAAAAAGTTTTTTTTTGCCTTTAGGGGAAATATAGCCTTTCTGAGTATCTTATTTGGTTTTTTACCTTTATGAAGACCCCGGAACAATAACCCCAAAAGGGAGATATGGCAGAGAAAGGGCGGCTTTAGAGAGTGAGGGGCGAGGAAAAGGGTTTTTCCCGGGGACGTCCCCAATGTGCCGGGCTGGGAGAGTACAATGATGACAATTGTTGGAGGGTATTTGAGACTTGGGGGTTTTGATGATTGTGATGTACCGCCTGATTTATGTGGCATAGTGGCCGTTTATCCTGACCCCTGAAAAGGGCCCGCTCCTCAATTAAGCCCTCAAACTACTCTTTGGCTGGCATAGTGCCATCTTTTTGGTGACTTTCTTGGAGCTCTTTTTTGCAGGAGGAAATGCCCCGGGGAAAGAGTATAAAAGTCAACTACAACGGGGGTTTTGTTATGTTAATTTTTGTTGGTTTAAGGGACGAGAACTTCGCATCGTTTTCAGAGACATCGTATTTTTCCTGGCCTACAATAGTGCGTTTACTATGGGATATTTTTATTTTCCGGAAACCCCCTTTTAAAAAAAAAAAAAAAAATATATATAAATAAAATATATATATATTTTTATATATTTTTAAAATTTTTTTAATAAAATATAATATATATATATTTTTATATATATATAATATAATATTATATATATTAATTTATCCCGTTTTAGCAGGGTTTAAAGTTACAGGTTAGGTTTATTTATACTTTGGTTAGGTTTTTTTTCATTAAAACCTATAATGTTTGGTTTGGGTAACTGATTTAAAGGTTTAGTTGGGTTTCTTTAAAAAACCTAAAGGGGGGTTAGTAATTTAGAGGTTAGGTTTCATTAAAACCTTAATTTTTTGGTTTTGGGAAATGTTCTATTAAAATTACTTCCCTGTTTCTGAGCCCTAATAATTTCCCCCGGCCAAGTTTAGGCTTTTTCTGATGAAGATGTGTTTTTTCCTATTGTGGGCCAGAAAAATTAGCGGTGTCTCTGAAACCCCGCGAAGTTCTCGCCATTTTAAAAATTTGTTGTTTTCATTGCAAGTGGAAGGGGTAAAAAATGTAACAATTGTAGTTATTAGGTTAATATTGCTTTGGGAGGGGTGGGCTCGCGGGTTTTACAGGTTATTTTTTTGGAAAATTTTTTACCGGGGATCAGAATTCTCTTCAAAACGGGGAGTAGGGTTTCTGTTACTTTAATTTTCTAAGAACTATAAATTCGAGTTTCTGTCGCAAATCTACTTTGGGAACAAAAATTTTTTTTATAGGAAGAAGTGTATAGGAGATATAAAAAATTTAAGTAACCTAACCCCCCCTTTTTAGCCTGTAACGTAACCAATCTAACCTAACCCCACTTTTTTAAACCCTCCTAACTAAACCCAAAATCCTCATTCATTAGGCTTGGAAAGGAAAAACAAGGCAATCAGGTCAAAGAGGAAAAAGGTGAGGCGCACGTAAACACTCGTCTTCCCTCCCTATAAAACAACATCATTCTCCAATTGTAATGATTTGCGACGGAACCTTAGAGAGAAAATGTTTCTTAGAATCCAATGAGGCAAACATAAACCGTACCCCCCAAGTTTTGGGAATTCTGGGCCTATTGTAATATATATACCACTTTTTTTGTGTTTTTCGCTTTGTATAATGTAAAAAGTCTTTTCTCCGGGGAAAAAAAATATAGCACTTTTTTAAAAAGTTATAAAAGGGAGGTTAGGTTTCGTTTTTTTTTTTTTTTGTATGTTAATTTAGGTTTGGTTTGGGTTTGGTTAGTTTAGGATAAATTTTGGGGTAGTTTTTTACCTATTTTAAAACCTATTTTTTGAGTTTTTTAGGTTAACTAAAGCCCGGTCATTGGCGATATTTTCCGGTTTTTTGGATCTTGCTACCATTTATGCCCGTATTTGCGGGAAAAAAAGCGCATGTGGCACAACGGCGTTTTTGGTACGGCATCTTTTTACGGCATTTTTGGGACCCCAAAAAACAAACACTAGGATGGGGCAAGAACACTTCGTCTGGCGCTATAATGTTTTTTTGGTTGCGTTCCCCAGAAAATGCTCGTAGCCGAAACGGTGTGCCCTTTTTGTCGCCACTACGGGCCAAATGGTAGCAAAATACAAAAAAAAGCGGAAAATATCCCCCTGTGACCGGCCTTAAGTAAACCGAGGTACAAAAAAAAATTGCCCGGGGTGCCGGCTGGGTTTGGGAATGCCAAATCCTCGATTATTACCAAAAAAGCATTTTTAAATTTAATTTTTTTTGTAAAAAAATTTTTTAATGTTTTTCCCGGGAAATTGATTTTACCCCCTAATACTAGGCTAAAATTATAAGAAAATGTGTTATAAAAGGCCCCTAGAGAGCCCTCTTTTATGGTAAAAAGAACCATAAACCCACTGTGGGCTTTTGATTTAAATCAAGGCATTATCACTTTTTTAAAATTCATGCATCTGCGACTAGGACTTTAAAAAATATAGTCATTAAAATTTAAAACTCTAATGTGTTTTGGGCATTCCCGATAAATATCTACCAAAGTCTTTTTATGTTGTGAGGGTTAATTGCAAAAAACTAACCTTTTTTACAATTTTAGAATGTTTTTTTCTTAATTTTTGTTTAACCTGCAGGGGACACAAAACCCCAAAAAGGGGCCCGGTGAAAGAAAGTGGTCTTAAACGGCGTTCATGTATTTTCATGGGGAAGTTGCTTTCTCCGGCAAGACCTGCACTGTCATCATGGCTTGTGCAGCATACAACGTCTCTAAGATGAGAAATGTTGCAATGCCACCAGCAGGTAATTTTTGTATTACTGTTCTTGTATTTATATTATCTTTATTTTATTGTGCACAATAAAATCTATGTATTTATCTTTAGTTAAGCAGTAATGGATTTAGAGGAATTTTCATCCATCTGCTAATTTTCATTTCTCTTTTGAACAGTTAAGTTATCTTACAACATAATATATTGTACCCAATTTTGTCCCTTATAATAATTTATTCACACTTCATTGATGTATATACAGTCAAACCTCGATATAACGGACTAAAGGGGGGAGGAGTGGTCCGTTAAAGCTGATTGTCCGTTATAGCGAGGGTATTTTCCCAAGGGTGGAAAAATATCTAAAAAAAAATTTGTGAAATAAATGAGAAATAATCACACACAACCAGACTGTGTAGCTATGTTGGGAGGTAAACAGTGACTGGCACTACATGCTGAATTTGGTCCGCTCCTACACGTGAAATAAATGAGAAATAATCTCAAACACAACCAGACCATGTAGCTATGTTGGGAGGTAAACAGTGACTAGCGCTACATCAGGGATTTGGCACACTCGCCCACGACTGTTCGGGACTGGTATTAGGAGAGGTAGTAAGTATCCAGGCTCGCTCATTACTGCTTGGTATGCTATGAAATTTCATTATTCTAGTTGAATGTAGACATATAATCACATTTGAATTGCTATTTTTCATACATATGAGTAAAGATATGAAAATACTTTCAAGGCGCTCATCCACGCCTGGCAGTGCAGCCGCGGCAGCAGCAGCATCAGCATCATGAGACATTATAATCACTCCAAAATAGATAAAAAGGAAGAAAAAGTCTCCCGTAAAGTGATGGGTTATCCCTAAAATGTTGATGCTTTCTCTCACCGTCTGGCTAGTCAAGCTCAAGCTCTAGTGAAAGGTAAACAAACTACGAGCCAGATTCAGCCGTGGCTTCCAAAGGTATTGCTTATTATCATGACTAATGCTCATTATATATATTATATGGTTGTGAAGTGCAGTTCTATACACGTGTCACTATTTAGGTCAGTGTAGCACTGCGTGTCGCCTTAGATAAGGGTGATTTAGGGTGTTGAGGTGACAGGGAGACGAAGCAGCGGCCACGCCATAACACTAATAGTCACTATTTTAAACAATAGACACCTACCACTAAATCACTAGCAACACAGGCTCCTTCCTTATATATCTTAATATGTGATACATCAAAACTCCTTAAAACCCAAGCATTCCAAAGTAAAATGAGAAAATAATACAATTATATTGAGTTGACAATTCGAGCGGCGATAAGCGGTCTGAAATGCAAAAAAAAAAAAGAGCAAAAAAAAAAAGTCACGCAAATGGAGTCTGTTACATCCGAGGTCCGTTACATCGAGGTCCGTTATATCGAGGTTTGACTGTACTCACGTAGTTTACTATATACTAAGCACGTATACCGTCCACATTTTCTTTTGACCTCCCAGTATACACACTTGCATAACTTGTATGGTAATGAAAATATTCATCCTTAGACAATTTCCCTTATTGTTTGCTCTTCATCAGAGGATGATGATGATGATGATGATGATGATGATGATCATGAAGACGACATCATCGAAGAAGACCATGCCAACATTCCACCAGGACGTAGACGCAGGACGCCGGGTCTACAGCACAGGGATGAATTTGCCAGAGGGCATTTCTCATAAGGTAACTGCATGCAGTGTTTGAAAATATTATACTATCAATGCAATACAAATTAATATTGTATTAACTCAGTACTGATGATGATAACTAAGAGGAATTAAAATTTAACTTCAGTATGCACACAAAACTATTGAAAGTAACATCATTATGTGCACCATCACTTTTACTAAGGTGTTTATCGTAAAAAAACAAAGACATGTAGCAAAATAATGATCAGTACTTAAGTATGTATGTATCAGTGATTATAGTATCAGTATTTTTTTATATCAATATCCACCTCTGTCAGTTGAATGGTTGTGTGCATATAGTGGTGATGGGATTTGTTATGTAACATAGCCCACCACCACTACACGCAACAGTAATCTCTGCAAGTCAAGAATAAGTACGTATTGTAGCCAGTATTAAAAAAAATATATATGTAGACGATGTTGTCTTGTCTTACGTGCTTAATTGAGTAATAAGCAAAAGTTCATGTGCCTTAATAATTTGATTTATGAATACATTCAGTGCAGTACAAAACTGATTAATCCATTTTTGTGCCTCGCATCCCAACATATTTGAAGTCTATCTCAATCTTTTAAATATAGACTGAGAAAAAGCAGGTTCTTTGTAATGTTTTTTCTGCCCTTCGTGATGTAGGAAAAAAT
This sequence comes from Chionoecetes opilio, assembly GCA_016584305.1. Taxonomy (NCBI): domain Eukaryota; kingdom Metazoa; phylum Arthropoda; class Malacostraca; order Decapoda; family Majidae; genus Chionoecetes; species Chionoecetes opilio. The sequence goes on along the minus strand of JACEEZ010023801.1, from coordinate 25,156 downwards.
ATGATTATTTTGATAATATTACACCCACCTATGTACTTCCACAGCTGCTGGGGGAGACAGCGGTTATGCACCCATACCCGGAGCCCACCATGGATACTTGCAGCGTGTTTTCGCAAGGTTTGCCAGGAATGTCTAGGCTGGCCCAGGCTGGACTGATGCTCGCGAAAAACACATCCAGACTAACCCCGGCCCATTCGTGGTTCCTATTGGCTGGGGGATCGAGTGGGCGGTCCTACCGTCCTGCAAGTTTAACATCCCCCCCTCCCCCCCAGACACACCAAAGGGTTATTAATTTGACCAGCTCGAAAGGCCTAGGCAGTCCCGGCCCGTTCCAGACGTCTAGCCCTCCTCGCGAAAACAGCGCCTGGCCCGGCCTGAGCCAGTCTAGAACGGTCTAGAAGTGTCGCGAAAATGCGCCTTTATTCACCTGTCAACATCACAAGAACATCGGAACAAGAACATTGCTGCTAGTCAGCTATTATTATTTTGCTTATTGTTAAAGACATGTTCTTTTTGTTCAGTCATTCTCTTACCACATTTAGTTATTATTTGTATGTCAGCCTTTATTTGCTGCAAAATTTTATATAGGTATTTTTCTTCCCTTTACATCTTTATGACATACAGTCATTGCCAAAACTCTTTGGATCCCATCCTTGAATCCTTCATATCACACACATTGCAAATATACAGCAAAAGAACAAAGTAATGGGCACTTCACTTTAAGCTTCATGTTCCCTTGTATATGATTACATATTGCTGTACTAATCTCATTTAAAATGGTCACCTGAAGGACATAGTTCATTTATGAAATCAAGGTCGTTTCAGGCTGTGTTAAATACAGTCCCATCGGCAGGGAAAAAAAGTTGCAGAAATTCCAAATGTTAAGTTTTTGCTGGGAGCCCTACCAGATACCCGGATCCATTGTTTATTGCACGGGTAGTCTTTGTGAGCACAGTATTACTGCCAATATATAAACACAGTGATTGTTGTAATATGTCTATTTATTTTTGCTATTTAATATACTTAAATCCATTTGATTTGGAATTCAGTTCATGTTGAGTATAAAGTTGGCGATGAATTTATTGAAGAACCAATCGTTTAAATACAAGAACTTATTGATTTACAAATCCCCCGAGTGACACCTGCCACGGCTGCGTTCAGTAAAACGACCCCTCCCCCGCACCTCCCTATTAAACGATACTGAACGCAGAACAAACACATGTTCCAGATAGCAGCTTGCCGAAATTATCTCTGGGGTTTCTTATTGTTGAAGAATAACTTGCTGATGACCCTGTCATTTGATGCAGCAGAAGTTATAGCCGTAGGAAATTTAAATATTAAGGAGCAAGAGAGGAGAGCGAAGAGCAGCTTTCTTTTCCCTTTGTTTACATACCCTAATGTGGCGCGAGCTGGCAACTCAGTAGCGATCCACCTCCAGCTGGGCTAAGTGCGAGGGTAGCTTGCACTAGGCATACCGTAAGACGGACATACCGTGTGCCTCCGTGTGCGCCTGTACACGAGTTCCTTCCAAATTCCACCCAAAGATGTGTGACATGAGGTGGTGAGTCTTGTGAACGACTCACATTATAGTCTGCAATGAACTTTTGGTTGCATACAGTGGAGTACTGTCATAGAGATTCATGTCTGTTATATCATTGTTCAGTTTTGTTGCACCAGTGCTTTTGCACGCACATACAGTAACCGCGGGAAGTGTCGGAGCAGGGCCGTGAAGCGAATGACAAAGCTCTTGCTACATCCCGCGCTAGCAGCCTATAGGTTTGTGTAATGTTAATATCGTATGCCTAAGGCAGCTCAGTATGACTATAAGTAGCTGCCTAGCAGTTTACCGGTAGTGTGGCCCCAGGCATGGGTTGGGGAGAGTATGTTCTGGCTCACCTCTGCCACCTCTTTGACTGGCTTTCGCTCTTGCCGTTATTTTGCCTCCCAAACCTCAGACAAGCACTCAGAGCGCGTAAATAATAGGTTTACTAGAGAGAAGAAGGCCGTATTCTCCCCTTACATGATGAAAGGGTATATTAGGGTGCCATAGCGCATAGGGGTAATTTTTCAAAGTCAAATTTTTTCACGTACTTTGTGGTATCTGCCTGTACTTAGAACACTGTCGTGTGCAAAGTTTCAGGCTAATCGTGAATTTAGAGGTGGCGGATCGATATTGAACATTCCTCTTTTCGCCCTAGGTCATGACCGCAGAGAAAGCAAACTGAAGTTTGGCTTCTTGGCCCATAGTGTTCCTACTATCACAGGAGCAAAACTTCCCAGCCGTGGAGACGTTTTGCGGGACCGATTTTCTACGCACACAAGGAAGAGAAGAAGACGGTGCAGCAGAGTGCAGCTGAGGCTTGAAAGAGGTCCTGGACTTCTGGACACAAGCTAGGATCCCCACCACGCGCAGAAAAACTAGCGTGAGGAGGAAGATTACTGGACTTTTCGACTGTATTGTTAAGATCCTGGCAAAAGCAAGAATAACTATGGAGTCACGCCTGCCGAAAAAACAGAAGACCTTCCAAAGAAAGTCTCTCAGACCTTTTGAGACATCGCCCACTCCGAACGCCCGCACTCTGATGACCATTCCTGAAGCCAAGGGAATTCCTCCTTGCCCAGGCGGGGGGGGGAGGGGGGGGGGGGGGGGAAAAAAGGGGGGGTGGGGGGGGGAAGGGGGGGGGGGGTTCGATGCTGAGTCTGGTACAAGAAGCTGAAAGAATCGGTTGCCGACGTGAAAGATTCTCTCTCACGTAGCCGTCAACAGAGCCAAAGGAGAAGAGATGGTGGAGCCGAGTCGTCATCGTCTGAGTTATCAAGTCCAGCCAACGCAGCCCCAAACACATCGACTTCTCTTTCGGACGCCGGGGGTCGCTTCTCCACCAAAGCCAATTGAGGACACGGGGCACGAGGTCCGTCTATCCCTGATCTCGTCGGAGCCCTGACAGAATGGGGTCAGTAGCGCCAAGCCCTTCGAATTGTGGCGGGCTACGGCAAGTAGCTTGGGCCACGATCCACAAGAGCTTGTCTGAATCCCGAGTATGACAGGCCAAGAGCGAAGTACAGGTCTACTTTGGCGAAGGACATCAAGAAGACTTTCAGTCCTTCTTACCGTCATTGGGACGGGAAAGATCCTTCATAAGGACGATGGCACTCGCCCCGAAAGACCCCATCCTCGTCACAGGAGAAGATGAGAAGCTCCTAGGAGTCCCGAAACTGCAACTCAGGAACTGGTGATGCCGCCGCTACAGCTGTGTTCGAGCTCTAGAAGACTGGGGGGGTCAGGAACGAGCCGTGGCGATGTGCTTCGCACACAAAACCAGTGACCAACACTGGAGCATCAATGGTGCATGCACCACTTGCACAGGAAGATCGGCCGACCCCTCGTTCACTTGCCTTGCGTCATCAAGTCCACGAACTTGTCCTGAGAGCCTTTTCTACGTGTTTGGGGTCATCGTCTGTCCTGAGATCACCATCTTCTCTCGCTCAAGGACTGCGGTCTTACATCAATCAGTCGGCAATAACCCTCCACCAACGAGTCTGCCCGGGAGACTCTGGTCTCCAAGAGGGAACGAATCCATCAAGTTTGAAACGTCTGCTTCAGAAAAGCAGCCCTGTGACGAACTAAGACTCGCTGAGCTGAGCATCCTTTTCCTCGGAGCGCTCTTCGAAGACCGCGATCCGTAGCCCCGGATCGCTTCATCGAGCGCGTTGGATGGCGCGTATCATTACGCTGCCGGAAGATGATTCTTGTTTTTTTTGGGAGCAGTGACTGGAGCGGTCACACCTCGAGAAATGTCAGCCCTCCAGCGGTTCTCAATCGTCGCAACCGAGATCTACGTCATGCGATGGTTCGAATCGACAGTTCCTCTACGCTCCCGCCAACGATCTTTGATCGCTAAGACATCCTTCAGTACCACGACGAAAGTATTCGGAGGGCCTGCTTCACACACTCTGAGCCGCCATTTCTGGTTACATTGAGCGAAGAATCTCATTGGCCTGTCACTGTTCGACCTCAGTCGAACAGTCAGTTTGTCTCGACAAACAAGCAATTGTACAGGCCATCTCTACGATGAAGGAGCCGAGGGAAACCCGCCAAGCGAATAAACCTCCCATCATCACAAGTTCCTGCGGCAACACTGCCTCTTCGCACCGGACAAATTCCTCCGCCTCTCCCGAAGCTCTTGATTATCAAGACCGAATTCCTGTCCACCAACCCTGGAAGTGCAGGAAGTCGGGTTTGATATCAAGAGCTTCGAAGAGGCCAGGAGGGAAACATTTGTCGTGGCGAAGGAGGGCCAGTGTTGCCGCAGGAACTTTTGATGATTGGGAGGTTTTATTAGCTTGGCGGGTTTCCTCGGCTCCTTCATCGTAGAGAATGGGCCTGTACAATTGCTTGTTTGTCGGAGACAAAACTGAATGTTCGACTGAGTCGAACAGTGACAGGCAATGAGATCTTCGCTAAGTACCAGAAAGGCGGATCAGAGTGGTGAAGCAGGCCTTCGAATACTTTCGTCGTGGTACTGAAGGATGTCCTAGCGAATCCAAGATCGTTGGCGGGAGCTCCGGGAGCGAGGATGGAAAACTGTCGATCGAACCAGCAGACGTATATCTCGGTTGCGAAAGATGAGAAACCGTGGCGGGCTGACATTTGCTCGAGAGTGTGACGACTCCAGTCAGCTGCTCCCCGTGAAACAAGATCATCTTCAGGCGTAAATTATACGCGCCATCCAACGCGCCGATGAAGCGCTCGGGCTAACGGATCGAGGTCTTCGGAATGAGCGCCTCCGAGGAAAAGGATGCTCAGCTCAGCGAGTTCCCTTATACGGTCGTCACAGGGCTGCTTTGTCTGAACAGACCGTTTCCAAACCTTGAATGAGATAGTCCCTCTTGGAGGACCAGAGTCTCCGGCAGATCTTCGGTTGGTGGGAGGGTTTATTGCCGAACTGATTGATGTAAGACCAGCAGTCCTTGAAGCGAGAGAGATGGGGATCTCAGGACAGAGATGACCCCCAACACGGTAGGAAAAGGCCTTCCAAGGACAAGTTCGTGGACGTGATGACGGCAAGCAAAGTGAAAACGAGGGGTCGGCCGATCTTCTGTGCAAGATGGTGCATGCACCATTGATGGCTCCAGTGTTGGCACGGTTGTGTCGAATGCACATCGCCACGGCTCGTTTCCTNCAACTCAGTAATTCCGTCATGTAACCCCAGTCACCATCACCTCTACACCTCTTTTTATCTCCACATTCATTACATTGTCCACTTGTCATCATCACTCTTATTTTTTTCCTTTCCACAAAGATTAATTCCTATAGAGTTGCTGTCTTTAACTTTCACCATCATTCTTCATGGTGCTGACGCTAACACACTCGTCTTACCAACCATCACATACCCTAGGGACGCAATGGATTGGGGAACATCTATGTGTGGGCAAGCGGTGATGGTGGAGAGGACGACGACTGTAATTGTGATGGTTACGCCGCCTCAATGTGGACAATCTCCATTAACTCCGCCATTAACGACGGTTCCAACGCCCACTATGATGAATCCTGCTCCTCCACTCTTGCCTCCACTTTCAGCAACGGCGCTAAGGATCCCAGCACCGGCGTGGTAAGCTGCGGACACACACACACACACATATAAAACCCAGCCACCCACACCCATATCCACACATACAAATGCACGCACTTCCTGCCACCCCCCCCACTCACCCACCCCCACACACACACACTCTCTCTCTCACCATACTTTTCTGCATAGATTTCATGCATAGATGCAGTAGTAGTAGTAGCAACAGTAGTGGCAGTAATAACAGCAATAGTACTTACATATGTAAACACCCATTATTGTTTATGCGGTTTCTTTATACTTGCCGTTGCTTCTCCCACTCTACAGGCCACGACGGATCTGTACGGAAAATGCACCAAGACCCACTCAGGGACGTCCGCTGCCGCCCCAGAGGCTGCTGGAGTGTTCGCACTGGCATTGGAAGCCAAGTGAGGCTCCTTCTACTCCTCGTTGCCTCGCTCGACACTGTGTGGAGCAAGGCTGTAGCTCACTTAATACAGGGTGGCAGAGGAGTGTTCCTTCCCCAGAGCACCGCATCTCTCAAATAGTAGCTCACTGTCAAATATCTTAGGTTAAGCTTGATCAGTGGCAATGGCAGTGTGTGAGCGTGTATCTCACCCGCAGCCCGGGTCTCACTTGGCGCGATGTGCAGCATCTCTCCGTACTCACCAGCAAGCGTAACTCCCTCTACGACGCCAAGCGCAGGTTCTCGTGGCACATGAACGGCGTGGGTCTGGAATTCAACCATCTGTTCGGCTTCGGGGTGCTGGACGCAGGGGCCATGGTAGCTCTGGCTAAGGACTGGGTCACCGTTCCGCCCCGCTATCACTGTGAAGCAGGAATCTTCCAAACCCCGAAGTACGTGTAACATAACTGTTAAGGTGTGCAGGACCAATCATGTCACGAAGTAGAGTATCCATTTTACTAATTCTAACACAGATTTTCTAGAATCTTTATTGCATTATTTACTTACGTGAATGGAACAGATGTAATTCTTCTATATTCCATCTTGCTGCAGGAAAATGACAGTCAACAATTCAGTATTACTAGAGATCTCCACGGACGCGTGCGCCGGGACTGACACGGAAGTGAACTATCTAGAGCATGTACAGGCAGTGATCACCCTCAACGCTACCCGGAGGGGCAACGTGGAGCTGTTCCTCTTGTCTCCAATGGGAACCCAGTGAGTACTTGGGAAGTGGGAAAAGGACTGTAACTCAAAAAGTTCATCCCACGACAGAGCTAAGTTAATTCCATAAATGATATCCACTACAATTCCTGCAGGGAAGGAGCAGAGGATGGTGGCAGTCTGGTAATGTCATACGATTGTCAAATTCTAACATCCCGTCTTCTATATACAGGTCAATGATTCTAAGTCAGCGGCCCAATGATGATGACAGCCGAGATGGGTTCACGAAGTGGCCCTTCATGGCCACTCACACCTGGGCTGAGAATCCGCGTGGCACCTGGCGCCTAGAGGTGAGATAAAGCAAGGAAGTCTGAAAAGGCAGAGCAGTAACTGTCAGAGAAGTACTGTACTGGGGGGAAGTGTAGTATACTTATTTCCAATTCCAGTAACCAGGCCTGTCCACACAAGGAAACTTTGTTTGGAAACATTGTTTGCAAACTGTTTCCAAACAGTTTGGAAACAATTTTAAGGTTTATTTGTTTCCCATCCAGAATGGGAAACAATGAGAGTTTGTGTATTTACTTAGTTGTATTTACCTAGTTGTAACATACAGTTAAAGAGCTATGCTCGTACTGTCCCGTCTCCAAATCTACTATTATCCAGCTTGCCTTTGAAGTTGTGAATACTTCTTGCATTAATCACTTTTGCATCAAGGTTGTTCCAGGCTTCTATGCTTCTATACGGGAATCTGTATTTTTTTTGTCCCTCTTGCATGTTGTCCTTTTCAATTTCTTCTCATGACCTCTTGCACTTCTATGGTCCCACACAAATAGATCTTCTCTATCGTGTGTGTGTGTGTGCGTATTTACCTAGTTCTAACATACAGGAAAAGAGCTATGCTCGTACTGTCCCGTCTCCAAATCTACTATTATCCAGTTTCCCTTTGAAGTCCTGAATACTTCTTGCATTAATCACTTTTGCATCAAGGTTGTTTCAGGCTTCTATACTTCTATATGGGAAGCTGTATTTTTTTATATCTCTCTTGCATTTTGTCCTTTTCAATTTCTTCTCATGACCTCTTGTACTTCTATCGTCCCACACAAACAGATCTTCTCTGTCAATTTTTTCCAGACCCATTGATGCTCTATACACTGCTATAAAATCTCCCCTTTCTCTTCTTTTCTCAAGAGTTGGGAGTTTTAATCTTGAGTCTTTCTTCATATGGTAAATCTCTCAGGCTTGGAGCCATTTTTGTGGCTGCTCTTTGTATTCTCTCAATCTTCCTCATATCCTTCTTTTTCAGTGGTGACCAAATCACTGCCGTGTATTCCAACCTTGGTCGAATCAAAGATGTTATCAATTTCTTGATCGTCTCTTCATCCAGATATTTGAATGCCATTCTTATATTCCTCAGCAACTGATATGTATCTCCTGTGATCTTGTTTATATGCTTCTCTGATGACAAATTGTCCTTAATCCATCCTCCCAGATCTTTTTCGACCTTTGTTTTGATTATTATCCATTCATTTCCCATCGAATACTTTCCTCTGTCTCTTTTTGCTACTGCCCATTTCCATCACTTTACACTTTTTGGCATTAAACTCCATTTCCCATAGTTGACTCCATCTAAAAATCTTATCTAGATCCTTTTGTAAATCCTCACAGTCCTCTTTACTTTCTACTTTTCTTAGTAATTTAGCATCATCAGCAAATAAACTCATATAGCTGTTTACTCCTTCTGTCATATCATTTACATAGACCAAGAACATCACTGGGGCCAATACTGATCCTTGAGGAACTCCACTTATCACATTGCACCATTCTGACTTCTGATCTTTTATTACTGTTCTCATCTCTCTGTTGCTCAAAAAGTCTTCCATCCACTTCAGCAAACCACCCTTCAATCCTCCTACATGTTCTAGCTTCCAGAGCAGTCTCTTATGAGGTACCTTGTCAAATGCCTTCTTTAGGTCCAAGTAAATGCAATCGACCCACCCCTCTCTTTCCTGTGTCACATCGATCACTCTCGAGTAAAAGCTTAATAAATTCGTTGTACATGACATTCCCCTTCTAAATCCAAACTGGCCACCTGCAAGTGTGTTTGTCTCTTCCAAATATTTCAACCATCTGTCTTTCACAATTTTTTCACACATTTTTGCCACTACACTTGTTAATGCTACTGGCCTGTAATTCAGTGGTTCTTCTTTGTCTCCTCCTTTGTGAATTGGCACAATATTTGCTCTTTTCCAATCAAGCGGGACTCTGCTCTCCTTGAGTGAACTCTCAATTACACTATGTAACTTTCCTGCTAGTTGGTTACTGCACTCTTTCATTATCCAGTTCGACACTCCATCTGGACCCGGGGCTTTTCTCACATCTTGACTTTCCATTAGCCATTTTACTTCTATTACGTCTACTTTTATGTCTTCCATTATATTTTCTTTTGCTATTATATTTTCTGTTTTAAATTCACTTTCTCTTGTAAATACAGTCTGTAAGCACTTATTCATCACCTCGGCCTGTTGTAATGCATCTTCATACACTATGCCTTCTACCTTCAGCTTATCTATTCCTTCCTTGTTTTTCATTTTTCCATTAATATATCTATAGAAAAGTTTCGGTTCGTTCTTACATTTTTCTATTATATTCCTCTCATAGTTACTTTCTTCTTCTCTTCGGATTCTTACATATTCATTTCTAGTTGCTTAGAAATCATCACCTCGGCCTGTTGTAATGCATCTTCATACACTACTTCTCTTCGGATTCTTACATATTCATTTCTAGTTGTTTTGTACTTCTCCCAAAGGTTGATACCTCCTTTTTTCCTCCAACTATTCCATGTTTTTTTCTCTTTCTAGTCTTGCTAATTCACATTTTCTGTTAAACCATTCATTTTTTTTCTTTTCTCTGATAACTATCCTTGAAACATAACTATTTATTCCTTCTGTGTAAATTCGGATGAACTCATTCCATTTTTCCAGTGTACTCCTTGCTGCATGGAAACTACTCCAGTCTGTCTCTCCGAAGAATGTTCTTAATCCGTCAAAGTCTGCTTTTCCATAATTGTATCTTCCTTTCTTGTGTTCTTCTTTTCTCCCCTCTTTTTTGCTATCATTTATTTCAAATTCAATAAGTACATGGTCGCTCTTTCCAAGTGGGCACTGATAATTTACTTTACTAATTACTTCCAGTTCTTTAGTCAATAGTAGTCTTGATGGTTCTTCGCTACCTCTGAATCTTGTGTTCCTTTAATCCACTGAGTCATGATGTTATTCATTACCAAATCCAACAATATACCACCCCATGAGTCTTCTCCACCTTCAGTGTACCATTCTTCCCAGCAAACTTCTTTGCAGTTAAAATCTCCCTTCAAAATTATGTTCTCACAATTTTCCATCATATTCTTTAAACACTTGCTTGTGTCTCTTATCATGTCTCCATATTCCTCTCTCCCCCAGGAATTTGTCTTAGGTGGAACGTATACGATTACTAAGTCTCTTATTCTTCCTTTTTTCATCACCAACTCTACCTTCAACACCTCTGCCATACCTTCTCCTTTTACCACGTTTCCTACTACCACATCCTTCCATGTTAACACCATTACACCACCTCCCTTTTTCTGATTTCTGTTTCTCCTCCATACATTATATTGACCCTTCCCAACTGGCAGATCCTCAGAATCACTCAGCTTCGTTTCTACTAGACCTAATATGTCTGGTTTCTTGGCTCTCAGGTAATCGTTTACTTCTGTTAATGTTGACATTAGCCCTTTTATATTTGTGTACAATACCTGCCATCCTATTTCCTTTTCCTTTGGACTGTCTTCTCTTACTCTTTCTCTTTTAGTTCTTCTTCAGTTTTTGGTCTAAAACCCTCCAATAGAATTTCAGTTTTTCCTCTTCCGTCCTCAATTCGTTTTTTTCTTTGGCTTCTTTAAACAGTACATTCAAACTGGCTCTCTCTTCCTCATTCATATCTTTTCTTATCCATATTTTCTTATATTCTTCTGTCTTTGCCAGTTTCCATGCCTTAGACAATATATCTAGTGCTGTATTTTGTGACCTAAACTTAACTTTCAAGGGGCGGGCACCTCCCTCTTCATATTTTCCTAACCTATGTATCTCTTCTATTTCTTCTACTACCTCCGTATTTTCTTCTACTACTTTAAATATTTCTTTTGACACTTTCTTTTCTTCCTCTTCTCTTAAGTTTTTCTTGGGCAGCACTTTCTCCTCCAAACCAAAAATAATGACACATTTCTTTTTGTCTACCGTATCTCTTACTAGATGTTCCTTTTGTTTGATTACTTTTACTACTTTTTTGGTCAGATTTTTCATTTCATTTTCCTGATCTTCTATTATCTGTCGTAAGTTCTCTTGGTCTTTTTCCTGTTCTATCTTCCATGTTTTTCTTTCATCTTTCATTTCCTCGTGTCATTTTCCATTTCTTGTGTACAGAAAACATTTCAGCATGCATTTTCTCAACCTTTTCATCGTCTTGCTTTCCGTTTAATTCATCCACTCTATTTTTCAAAATAGAATGATCTTTTTCCAATATGTACACTTTCTTTTCCATCTTCTCAAGTTTATCCATTAATTCGTGCACAATATTTTCTAACATTACAACTCTTCTCTGGTTCGTTTTCAGCCCTAATATGTCCTTTTCATTGGTGTTGAATCCGTGGAATGGGGTCCCAGCTGGCCCCAGCTGATCCGCCATTTTGTTTATCCTTGTTTATGTTTTATTTCACTTCCACTACTTATCACTTTTTTAGGTAAATCATTTGGAGACGGGACATTTTAACTCCATAGCCCTAACCTATAGGTACTTAAGGTCTTTCAGCGTTCTCTGCGGCGTTGGTGGTCCCTGCAGTCACCCAGCACGTCCAATTGTTTAGGAGCCTCTCCTCATCGGCTGCTTCTGTGTACACTGACACAGCTGTGTGTGTGTGTGTGTGTGTGTGTTTACCTAGTTGTATGTACCTAGTTGTGTTTTACAGGGCCTGAGCTACACTCGTGTGGTCCCGTCTCCGTATCTACATTTATCCAGTCTTTCTTTCAATTGGTGCACATTATGTGATGATATCACCTCCTCATTTAGTCCGTTCCAAACTTCTACATTTCTATGAGGGAAGCTGTACTTCTTCATGTTGTTTAGGCATCTCCCTTTTTCTAGTTGTTTTGTATGTCCTCTTGTGTATCGACCTTCTCTTTGTTTCCGAGTCAATAGTCTCTCATTGTCTGTTTCTTCCATCTTTGTTATCAGCTTAAAAATTGTTATTAAGTCTCCTCTTTCTCTTCTCTGCTCGAGTGTTGGTAACTATTTCCTTCAACCTTTCCTCATAAAGGCCGGTTCCCATCAGCCCGCTTGTACGGCCGTCTTACAACAACACCGCTCAACAATGACGTCACCATCATCACCGCTTGAGTGGTATTAGTGGTAACTGGGCACAGGTGGCAACTCCGCTCGAGCGGACACCGCCGAGCGGGAGAGATGACTTGAATTTAACTTTGTACGGTGGCCGTACAGCGGTACGACGGTGCGGTAGACTTTGTTGTGACGTCATTGTGACGTCTTTGTTGTTGTATGGCGGCCGTACAAGCGGGAAGGTGGGAACCGGGCTTAAGAAAGTTTTTCTAGCTCTGGTACCATCTTTGTTGCCATTCTCTGTATCCTCTCCAACTTTCACAGCTTCTTTANACGGTAATGTATTCACACGATCCATGTTGGGGGCTCAGACTTGTAAACACCGCCGCCAGCTGGGTGGGCAGGTAAAAGGGTGGTCGTTAAAAGGTGGTGACTTTCAGGGCGAAAATTAGAGTGTCACTACACAAAATTTGAAAGCGCGGCCACGCAGCAGAAAGTTTCAATATCCCCGGAAATTCCCCTCACCAGGGGCGTGAGGGCGGGGGGACAATGGGGTGGTGAAGGTAACCGTGTCGTGTGCCCGGCGGAGGCGAGCGGGGGCGCATCCGGGGATGCGTGTTTTTTTTCCTTATCCACCTGGGGGAAAGTCCGCGGTTTTGGCCCTGGGTGATGCAAGGCATCGCTGAGCGATTTTTTTCCAGATGGAGGGGCAACCCAGAGATGAGGCGTGAGGCTTTTTGGCCCCGGGGGGCTGTCAGAAAACCGTTTTACATGTCTTTCTCCAACAATACCCGGATGTTGTGACGTCATAAATACTATCTATTAACTTTAAAGCTATAACTTTATTTTTATCAGATATATGCAAATAAATTTTACTTTTTTGCTTAATAGGCATTTTTATGCATAAATACAGCTAAAAATTTTATAAAAAAATCTTTTTTTTGGGGGTCGGGAAAGGGATTACTCCATTTTATTTTTTCTTATGGAAAAATTTGTTTTGGTTTTAGAACAAATGGGTTTTTTACAACAACTTTTGGGAACGAATTATGTTCGAAAACCGAGGGCGGTCGTATATGCCATACGAAAAAAAAAAAAAAAATCAAAAACCCCAAAATTCTTAAAGTACTATACTTTTTAAAATTTTACGTGTTTTTTGTATCCCGCCGGTTCGGAGGCCACCTCATTGACGTCCCCCCGAGCCATGGTGTGTCTCTGCAAGTCGTAAGGAGTTTTTTTGGAAAACTCGGGGTACTTACAATTTTGCTTGCGGATTTTTAAAAAAACGGCTGACTAGTCAAAAAGTGACACATTTTTGTTAAATCGATAATGGCTATTTTTTATTGCTTAAAACGGAAAGATTAAAAGATCTGGACGTTCTTTAGATCTTTTCCTCAGCTTTTGATGTGGAAAAATTATCAATCCCCTCTATGCACTAATCAAAATAAAGGGAAAAGGTTTTTTTCTTTTCCAAATTATCCCCTGATTACAAAGGGGGGAAATTAAAATCGTTAAATTTGAGAGAACACATAAGTCCTTTAAAAAATTTCGTGAAAAGGTGAAAGTTCGCTATTTTCGCCATTTCCGTGTATAATGAGCTTTTTTGTTACATTTGATTAAGTTTGTATACTTACTACTGCAGTCATCAAATCTACATCTACTGGAAAAAAAACAATACGTGGGGAGATATGGAGGCAGGGAACGTGGTGAGGCGGGAGGACGTGAGTGAGGTGATGAATAGGGACTACAGTAACCGCGGAAAGTGTCTGGAGCAGGGCCCCGTGAAGCGTAATGACAAAGCTCTTGCTACATCCCGCGCTCAGCAGCCTATAGGTTTGTGTAACGGTCATATCGCATGCCAGGCAGCTCAGTATGACTATAAGTAGTTGCCTAGCCAGTTTACCCAGTAGAGCTGCCCAGACATGATTGGGGGAGGAGTATGTTCTTGGCTCATTTCAGCCACCTCCTTGACTGGCTTCGTTCTTGCCGTTATTTTGCCTCCCAAACCTCAGACAAACACTCAGGATGGTAAATAAGAGGTTTACTAGAGAGGAGAAGGCGCGTATTCTCGCCTTACGTGAGGAAAAGGTGTCTATGAAGGAAATTAGTGCAAGGATGGGCCGTACTGAAGCAGCCTTTTTTGCCTTGATCAAGCAAGCGAGTGGCCTACCTGCAGGCATAATACCAGCCACCTCTCAAGTTTTAGGCCGCCCATACAAGACTACTAAAGCCACAGACTTGATTGAAGGAAATTGAAATTGAAGGAAAATGTACTAGTGGTGTTTGTTACTCCCTTAAAATATGGTTGACCACATGTCAATGGGCCCTGCTCCAGACACTTTCAGTGGTTACTGTACATGTTAAATCAATGATTGCACCGTGAGACAGAATCCGTCTGTCAGCGCCAACTTCGGCTATATGGGCATGTGGCACGTTACCCTGAAACTAATCCTTCCCACCGGGTTGTATCTGTAAAGCCGCGTCCTCACTAGGGGCGATGAGTCCACGCTCTGTTGCCGAGCGCGGGATTTGGTCACCCCGAGGGCTTGTGCAGCGCGCTTCCAGCAAATGCCCCAAGTGGGCATTTGTTGGTTGTGCCACTGGGACAGAGTGCGCCCACTCAGCTCAGTAGCTGTTTGCATACTATTGAGAAAGGATGTGTGCCTCTCATTACCATCGCATGCCTGAAGCCCATTAATACTGACTGGACACAGTCAGTACACTTCGCTTAATTTATCTCCTAAGCAATAGGAAGATTGATAAGAGATAAGATGATAAGAGCTCCCACTGGCAAGTGAGAAACAAGGACTACAAGAATAAGCTTGTGAGTAGTGCAAATTTGAATCCAATGACCAAAGAATTAATCTCTTAAATAAAGAATCCTTCTCTTTCTTGACATAATCTTTCTTTTTCCACAACACAGTCCCACAATGCTCCAAAATGGTCTCTTGGATTGCTGCTGATGTCATCCATGTTCACCTTCTGCAGCTCAACACCAACTGGTGACGCGTGGCGTTTCTACATAGTGTGGACGCTCGCCCATCTCAGCAACACCACCCACCAGTCTCACAGCGCGGGACATAACCCATAGCATAGACCCTTTTGCATAGTAAGAGACAATCCGGCTTGGAGGAGGCCAAGGGGGTGCCCGCAAGGCTCATGACTGAGGCAAGTTGGTGTTTCCTGCTGAGAGTTGCTTGGTATGGGAACTGAGCCTGCATGGGGACTAGCACATGTTGACCCCCTAGGAGTGGCGTCGTAGGGTGGGCGAGGCGACATGCCCCCCCGGCGTATGCTCCCAATTGATAATCTTAACGGCTCCCTACTCGAACTATTCGGAGTGCTGAGTTCTTTGGAACAGATTACAGACTTGTTGTTGCTACACTTAAGCTTCATGTCAAGTCCAGAAGAATCTCAAGAGGTAACCATACTGTATTTCATCTTGAGAAACTGAAGGACTTGACATGTGTCCATGAGTATGCAGTGGCAGTCTCAAATCGGTTTGATGTGCTCGTGCCCTCGAAGACCCTGTAGAACTGTGAGATACCTTCAAACGTGAAACTCTACAGGCTGCCAAGGAGTGTATTGGGGAGCGCCTGAGGTCAAGGCGTGGTTGTGTCTCGACGGAGACGCTGGAGAAAATCGAGGAGAGTCGCACTGCCAGGCTGGCTGGGAACCAGGACCAGCACAGGGCTCTGTCACGCCGGACTAGAACCCTCCTGGGGAGAGACAAGGAGAGGTATGTCAGGAGTCTCGCTGAGGATGTCGAGGGCTATTTGAATGCTAATGACCTCCGACCCACCTACCGAGCCCTGAAAAAGCTCCGTTCCAAGTCTCCATCTCGGGCGAGTGCTATTCGAGCAGCAGATGGGTGCGCCGCAGCGGACATGGATGGCAGATGGCTCGTTAGGCTGAGAACTTTGGGCAGTTGTTCATGGTGAACCCTCCAATTGACTATAGCAGTGAGCTGATCTGCCATCTGGTGGCCATCTGGGAAGCTCCTGTCAGCTCCAGGACGTCGGGTCTAGGGGTGTCAGGTTAGACTTATTTTCCATTATTCCCTACCAAACCAGCTACAATTTAGTGTTGTCATGGTCAACATAGGTTTATGCAAAATTAAAATATATGAGTTTTACATTATTCATGGCGTTATAATGAGGATTGTTGGCAAAATAGAAGCATTC
Organism: Chionoecetes opilio; assembly: GCA_016584305.1. NCBI lineage: Eukaryota > Metazoa > Arthropoda > Malacostraca > Decapoda > Majidae > Chionoecetes > Chionoecetes opilio. The sequence goes on along the minus strand of JACEEZ010023801.1, from coordinate 8,909 downwards.
AACCACGTATGTCCTACAACATTCTACTAAATACTGTAGAGGAATGCTTCAAGGCGGGTGTATGGGTAAATAATACCTTCTCTTTGCATGTATGAAGATAATATTTACCCATACACACCCGCCTTGAAGCATTCCTCTACAGAAAGTCAGAGAGGCTGTAGCAAAGTTGAGGGGTGGAAAGGCAGCTGGTGTTTGTAATATCATGCGGAGCTCCTCAAAGCTGGGGTGAGGCCATGATCCCCGGGTTGCATGCTGTCCTGACTGCCGTGTGGCAATCAGGTACCATTCCTCCTGACTGGAAAAGGGGGCCGGTCATCCTATCTGGAAAGGGAAAGGGGACTGTCAGGACTGCAACAATTACCGCGGTATTACACTGCTCAGCGTGCCAGGCAAGGTGCTTGCCCATCTATTGCTGACACAGATCCGCAGTCATCTGGTGAAGCATCAGAGACCTCAGCAGTCTGGGTTCACGCCTGGTAAGTCAACAACGGACCATATCCTAGCGCTTCGTCTTCAGGTGGAAGGCCAATGTGAGTTTCGACAAGGGATGCTTGCAGCCTATGTTGATTTCAAGAAGGCGTTTGACTCAGTGCATCGGGAGTCAATCTGGGATCTTCTGCGACTTCGCGGGATTCCTGCAAGGACTATTGGTTTGATGACTCAGTACTATGGGACTGAGAGTGCTGTGAAGTGTGGGGGAGGTGTATCCAGCTTCTTTCCTGTTAATACAGGAATGAGGCAAGGGTGCTTCCTTGCCCCTTCACTTTTCAACACTTGTATGGACTGGGTATCGGGCAAAGATGTACAGGGAGGTCCCGTTATACGAGCATTCGGTATACGAGAAATCAATGATACGAGCTGAGTAAATTAGGGTCTATTTTCAATATACGAGATCGAAAATCCAATGCTACGACATTCAAACTGGGGTGAGTAAAATCACCAAGTTCAAAATGCGCCCCCTACCACGTATGCATCTGGGCTGTATGATGATGTACAATGATTCTGATGCACAGAGACGAGTTTGTGGGCAGTGGAAGAGGTCTGCGCACCCCTCCCTTGTCCCTTACCTACCCTACCCTCTCTTGTATCACGCGGCGTCCCCTACAGTACAACGTCTTTTTTGTTTGTATTGTGTCTTGAGTCGATTTTAGTGATTTGCTGGTTTACTTAATGTGCTTATTGTGACTTATTTGTGCTCTGTTCTACTGTGCTGTCACATTCTTAATTCACTGTGTTTTGTGTGGTGGTGTGGTCTTGAAAAACATGTCTTTGATGGGGTCCTGAAACCAAACCTATATTTTACCATTAGTTATGTATTTCGCTATACGAGATTTTGCTTTACGAGTATGCCAGGTGGAACCTAACTGCTCGTATCTTTGGGACCTCCCTGTAGATCAAAGTGATTGTGCTGCATCCCTCGGCAACACCAAGATCACTGATATTCTTTTTGCCGATGATGCAGTAATCTTTGCTGAGTCGCTGGAGGTCCTGGTGATGGCTCTCGAGGCGCTGCACGAGGAGGTAAAGCCTTTGGGACTTGAGGTCTCCTGGCTCAAGACCAAGGTCCAGGTGTTTGGAGGCTTACTAGATGAAACAGTACAGTCTACAGTACCCTCCCGAGTTTCGCGCTTGCTTTCTTCCGAGGGCATAGCGCTTAACTCAAGGATCGCGAAACTCGGGTATTGAAAACCCTGTAAAAATGCTTATTTAGTCCTGTGCTAGGCGTAGTACCATATTTTACGGCTTATAAGACTCACGTTTTCCCCCAAAGAATACCCTGAAAATACTAATGGTTTTCCAAGATTAATGTTGTAGTACTTCCTCAGTACTCAGTACCTCAGTAGTACTTACCTGTTACAGGTATTTCAAATACCATAAGACATTCAAATATCAAAACGATTTACTAATACTATCGCATACAAGCTAAAAGTAAGTTATAGGATACGCAAAGAAAATGGAAACAGACCAACAGAAAGACACTTTTGGATCACCGCTGGGAGAGGCGGTGGCCGAGTGGTCCGCCCCGAGCACATGTTGTTGTATTAGGGCTGCGAGGATCCCTTGGGGAACACTGTGAGCCCTGGTGTTGTCCTATGATGCTATCACAGGCGTGGTAGTTGACCTGTCTTCCTCAGGAAGGCACAGGTGAGGAGGAAAACGGCGTGTTGCCGGGAGGGGGGAACGCCAGCCGCCGCCAGCAAGGTGGGCAGGTCAAAGGTGGTGACGTTCAGGGCAAGGAGTTGAGACTGTAGCACTACACGGTGGGAGTGGAAGCGCGGACACTGCAGCAGAAAGTGTTCAATAGTCTCCGGGAACATTTATGCACCAAGGGCAGTAGGGGTCAGGGACAGACGGAGGCGATGCACAGGTGAACCGTGAGCGTCGTGTGCCCCGAGCACATGGCTGGCCGACAGTGGCCGACTGGCTGTGCAGTGATGTAAACAAACCTCCCCTGTAAATGCGGCGGTACACTCACGCTTACTAATCTATTTTTTGAGGGCTGGAAAAGTGATTGATGGTGTTCATCTGTCGTCAGACTATGTCCTCCAGATGTTGGACTCTGGATCTATTCCTCATTACATTGAAAAATGTAAGGAAATAGGGAATATAGATCCATATAACATACCGCGGCACAAATGGAAGGACATCACGACTCTGCTTGGTGGCGATCTGCCAGGCTTATTACGCCAGTGATATATACCACTACCTTGTGAGCTTGAAAAATATATTTAATCACTCTACCCAGTACCCATGTCTACAATTCTTAAAGACTAGTCAATTCGCACTGCAGTTTAATACACAGCTTAAACACTGCAAACGTAGTAATAATAATGAGCTGTAGCTACTACTGTGTGCGTGAGAGGAACGGTGACTGTGGTGTGCGGTAGCGGAGGCCGCCGGAGAGAACCTCGCCCAGTCGCTTACACAATCAGTGAGTACTGAGGGTGGCGCGCTTGCTTATATCCCGATTGATGATGATATTTATTTAGTTAATGCTAATTTATGCATGGTGCTAATTCATTTATCAGAAAACGAAATATATCAATGGAAAGCTAATCCAATTTCGCTTCTACTAATGCAGCCCATTAACTCTTATTATAAAATCCTAACCGCCACCATGGGCAAGGGCCAACCATTACAGCCCTCGAGTACAGGGCCTACCATCCCACCCCTGGAGGTCACTGCCAAATGGCACTATAAGGAAAAAAGAAGAAAAAAAAGTGTACGAAGCAGCGCGAAACTGGGAGATAATGCGCGAAAGTCGGGATGGTAAGAATTTAGGACTCGGCGCGAAACTCGAGGATCGCGAAACTCGCATAGCGTGAAACTCGGGAGGGTACTGTATTCATGCATGCGGCGAGGACATTGAGAACTTGAAAAGTTTTACATACCTTGGTAGCGCAGTCCATAATGACAGCGGGTCACGTCAAGAAGTCTTACGACGGATTGGCATAGCCCACGATGTTATGGACTCGCTCAGCAGGAGTACCGTAATGGCGGCGTACAAGTCGACTCTTTGAGCCTGAAAAAATCCTCCATAACTAGGGGTCAATTTATACAGCAAGGATAAAATGCGAACCATTACCACCGAGTGGTAAACAAGTGGATCAGCACTACTAACAATCGCTGTACACCACTTACCATAACTCCAGTCAGACAACTACAATGTGCGCCACTTCCAGAGCAACAGCGACAACTGGAGAAGACGTTTAGCGGCAGTTCCACCCATAGCACACCATGATGGAAACAGCTGATACATAGATTGTAAACACTGGTGAATGCAAATGGCGGAGGGCACCGATAAGTGCAGTCCAGTCATAGGTTTTACTGTGTTTTGATATAATATACAGTATGTAGCGGTACTATCAGGGGACAATGGTGTTTTTCAAGTGAAAACAAAAGGCGAACCTATGGTAAAGATTCATATCTTCATATAAGTGGTGTGGTGTTATGTGTTTTTGCGACAGGTTACCATCTTGAGCTTGACTTGAGCTGAATCTTGGGTCGACTTGTACGCCTGGGGCCAGATCCAGCAAACACATACGCTGGCGTATGTCAGCGTAAGTCTGAGATACTCCTCTTTCAAAAACTTTCTTGGATCAGGAGCTACATCTGCGCCAAATCGATGACGTCACAGGGCCAGACTGTACGCCTAGGCGCAAGTCTGCGCCCGCTCTCCCTGTCTGGATCCAGCAAGCGTACTTACTCCATTTCCGTGACGTCACAGGGCCAATATTATGGCGTAGATTTACACCACCTCATCGAGGAGGTGTAGCCCCGACGTATCTCATATATATAAATAAAACTTCATTTATCTTTCCTAATAGACTTTACCACCGAGGTAAGGATTGAAATATAAGCCTATTGGTAGTCGGCAGTGGCGTGTGTTTACAAATGTTTAGGAGATACAAGCCTTGGTGGGAGGCCGCCTCGGCCGTAGGGACTGCCTTCGGTGTTTTTGTTGTATTAGTTCGTTATTGGGCAGCACCAGTTTTTTAGACCACTAGCGGAGTCCTGTGAGCAGAATTGTTGTGGGACGAGGCGAGGCTGGCATCCCGCGACTAGATTAATGTTGTTTCACTATATCGTAATTTGGACGTTTTAGAGAATGAAACTTTTGTTCTGATGCCTGCCCCTCAGTGACCTTGCACTATGGTTAGGTCACTCAGGACGCTTGACCCTCATTGCCCCTGAATGGTAGTTAGGTCACGCTTGCTAGCCTTTAATGGTACAGTCCCCGAACGGAAGGAATGCTCGCCACCGTTGGAGAATGTTCCATTTTTTTACGTCTGCGAGAGTTCCTATTAAGCGACAGTTACAAGTTTATATATTAACATAACAGTACCCAATCTATATATTTAAACAGCTTTTACCTGTGTTTGTGAATTCAGGGACCGAATATCGGGGGTTAGTTTAGTCGAGGTTAGTTTAGTGATTGGGGGAGTCTGGGGTTTTGACATGTTACATAACCAATGTCCATGTATTGTATTAAAGTGTAGTTTTAAATTATTTTGGGACAAGCGAAAAACTTGTCCAATAACGAAATTCCTTTTATTCTTCCATTTGCACCTATTACAAGTGGAACTCGCCGAAAACTTTTATGTCGGCAAGACTTCTCGGTTGGTGTTTCAGTTATAATGGATGATAACTGCGCGGTCACTACCGCCGTTACCACATGCGTTTTCTATATTATTGTTTGTTTAGTATACTGTACAGTATTAATGCACTTCCGCGTGTAGCGCCCCCCCTTTATAGCTTTATTACTTTGACGTTAATTCAAGAGGGCTCCGCAATCCTGGCTATTACGCTGCCACCAACCACAATAAGTGGGAAAAAAATATATAAGATTAAGAAAATATGTAAGTACTAATGGGTCTGAATAACAACGCGTTATCAGAATCTTAATAAATTTACACTTTACTGATTCACCAGTAATTACTTCCCAACTCCTTCTTAACCTAATGTCTTAACTTATGCCTTAACTTAAATACATATTTAATGCTAATAACATCGACACTACGTGACTCTCAGCTCGTGCTCAAAAGCGTAATCCTATAACTCCTTCTTAACCTAAATCATTGAGTAAATGTCTCGTCACTGGTTCTCTGTGTAACTTTTCCCATCACACTGATTCTCTGAGTCAAGTATCAATACCCACACACTCCAGCTATGAGACTAAGCCTTAGCTGTATCCTGGTGTTCAACAGAGTCATTCACAGCTGTTCCCACTGCTCATCGCAGCTCATCCCGCCGGCTCCCCACTGCTACCTTGAAACCCTATGAATAACACATTCCATTAGCTTGCATGTTATCACAGATAATTAATTAATCTCCTCTACATCCCCACCACCACATTTTCCCCGCACGTACCTTAGAAAGGGTTGAAAGCCACACCTCCCCACACGTTTTACCACAACTGACACGTGGACCCAAAGACACCTAATATGGCGATCTGCCCTCCTTTTTGCCTGGCCAGCTGATGTCACCAGCTACCGTCGGCACAAAATGCACACAAACCTCGTTTTCCCGGACTAATAGGGGGGAGCACTGGTCCGGGAACCGTACAAGTCCGGGAATCGCAACAGTCCAGGAATTATCCTCTAAACAAAAAAAAACAAAAAAAAGAAGAAGTTGGATGCCATTACCCACCCCCGGACGTTTTTCCTACTCTAGTATTTACTGTCTGGCAACCGCCAATATCAACTACCCCGCCGCGGACTTTTACGTCCGCTGAGCATGCTGCCACCTGGCGGGAGGCAGCAGAAAGTGTTCAATAGTCTCAAGAGACGTTCCTGCACCAGGGGGAGTGGGGGTCAGGGGACTAACGGAGGCAGTGCAGGTGAACCGTGAATGTCGTGTGCCCAAATGTAAACAATACGACCGCTGAGCATGCTGCCACCTGGCGGGAGGCAGCAGAAAGTGTTTCAATAGTCTCAAGAGACGTTCCTGCACCAGGCGTAGTGGTTGTCAGGGGACTAACGGAGGCGGTGCAGGTGAACTGTGAGTGTCGTGTGCCCAAATGTAAACAATACGACCGCTGAGCATGCTGCCACCTGGCGGGAGGCAACAGAAAGTGTTCAATAGTCTCAAGAGACGTTCCTGCACCAGGGGGCAGTGGGGGTCAGGGGACTAACGGAGTCAGTGCAGGTGAACCTTGAGTGTCGTGTGTCCAAATGTAAACAATACGACTGCTGAGTATGCTGCCACCTGGCGGGAGGCAGCAGAAAGTGTTCAACTGTCTCAGAGATGTTCCTGCACCAGGGGCAGTGGGAGTCAGGGGACTGATGGAGGTTGTGCAGGTGAACCGTGAGTGTCGTGTGCCCAAATGTAAACAATACGATCGCTGAGCATGCTGCCACCTGGCGGGAGGCATGGACACTGACCAGGGGTGACAGGGACGCTCGGACCGCCGCACAACTTTGTCAATTTACGAACAGGACCAGGCATTTCAACGTAAAAAAAATTGTCCAGGACTCTGACATATCCCCGGACCTCAGATTTTGTCCGGCAAATCCGATATCTGGGAAATCGAGGTTTGTGTGTATATAAAAATATATTTTTATATAGTGATTCAAAACTGAGGAGTGAAGGAAAATTACGCATTTCATTACTCGACATTTATATATTACTTTACCCCCTCCCACTCAACGTAAACTCTTCGTCAATCATGAGTAAAAAGTTTTAACCCATTTTCCCGCTTTAACACGCGTAACCTTTAAAACTTATGGTATTATTCTAGTGTTTGCCCATACTCCCCCCTCTCCCCCAAAACAAGCTTGGGGACCTGGGGGAATGCAGGATATATGGCTGGGGTACAAAATATGCGTCGCAACCACATACTTTTTGAGTTATGGAAGTTATAAAAATTCTCTAGATTTAGGGAAAATTCATTGGATTTCTTCTGAGTCCAGAGACGTGTGAACCTGACGATCCTCACAGAATGATGACTGAAGTGTTGAGAACCCCCAACCCCCCGCTAGGAGGTTAGGTTAGGTTAGATTGGTTAGGTTAGGTTTGGTTAGGTTAGGTTAGGTTATCGGTGAGTCAAGCCCCCCGCTAGGTTAGGTTAATTTTGGTGAGGCAAATTTCTCTAGATATAAGGAAATTACCCTAGATCTAGGGAATTTTAACCCCCTAAACAACTCTTAAATTACGTGTTTCCGACGCATAATTTGTTCCCCACCCGAAAACCCCGCATTCCCACAGGTGCCCAAACTTGTTTGGGGGAAGTGGGAGAGTATGGGCAAACACTAGAATTTTACCAAACTTATATACATATTGTAGAAATTATATAGTTGTCTTAGACTAATACTCATACAGACACAACCTCCCCTTCCAGAGGCCCCCCAACCATATAGGAGGTTTGGTTAGGTTCATAATCTCGCCGGGGGGTCGAGGGGGCGGAGCCCTCACGTCAGGAGGTTAGATTTGGTTCTATCCATCTGAAAAAACAAATTTTAGGCAAAAAAAGTCAGTGTCTCAGAAATTGACCGCGCAGTTCTCGTCCATTTTGACCAAAAGCACAAATTTTAGGCAAGGCAAAAAAAGTTAGTCACAGAAAATGACCGCGCAGTCCTCGTCCATTTTGACAAAAGCACTAATTTTAGGCAAGGAAAAACGGTATTATTCTAGTGTTTGCCCATACTCCCCCTCTCCCACAAAACAAGCTTGGGGACCTGGGGAATGCGGGATATTTGCTGGGGTACAAAATATGCGTCGCAACCACATAGTTTTTGAGTAGGGGTGTTGAAAAAAAAACCTAGATTTAGGGAAAATTCATTGAATTTCTTCTGAGTCCAGAGACGTGTAAACTTGACGATCCTCACAGAATGATGACCGAAGTGTCGAGAACTCCCCCCCAACCCCCCGCTAGGAGGTTTGGTTAGGTTAGGGTAGGTTATATTTGGTTAGGTTAGGTTAGATCTGGTTAGGTTTGAGTTAGATTTGGTTAGATTTAGGTTAGGTTAGGTTAGTTTATCGGTGGGTCAAGACCCCCGCTAGGTTAGGTTAATTTTGGTTAGGCAAATTTCTCTAAATATAAGGAAATTACTTTAGATCTAGGGAGTTTGTCTCCTCTACACAATTCATAAATTACGTGTCCGACGCATTATTTGCTCCCCACCCGAAAACCCCACATTCCCACTGGTGCCCAACCTTGCTTGGGGATTAGTGGGAGAGTATGGGCAAACACTAGAAATTTACTGGAAAAACTAGTCAGTCTCAGAAAATGACCGCGCAGTTCTCGTCCATTTTTACCAAAGCACTAATTTTAGGCAAGGAAATCTAGTCAGTGTTTCAGAAAATGACTGCGCAGTCCTCGTCCATTTTTATCAAAAGCACTAATTTTACCAAGAATAGTCAGTGTCAAAAATGACCGCGCATCCTCGTCATTTTACCAAAAGACCGGC
>JACEEZ010023800.1:107934-110594 GCA_016584305.1 Chionoecetes opilio | reverse complement strand
AATTGCATTTTCATCAGCTGAAGGCCTGATATTCTTTATGCTGGTTTACAGTGTTTATGAATCTCAAAACCCAAGCAACAATATGCTGAGCTTTACTAAACTTTGCACAAGCTTCTTCTACACTATCTGCACCACATAGCCAGTTATCTACATACATATCCTCTTTTAATTCATGTATTATCTCAGTCAGTGGGTACCCTTCAAGATGATGTCGAATAGTAGCATTTAATAAGAAAGGGCTGGCCGTGTTACCAAATGGAACACGCAGAAATCTCATAAATCTTATCCCATTTACACCCTTCAGAAAGAAACGATGCACATCTCTATCTTCTCGCTTCATACTTATTTGCAAAATGCCTTGGTGATATCAGCAGCTAAAGCTATGGGCCACCTCCTGAAGCGTATCAGTTTTTCCCAAACTAAATCAGGGTTGAGGGATGGGCCAGTCAGTAAACAGTCATTCAGTGATATTCCATTATAACTACGAGCTGATGCATCAAAAACAGGTCTAATCTTAGTACTCACACTGCTTTCTCTGACTACAGGACGGTGAGGCAGATAATAGGTAGGGTAAGGACTAGTAATCTCATCACATGGAATTTCCTCAATAATACCTTCCCTCTCATAATCATCAAAAACCTTATAATATTCTGTTTTAAGCTCAACATCTTTATGCAACTTGGTATGTAATCTATCTAGTCTCTTTATAGCAAGTTTTTCATTATCTATGAGATCCCCCTTTGCTGCTTCACTCTTCCAAGGCAAGGCTACTTCATATCTACTATCAACAAACTTAATGCTCTTAGAAAACTCCTGCAAGGCAGAGTTAGACTCAAAAAAACAATCAGCTTCCTTAGAAGTAATCCCTACAGACTCTAAGTCCCAAAACTTGCTTACATCATAGTCTGACACCTTGGAAATACACAACATTTGATGTGAAGTAAAGTGAGAATCTGGCACAGCATGCCAAGCTCCTGACAGAATCCAACCAAAAACTGAATTCTGTGCTACTATTCCATCAACTTGAAAAGTATCACTGGGGATCAAGAATTGCCAGTATGCATCGAGACCAATCAATATATCTATGTCCATCTGGAAATTATTCAAGTGATCATCAGCAAGTTCTACATGGGCAAAGGCACTCAATAAGTTATGAGGAACAGTTGGTCTAATCAAAGGTTGACATATCTTAGGAATTTCAACAACAATCAATGAATGTGATGCATTATTACAATCAAGTAGTTTCAGAGAATAAATGTTACTTTGCCTGCTCTTATTAGACTTTTCACCACCAAATGCTGAATATGAAATTGTCTGACTAGAAAGCCACTTAGGTTTACACTTTTTAGCAAGATTACTACTTACATAATCAAAAACTTGCTATAACGATGAAATTCTTAACCAATAATAAAAACACGACTAATATAAAGCTTCTACAGATATCCAAGGCCATTTAGAACCCTGTATAACGTTGATTTATCCTTTAATTTCTATATAAACATTACAAAACAGTCAGCCATGTTTGAATCTGAAAATACGTCCCGATAACAAAAAACTGATTTGATGTAGAAATTCTTAACCAATAATGAAAACCCGATTAATACATAGCTTCTACAGATATCCAAGGCCATTTAGAACCTCACATAGCATTGATTCATCCTCTAATCATCATATAAATAGGTTTTTACGTAATGGCTAGAGCAGACTCCTATTTTAGCCTGCCTACAGCTTATTTAGATCAGAATTAAGGCTTATTAGGGTTCAGTATGATCTATAAGCTTTCTAGATCATGAATTTAGGCATCAATAGGGTTTTAGAATGATGGTTAGGCTATATTTTGTGTTAGCATCATTGCCCTTTCAAATTATACACGAAATTCAAATTCTCTATTTCTCGCGCACACGATTTTTTATGGTAGACTAAGGAATATTGAAATCTATGTTTTTTTGTCTTTTTCTTTTTTTAATGATACAATTGATACTAGAGTCTTTTTGATGCTTGTAATGGTAATTGTCTTGGGTTATATCTAGACCTAGTTTTTGTAGTGTGAAGGGGAAGGCGTGATGCGGGTCTTTGTGTTAGAATTCATCTATGATAAAAATCTACGTTATTAAAACCGATTGTTGGCTAAAAAAAACGTTGATTAAACATTCTAGAAACATTAAATCACATGCGTTTTAGTCTCAAATATACGCCAGAAAGAAAAGTGAAATGCTATTCATTCGAGGTATTTCCTTGGCCAGTCCTTGTGATGTCAAAATAAAGAAGCGCATTACACTCCTAGACGACATTTACCAGGATTTCAAACGAATAATCATAAACAAAAAAGTAACGATAGAATTAAGAAGCTATTATTTGAACCAGTTAATCCTTAAAAACTGTTTGATTACAAATAGGAATTATTTTATATTAACAGGTGTTAATCCGGCACCTGTTGCCAAGCACCCTCAGTCCCCTCCGCCTTGAGGAGGGATGACGTCACTTTGAGCGCCTGTAGTGAGGTTGCGGGATTTAGTGTGATAGTGAATGGAGGGTGAGCATAGGACGTCAACAGAGGGGAAATAGAGGAGTGTTAAAGGTTATGGCGCTGAAATAAGGGTTAATTAAAAGGATATGAAGAGGATTTTTTTTTTTTTTTTTACAAGCCCGTGTGGAATGAG
>JACEEZ010023800.1:92934-105434 GCA_016584305.1 Chionoecetes opilio | reverse complement strand
CCACACCATTCCACCTCCTGCTATCCATCCTACACCATTCCACCTCCTGCTCCATCCACACCATTCCACCTCCTGCCCCATCAAAGAGGTGGTGGATGGTGCTCCATTCACCTCCTGCCCCATCCACACCATTTCCCAACTCCTGACTCCATCCACCACAATTTCCACTCTGCCCCATCCACCCATTTCCACCTCCTGCGCCATCACACACCCATTTCCACCATCCTGCTCCATCCACACCATTCCACCTCCTGCTCCATCACACCATTCCACCTTGCTCCCATCCCACACCATTCCACCTCCTGCACATCCACACCATTCCACCTCTTGCCCCACCACACATTCCACCTCTGCTTTCCTTCCACTAAGGACATTTTTACACCTCTTCTGCCCATCCAGGAAGGAAGGATGGGTGGATGGTGCTTCATTGCCACCTCCTGCCCATCCACACAATTCCACCTCTGCCCCATCCACACCATTCACCTCCTGCTCCATCCAGGAGGTGGGTGGATGGTGCTCCATTCCACCTCCTGCCCTATCCACACCATTCCACCTCCTGCCCCATCAACACCATTCCACCTCCTACCCATCCACACCATTCCACCTCCTGCTTCCATCCAGGAGGTGGGTGGATGGCTGACTCATTCCACTCCTGGCCCAATCCACACCATTCCACTCCTGTCCATCCACACCATTTTTCCAACTCCTGCTCCATCCACACCATTCCACCTCCTGCTCCAGCAGGAGGTGCGTGGATGTTGATCCAATTCCACCTCCTGCCCCATCCACACACTTCCACCCTCCTGCCCATCCAGGAGGTGGGTGGATGGTGACCATTCCACCTCCTGCCCCAGCCACACCATTCCACCTCCTGCTCCATCCACCCCATTCCACCTCCTGCTCCATCCATACCATGCCGCCCCTGCTCCATCCACACCATTCCACCTCGCCTCCTTCCACCCCCATTCCAAACTCCTGCCCCATCCACACCATTCCACCTCGCCCATCCACACCATTACACCTCCTGACTCCTTCACACCATTCCACCTCCTGCTCCATCCAGGAGGTGGGTGGAGTGGTGCTCCATTCCCACCTCCTGCCCCCATCCACACCATTCCACCTCCTGGCACCATCCACACATTCCACCTCCTGCCCCATCACACACCATTCACCTCCTGCTCCATCCAAGAGGTGGGTGGATGGTGCTCCCATTCCACCTCCTGCCCCATCCCACACATTCCACCTCCTGCCCCATCCACACCACCACCTCCTGCCCATCCACACCATTCCACCTCTGTCCATCCACACCATTCCACCTCCTGATCCATCCAGGAGGTTGGGTGGATGGTGCTCCATTCACCTCCTGCCCCTCCACACCATGCCACCTCCTTGCTCCATCCAGGAGGTGGGTGGATGGTGCTCCATTCACCTCCTGCCCCATTCACACCATTCCACCTCCTGCCCCATCCACACCCATTCCACCTCCCGCCACATCCAGGAGGTGGGTGGATGGTGCTCCATTCCACACCTGCCCATACACACCAGTCACCTCTGCCCCACCACACATTTCCACTCCGCCTCCATCCACACCCCCATTCCACCTCCTGCTCCATCCACACCATTCCACCTCCTGCCCCCATCCACACCATTCCACTCTTCCCCATCCACACCATCCACTCCTGCCCCCATCCAGGAGGTGGGTGGATGGCTGCTCGATCTCCACCGTCCTGCCCATCCACACCATTCCACGTCTGCCCATCACACCATCCATTTCCTATACCCCATCCACACCCATTCCACCTCCTGATCCATCCAGGAGGTGGGTGGATTGGTGCTCCATTCCACCTCCTGCCCCATCACACCATTCCACCTCCTGGTACCATCCACACCATTCCACCTCCTGCCCAATCCAGGGAGGTGGGTGGATGTGCTCCATTCACCTCCTGCCCCATCCACACCATTCACCTCCTGCCCCATCCAGGACGGTGGGTGGATGGTGCTCGATTCCACCTCCTGCCCCAGCCACACCATCAACGTCCTGCCCCATCACACCATTCCACTCCTACCCCATCCACACCATTCCACCTCATGCTCCATCCAGGAGGTGGGTGGATGGTGCTCCATTCACCTCTGCCATCCAAACCATTCCACTCAAGTCCCATCCACACCATTCCACCTCGCCCAATCCAGGAGGGGGTGGATGGTGCTCCATTCACTCTGCCCCATCCACACCATTCCACGTCCTGCCCTCCACACCATTCCACTTCCTACCCCATCCACACCATTCCACCTCCTGCCCATCCAGAGAGGTGGGTGGATGGTGCTCCATTCCCTCCTGCCCCATCCACACCATTCCACCTCCTGTCCCATCCAACACCATTCCACCTCCTGCCCCCTCCAGGAGGCGGGTGGAGGGGCTCCCATTCCACCTCATGCCCCATCCACACCATTCCACCTACTGCCCCATCAGGAGGTGGGTGGATGGTGCTCCATTCCACCTCCGGCCCCATCCACACCATTCCACCTCTACCCATCCACACCCATTCCACCTCCTGCCCCATCAAGGAGGGGGGTGGATGGGGCTCCATTCCACCTCCTCCCCATTCCACACCATTCCACCTCCTTCTGCTCCATCCAGGAGTTGGTTTGGTGGTGCTCCATTCCACCCTCCGGCCCCATCCACACCATTCCACCCCTGCCCCATCCACACCATTCCACCTCCTGCCCCATCCAGGAGGTGGGTGGATGGTGCCTCCAGTCCACCCTTGCCCCATCCACACCATTCCACGTCCTGCTCCATCCAGGAGGTGGGGGATGGTGCGCCATTCCACCTCCTGCACCATCCACACCCATTCCACTCCTGCCCCATCCAGGAGGTGGGTGGATGGTGCTCGATTTTCCACATCCTGCCCCAGCCACACCATTCACGTCCTGACCCATCCACACCAATTCCACTTCCTACCCAATCACACCATTCCACATCCTGCTCCATCCAGGAGGTGGTGGATGGTGCTCCAGTCCACCTCCTGCCCCATCCAAACCATTCCACCTCCTGTCATCCACCACCATTCCACCTCCTGCCGAATCCAGGAGGTGGGTGGATGAGTTGCTCCATTCCACCTCCTGCCCATCCACAACCATTCCACGTCATGCCCCAATCACACCATTCCACTTCCTACCCATCCACACCATTCCACCTCCTGCTCCAATCCAGGAGGTGGTGTGGATGGTGCTCCATTCAAACCTCCTGCCCCATCCACAACCATCCCCCTCCTGTCCCATCCACACCCATTCCACTCCTGCCCCATCCAGGAGGCGGGTGGATGGTGCCTCCATTCACCTCCTGCCCCATCAACACCCATTCCACCTCCTGCCCCATCCCACTACCATTCCACCTCCTGCCCCAATCCAGGAGGTGGGTGGTATGGTGCTCCATTCCAACCTCCTGCCCCATCCACACCATCCACCCCTACCCATCCACAACCATTCCACCTCTGCCCCATCCAGGAGGTGGGTGGATGGTGCTCCATTCCCCTCCTGCCCCATCCACACCATTCCACCTCCTGTCCATCCAGGAGGTGGTTGGATGGTGCTCCATTCCAACTCCTGCCCCATCCACCACAATCCACATCCTGTCCCATCCCACACCATTCCAACCCCTGCCCCATCCAGGAGGTGGGTGGATGGTGCTCATTTCTTTTACACCTCTGCCCCATCCACACATCCACCTGACTGCCCCATCATACCATTCCACCTCCTGCCCCATCCAGGGGGTGGTTGGAGGTGCTCATTCCACCTCCTGCCCCACCAGAAGGTGGGTGGATGGTGCCTCCATCACCTCCGTCCCATCCACCACCATTCCACATCCTGCTCCATCCCACCACATTCCACCCCTGCCCCATCCCACACCATTCCACTCCTGCCCCATCCACACCATCCACCTCCCTCCCAGCCAAACATTCCACCTACCTGTCCCATCCAGGGGTGGGGGAGGTGCTCCAATTCCACATCCTGTCCCATCCACACCATTCCACCTCCTGCACCATCCACACCATTCCACCTCCATGTCCCATCCAGTGGTGGGTGGATGGGCTCCATTTCACCTCCTGCCCATACACACCATTCCACCTCCGCTCAATCCACACCATTCCACCTTCCTGCCCCATCCCAGGAGGGGGTGGATGGTGCTCCATTCCTACCCCCTCCTGCCCCATCCACACCATTCCACCTCCTGCTCCATCCACACCATTCCACCTCTGCTCCATCCACACCATTCCAATCCTGCTCATCCACACCAATTCCACCTCCTGCTCCATCCACACCATCCACCTCCTGCCCCATCCAGGGAGGTGGGTGGATGGTGCGCCATTCCACCTCCTGCCCCATCACACCATTCCACCCTCCGCCTCATCCACCCACCATTCCACCTCCTGCTCCATTACCACCATTCCACCTCCTCGCTCCATCCAAACCATTCCAAACTCCTGGCCCCCATCCAAGAGGTTGGGGGATGGTGCTCCATTCCACCCCTGCCCCATCCACACCAATTCCACCTCCTGCCTCCATCCACACCATTCCACCTCCTGCCCCATCCAACACCATGCCAACCTCCTGCCTCCAATCCACACCCATTTCCACCTCCTGCTCCATCCACCACCATTCCACCTCCTGCTCCATCCCACCCATTCCACCTCCTGCCTCCCACCACACCATTCCACCTCCTGCCCCACTCCACCACCATTCCACATCCGCCCCATCCCACACCATTCCACCTCCTGCTCCTTCCACCACCATTCCACCTCTGCTCCATCCAGGAGGTGGGTGGATGGTGCTTCATTCCACCTCCTGCCCCATCCACACCATCCACCTCTGCCCCCATCCACACCATTCCACCTCCTGCTCCATCCAGGAGGTGGGTGGATGGTTCCTCCATTCCACCTCCTGCCCTATCCACCACCATTCCAACTCTGCCCCATCCACAACCATTCCACCTTCATACCCCACCACACCATTTCACCTCCTGCTAAATCCAGGAGGTGGGTGGAGGTGCTCCATTTCACTCCTGCCCCCATCCACACCATTCCACCTCCTGCTCCATCCACACCATTCCACCTCATGCTCCATCCACACCATTCCACCTCCTGCTCCATCCAGGAGGTGGCGTGGATGGTGGCTCCATTCCACCTCGCCCCCATCCACACATGCACCTCCTGCCCCATCCAGGAGGTTGGTGGAGGTGCACCATTACACCTCCTGCCCCATCCACACCATTCCACCTCCTGCTCCATCCACACCATTCCACCTCCTGCTCTCCATTACCATTCCTCCTCCTGCTCCATCCACACCATTCCACCTCCTGCTCCATCCACACCATTCCACCTCATTGCCCCATCTCACACCAA
The DNA here is from genome assembly GCA_016584305.1 of Chionoecetes opilio. NCBI lineage: Eukaryota > Metazoa > Arthropoda > Malacostraca > Decapoda > Majidae > Chionoecetes > Chionoecetes opilio. Next base: position 100,032 of record JACEEZ010023800.1, on the reverse strand, counting down.
TTCCACCTTTTCCTAGCCCCATCACACCATTCCACCTCATGCTCCTTCCCACACCATTCCACCTCCTGCTCCATCCAGGAGGTGGGTGGATGGTGCTCCATTCCACCTCCTAGCCACATCCACACCATTCCAACTCCTGCCCCATCCACACCATTCCACCTCCTGCCCCACCACACCATCCACCTCCGGTCCATCCAGAGGTGGGTGGGATGTGGCCCATTCCACCTCCTGGCCCATCCACCACCATTCCACCTCCTGCCCCATCCACACCATTACACCTCCTGCCCATCCACACCATTCCACCTCCTGCTCCATCCACACATTCACCTCCTGCTCCATCCAGGAGGTGGGTGGAGGTGCTCCATTTCCCACCTCCTGCCCCACCACACCATTCCACCTCTGCCCATCCAGGAGGTGGGTGATGGTGCTCCATTCCACCTCCTGCCCCATCCACACCCATTCACCTCCTGCCCCATCCACACCCATTCCACCTCCTGCCCCACCACACCATTCCACCTCCGCTCCATCCACAACCATTCCCCTCCTGCTCCATTCCAGGAGGTGGGTGGATGGTGCCCATTCCACCTCTGCCCCATCCACACACATTCCACCTCCTGCTCCATACAGGAGGTGGGTGGATGGTGCTCCATTCCACCTCCTGCCCCATCACACCATTCCACAACTTGCCCCATCCACACCATTCCCACCTCCTGCCCCATCCAGGAGTGGGTGGATGGTGCTCCATTCCCACCTCCTGCCCCATCCACACAATTCACTCCTGCCCCATCCACACCATTCCACCTCCGCTCCATCACACCATTCCACCTCCTGCTCCATCCACACCATTCCACCTCCTGCCCCATCCACACCATTCACCTCCCTGACCCCATCCAACCATTCCCACCTCCTGCCCCATCCAGGATGGGTGGGTGGATGGTGACTCGATTCCACCTCCTGCCCCATCCCACAACCATTCCACGTCTGCCCCATACACACCATTTCACTTCCTACCCATCACACCATTCCCACCTCCGCCCCATCCACACCATCACCTCCTGTCCCATCAACACCCATTCCACCTCCCTGCCCCATCCAGGAGTGGGTGGATGGTGCTCCATTCCACCTCCTGCCCATCCACACCATTCCCACCTCTGCCCAATCCACACCATTCCACCTCCTGCCCCATCCAAACCATTCCACCTCCGGCCCCCTCCACCACCATTCCACCTCCTACCCCATCCCACCATTCCACCTCCTGCCCCATCCAGGAGGTGGGTGGATGGTGCTCCATTCCACCTCCTGCCCCATCCCCACCATTCCACCTCCTGCTTCCATCCATGAGGTGGTTGGATGGTGCCCATTCCAACCTCCTGCCCCCATCCAACACCCATCCACCTCGGCCCATCCACACCATTCCACCTTCCGCTCCACCAGGAGGGGGTGGATGGTGCATCCATTCACCTCCTGTCCCATCCACACCATTCCCCCTCTGTCCATCCACAACCATTCCACCTCCTGCCCCATCCACACCATTCCACCTCCTGCCCCATCCACACCATTTCCCACCTCCATGCCCCATCAGGAGGTGGTCGGTGGATGGTGCTCCATTCCACCTCCGACCCATCCACACCATTCCCCTCCTGCCCCAATCCAGGAGGTGGGTTGGATGGTGCTCCATTCCACCTCCTGTCCCATCCACACCATTCCCACTCCTGCTCCATCCACACCTTCACCTCCTGCCCCATCCACACCATTCCACCTCATGCCCCATCCACACCATTCCACCTCCTGCCAATCCACAGCATTCCACCTCCTGTCCACCTCCAGGAGGTGGGTGGATGGTGCTCCAGTCCGCCTTCCTGTACCATCCACACCATTCCACCTCCTGCAACCATCACACCATTCCACCTCCTGTCCCATCCAGGAGGTGGTTGGGATGGTGCTCCATTCACCTCCTGCCCCATCCACACCATTCACCTCCGCCCCATCCAGGCGGTGGGTGGATGGTGCTCCATTCCCACCTCCTGTCCCATCCACACCCATGCCACCTCCTGCCCCATCCACACCATTCACCTCCTGCCCATCCACACCATTCCACCTCCGCCCCATCAACACCATTCCACCTCATACCCCATCCAGAGGTGGGTGGTATGTACACTACTACTGCCTACAATTGCTAATACTACTACTTCTACTTACATACTACTACTACTACTATGACACTACTACTACTACTACTATTACTGCCTACTACTACCACTCTTGCGACTATTAATTATGCTACTGTATAGGCCTACTACTATTGCTACTGCTGCTATTGCTACAATTGCTACTACTACTACTACTACTACTACTACTTTCCTACTACTAATAATACTATCTACTACTTGCTTACTGCTACTGCTACTACTGCTACCAATTGCTACTACTACTACAAACACGTTCTACTTACTACTATTATACTACAACTACTACTACTACTACTACTACTACTACTACTACTACTATTGCAACTAGACTACTTATTACTACACTACCACTACTATATACTACTACACTACTATACTATACTAATACTACAAACTACTACTACCAACTTACAACTACACTTACTACTTCTACTACTACTACTACTAATACTACTACTACTACTACTACTACTATTGCAACTACTACTACTAGTACTACGACTCTACTACAAACTACTACTACTACTCTAATACTACTACGATTGCAAATATACTACTACTACTACTACTACTATACATACTACTATACTATCCTACACTACTATTACTAACTACTACTCTTACTATTACTACAGCTACACTACTACGACTATACTATTAATACTATTACGACCTACTACTACTACTACTACACTACTACTACTACTACTACTACTACTACGCTTACTTACTACTATACTAAACTAAAAAAGAAGCTCTGTAACCTGTAATGATCTTTAATAAATTAACTATCTATAAAAAACAGGGATAAAACATACATTGAGGCATAAATAATGACAACAATAAATAAATATGAGAATTGGCGGGAAATAAAATATGTTCGTAGTGTTGACAAACAACAGTGTCGCGAGGAGGCAGGTCGCTTGTGTTAGTCCTCAGTTACGATAACTTGTGTTTCTAAGCATATAGTGGTGTTAGATAGTGTTATAGTGTTGTTATATTTACATGGTTATAGGTGTGTGAGAGGTGGTAAAATATGCCAATTTCAGCCGTGGATTCAAGAGGAGGAAGGAAATGTGAGTTATAAAATTAGTGTTATTTTGTTTCTTGTCTGAGATACCGGGGATTAATTTTTGGCGATTTATTGAATATTAGATTAGTTTAGTATTAGAAGTATTTAGGGTGATAATGCCTGGAGTGAGAGTTTCACGGTCGGTTACAGAGGACACCAACTACTTTTCCTGGCCTTCACTAGGGTGCTGTTCTATGGTGCTAGTTTTATTGCGCCACACCCCAAAAAAAAAAAAAAAAAAAAAAAAAAAAAATGAAACCTAACCTAACCTAACCTTACCATCAAAATATACTGTTTTTTTTTTTTTTTTGTTTTTGTTTTTGTTTTTGTTTTTTGCGCAAAATAAAAACTAGCCACCATTAGAACAAGCACCTATTGTAGGCCAAGAAAAAGTATTGGTCTCTGAAAAACGACCGCGCAACTTTCCTCATATTACCAGTAATAGATTGTATTTATTTAGTAGGGCATTATTACGTTAAAGGAAGGTCGACGGAATGCGTTGCGACAACAACCGTCAAACTTCTAACCTAGTGCTGCGTCGACCCTCCAAGTCATTTATTTACGGTTGATTACACACGCGACAGGTGTGTGGCGAGCCGCTTGCCAGGTGATGTAGTGAACAGGTGTGTGGCGAGTGCCGTGCAGGTGTGTAGTGACAGGTGTGGTGTTGTGTGGGTAAAGCGAGAGAGGCTTATGAGTGCCGGTCTGTTAGACCCCCAGTGGGTGTAGCGGGGACCTAAAGAGCGAACGCGCAGTTCTCGTCCACTATTAACGGCGTCACTCCCGTACAGCCGCGGAAATGGGTACGGCGCGGGCCACGTTGTCCAGTAGAAGGTACTCTGCGGGCATGCGGGACTCGAACCAGGATCAAGGGTATACATGGGTACGTCTCTGTAGTATTCAGCGGGAGACACTTAGCGAAAACACGTCAAAATATGACATTACCGCACCAACTATGCTGTCAAGTATTTCAGGGAGAATTATTACCGCTGAAAGGCTAATTGGTTGGAGGCGGCAATTTATTATCGTCCCACCCTATATTTATCACTAACAACACTCCTACTGTCACTCATATGCCATAATAAGGTATTAAGGGTAATTTAACCTTATTTCCCATTAAATAAGGTCTATATACTTGGGTAAACAAACAACACATGGCCGACCGGCGCCCAGCTGGTCCTGAAACGCTTATTGGCTGGGAGACTCTAGAAGGCCTCTGATTCGCTGTCAGTGTAGCGAGGCCTCTGATTGGCTCCGGGCTCGCCGGCCATTTACGAGGTGCCAATAACGAATTTCCAACGAATATCCACTTTTTTATTTCGTGGACTGATATGGATTGAATAACCCTTGTGAAACGGCCAGCTCTCGTATGACTTTCCATAATAAGTGTCCGGGGTTTAAGGCCTTCGTAAAAGAAATATGATTTAATCCTTTAGGAACCAGTACATAGTAGCGATTTATTTTTTTTTTTTATTGGATAATTCTTTGTTTTACACTAAATACAGGGGGATTTTTGTGGTGTGTTAATATATTTCAATAGTTCCCGCATCGTTTTTTATGCATTCATCACCGCCTGGTTGCTGTATGTTGTTTATTAATTTAGGCGGGGTTTTGTTAATTTAACGCCAACCTTGTACTCCTTCTAAATGAGCCCATAGTGAGAGTTATTTGCAGTGGTGGGCAAGCGATAAATTTTGCGATAAAGCGATAACGATTTAAAGCGATAAATGTTACGCTAAGTCCTATAAACGATTAAAGCGATCAAATTTCCAAAAACCTTAAACGATAAGCGAGAAATCCATGCGATAAATCAAAAAAAAAAAATACTCTATTTTTGCGAACTTATGCATTTAAAACCTCTTTGTTACACTTTAAAACACCTATATTATTAATAAAGACTAAAGGACCCGAATGAAATTAAATTTTATTACTTTATAACAACATTAATGAAGACAAATTAACAAAACTATCAGAGCACAACATCACAAACACAAAATACAAACAATTTAAAACATCTCATCTCCTCATCCACCCCCTGCACTTGACTTCTGCCTTGAGGAGGGATGGAGTTTTCCCTTCGAAACACAGGTACTCACAGTCGCCTCACTGAGGCACGCACTCTTTGGCCTCAGGAAGTCCCCCAGCTGGCTGAATTAATCGCTCCACTGCTGCTGAGCTTGGGATCCCAGTGTTGTACTTGATGAAGAGGGTCACACCACTTGGTCCCTAACTTTGCTTGGAAGTGCGACTTCTTCAGTGTTGCCTGCAACAATTATAAATATGTAATTGATATTATCGCAATATTACATTTGTTAGCGCAATTATCGCAACATTTTATCGCAACATTACATTTGCTAGTATGTAAGAACAAAGCAATACGTTTTAAGCACAATAGTCTTATTACCTCCTTGCTCCTCTTCCAAGCCAGCAGCTCCTTCTTGATGTCCTCTTCCAGGTCGTCCTCCTGGTCAGCCTGGGTTGTGTCACACAGCTCTGCAAATGGGTCGGCGCTGACCTCCTCATGCTCCTCCATTGTCTCCATGTCCTGGCTGTTGTCTCTCTCTTCTGTCTCTTGCCTGATGAGCGCCTTCATCTCCTTCACAATCCTCTGGAAGATTTCTTCCTTCATGTTGGGGGCCACAGAGTTGTAGCACAATAGGCTCAATAGGCATGTAGGCTGGTAGCACAATGAAACACAGAGCTGAGATCAGATACGTCCAGTTTGGGGGGCTATTCAAAGAAACTGACAACAGAAGCGCGGGCCGCCAGGCGCCTGGCCGCATCTGTTTGCCGCGTAACAATGAGCCTGTAACCTCCCGCCGTAACGGTTTTTCGTCTTCTACTTTATCGCTGGATTTATCGCGGGAAATTTGAAAGCGATAAATATAAGCGATAAGTTTTTCCGGTCTTGCGATAAACGATAAGCGGTAAATTTTCGGTTAAAGCGATATTATCGCTTTATCGCATTATCGCTTTACTTATCGCAACGCCCACGACTGGTTATTTGTGTGTGATTAGCTGTGCCTACAGGCGCAGTGTGTTTGTGCGTGTTTATGTGACGTGTTTTTCACGTGTTTTCTCAAGGAATACATCTGACTCAGTGGTTTAATGGGTCAAATTATCGAAAAAACAAAGCATGTATTGCTCCGTGGTTTCAACATTAAACGAGGATCTGTTACTGTTTATAGCATACACCCATCATATAGTATTAGCTCATATTTTATCACGATTTATAGGGCCTTTGTTCAAAAGTAGATTTTTGTTGTGGTGAATTTTTTTTTTCTCGAATTGGATGTCAAGATCAAGACGAGCTCTGATCCAGATCCTGATCCTGGAAAAGTGGAAAGATGGACAGGTGAACTGGGAATGTTTGTGACAGGAGTGATGAGACATGGGAGTATGGCTGTATGCAAAAAGGAAATAAATAGGAGAGTGGAAGAGAAAGGGAAAGAAGAATGGCTGAGGGGAATGAGTGAGAAATCAACACTGGAATGGTACAGGAGAAAGGACCAGCCACGGTATGAAAGGTTCTATGATGGTGGCTATGGAGGGGACCTACTCTTCAGAGCCAGGACAAAGTCGCTGGAGGTAATAGTCGTATGTACAGATGAAGAATGATGCAGCAAGGTGTGTGTGATGTGTGTGACAGGAGTGGATGAAACCGTGGAGCACTTGATGCTGGAATGTGAACGGTATGAGTATGCTAGAACAAAGATGTTGGAGGTAGTGGTAGGAGAGGTCGGAGTGGAAGAATGGCGAGAGATGAGAGACAGGAGAGTGGAGATGGAGTACCTGCTGGGGTTGTGTGCTGAGTGGAGGAGTGACAGTCGTGTGATT
>JACEEZ010023800.1:45434-85434 GCA_016584305.1 Chionoecetes opilio | reverse complement strand
AGTGAGTACCATATTATTTATTACTACTACTACCTAACTTTTACAACCTGACGCCTGTATTTAATAAAGGCGATGTAGGAAAAGTTCTCAAGTCATAGGAAAAGTTCTCAAGTCGTAGGAAAAGTTCTCAAGTCGTAGGAAAAGTTCTCAAGTCGTAGGAAAAGTTTCAAGTTGTAGGAAAAGTTCTCAAGTCGTAGGAAAAGTTCTCAAGTCGTAGGAAAAGTTCTCAAGTTGTAGGAAAAGTTCTCAAGTCATAGGAAAAGTTCTCAAGTCGTAGGAAAAGTTCTCAAGTTGTAGGAAAAGTTCTCAAGTCGTAGGAAAAGTTCTCAAGTCGTAGGAAAAGTTCTCAAGTTGTAGGAAAAGTTCTCAAGTCGTAGGAAAAGTTCTCAAGTCGTAGGAAAAGTTCTCAAGTTGTAGGAAAAGTTCTCAAGTCGTAGGAAAAGTTCTCAAGTCGTAGGAAAAGTTCTCAAGTCGTAGGAAAAGTTCTCAAGTCGTAGGAAAAGTCATCTTATGTTCTTATGTTTCAAAGACTAGGTACCAAATTATACGCCTTTTTTATCATTTTACTATTAAACACTTTTTATTTCACTTATAATAGAAAGTATAATACACTTATAATCCCCGAAGAAAACCAAAACCTTTCTGCACCATCTATCGTGGCCTAAGAACACCCACATGCCCTGCCCATCAACTCTACCTTGGACTGTGAGTGCATGGGAGGACACAGGGGGGCGGCATGAGCCTCTAATCACAGGCGTCACTATAAAAATCCTGCCTGCGCCACCACGGGCGAGGACCAACCATCACAGCCCTCAAGTGTGCCTCCAGAGCCTACCATCCGCCCTACACTTGTCATAGATATTTAGATATTTATGTCATTCAAGATTGTCATGCACATGCAGGATGTCTAAATATCACTCACTGTCCACAGTAACACCTTTTTCAAGAAATACGAGGTTACCCACTCCATAACATGTAAAGCAAGCCCACACCATGAGAGAATCTGGGTGTCTTACTCTCCACGGTGTACCGAGGGTCCTGTGGGTCTGAGTTCTTGGGCCGCCTCACTTTTGCAAAGTTAGTTCCTGTCACTGTAAAGACACTTTCATCCCACCATAATATGCGTCAAACTTTCTCAAGTGGCCAGTCTTTGTGTTCTTTAGCAAAAGTGAGTCGCTTTATCTTGTGACGAGGAGTCAGGAGTGGCTTCACAGCGACAGATCTTGAAAATAGTCCGAGATCACGTAACACATAACACTGCACACTTCTCACCGACACATTACCCAGTAAGGCAGGATTGTTTTCCTTCCCTTCACGTGCTGTGTTTGATGGTGTGACATTCAGCTGCCTTTTTATAACATGTAAAGTCTTTGTGGCACATTTCCTTGGCTGTCCAGTCTTGGGTAAGTCTGTGGGCGTCTCTCCGTCCAAGGCATCACCACAACGTTTTAGCCACCACTCAACTGTCCTTTTTGCAATTCCTGTCTGTTCCACGATAGCTTTTGCACCAAACCCAGCCCTATGCAAGGCACATATGGAGCTTATAGTATCCCGGGATATAATGCGCCGAGGAGCCATGACGTAATAAACGATTGCACAGTTTGAAAATATCCTCGTAACTAATGACGAGAGAAGTGAAACAGTGCGTGCATTCTCCCTGTCCTCCTAGACTGCACTGACTTGCTTTAATGTAACGGTGATACCCCTGTATCAGACCACAGTACTGGCACTGTGACACATGGCACAGAGTTGTGTGTTGGTCCCCATGGCTCAGGTACCAGAAACACCAACAGTTCTCTGCTTCTGAACTTTGCAAGGTCCAGAAGGTTGAGAATTGCAGGTTCTTGGTATCAGAGACCAGAGCTGCACCGCTAGACATGGTATAGTAATGCCAGAGGGGTAGCTAAGGAGATCGACCACATCCTCGTTAGTACTCGTTGGAGGATCCTCTAGAACTGCAGGGTTTACCGGAGTGCTGAGTTCTTTGGAACAGATCACAGACTTGTTGTTGCTACACTTAAGCTTCATGTCAAGTCCAGAAGAATCTCAAGAGGTAACCATACTGTGTTTCATCTTGAGAAACTGAAGGACTTGACATGTGCCCAGGAGTATGCGGTGGCAGTCTCCAATCGGTTTGATGTGCTCGGTGCTCTCGGGGATCCTGTAGAACTGTGGGATACCTTCAAACGTGAAACTCTACAGGCTGCCAAGGAGTGAGTGTATTAGGGAGCGCCCGAGGTCAAGGCGTGGTTTTGTCTCGACGGAGACGCTGGAGAATATCTATATTACACATGCTATACTAGAGGTACCCTAACCACCACACCTCCCTTAGGGCGTACGAGGCTACTATACTCTAGGCTATACTTAAGTACTAGGCTCTAGTACTTAAGTTTACTCTTTGGCCTGTTCTTATCGCCTTGTTTTTTGTATGTATGCCTTCGGGCGAGAATAAAATTATTATTATTATTAATATTATTAATATTATTATTATTATTAATATTATTATTATTATTATTATTATTATTATTATTATTATTATTATTATTATACTACCCCTACCTATTACCTTTCCTATTCCTGTTACAATCTATCTACCCTTGTTATTTTAATGTTTGCTAATACAGTAAAACCTCTCGTATTCGGACACTCATTATTCGGACTTTGACATTATTCGGACCTTCTCCTTTTTTTTGGGGGGGTCTACATTTCCTAGCTATATATACGCCTAGAACTTTTTTTTTTTTTTTTTTCTTTTTTTTAGGGGTCGAAATTTCGTAGCTATAATACACCTAGAACTTTTTGTTTTTTGTTTTTTGTTTTTTTAGGGGTCGAAATTTCCTAGCTATATATACACCTAGAACTTTTGTTTTTTTGTTTTTTGTTTTTTGTTTTTTTAGGGTCGAAATTTCCTAGCTATATATACACCTAGAACTTTTTTTTTTTTTTTTTTTTTTTTTTTTTTTTTTTTTTTTAGGGGTCGAAATTTCCTAGCTATATATACACCTAGAACTTTTTGTTTTTTGTTTTTTGTTTTTTTAGGGGTCGAAATTTCCTAGCTATATATACACCTAGAACTTTTTGTTTTTTGTTTTTTGTTTTTTTGTTTTTTTAGGGGTCGAAATTTCCTAGCTATATATACACCTAGAACTTTTTGTTTTTTGTTTTTTGTTTTTTGTTTTTTTAGGGGTCGAAATTTCCTAGCTATATATACACCTAGAACTTTTTGTTTTTTGTTTTTTGTTTTTTTAGGGGTCGAAATTTCCTAGCTATATATACACCTAGAACTTTTTGTTTTTTGTTTTTTGTTTTTTTGTTTTTTTAGGGGTCGAAATTTCCTAGCTATATATACACCTAGAACTTTTTGTTTTTTGTTTTTGTTTTTTGTTTTTTTAGGGGTCGAAATTTCCTAGCTATATATACACCTAGAACTTTTTGTTTTTTGTTTTTTGTTTTTTGTTTTTTTAGGGGTCGAAATTTCCTAGCTATATATACACCTAGAACTTTTTGTTTTTTGTTTTTTGTTTTTTGTTTTTTTAGGGGTCGAAATTTCCTAGCTATATATACACCTAGAACTTTTTGTTTTTTGTTTTTTTAGGGGTCGAAATTTCCTAGCTATATATACACCTAGAACTTTTTGTTTTTTGTTTTTTGTTTTTTGTTTTTTTAGGGGTCGAAATTTCCTAGCTATATATAGCTACACCTAGAACTTTTTTTTTTTTTTTTTTTTTTTTTTGGGGGGGGGTCGAAATTTCCTAGCTACATATATACATGAAATACCTAGATTTTTTTTATATTTTATTTTTATTTTTTACATATCCCCCCCCTATATAATCCCCCCATTATTCGGACCCTTGCATTACTCGGACCACTCCTTGGCCCAATTAGTCCCAATAGCAGAGGTTTTACTGTCTATAACACTAGAGCTACCCTAACCACCACACCTCCCTTAGGGCGTACGAGGCTGGTCTGCAGTGTGTGGGTGTCCTGGCACGCCTCCTGTCTGTGGGAGGCCTACCTCAGCCACCTGCACAGCCGGGGGGACCTGCGGGGGGTGTTGGGGGTGTACCGGAGGCTCATTGCCACGCCCCTGCGCCTCTACAACAAACACTGGGACACGTGAGTCTGTATAGCAGCAATTTTTAGCATTATATCAGCAATTTTTATCATTATTCTCATTATATCAGCAATTTTTATCATTATTCTCATTATATCAGCAATTTTTATCATTATTCTCATTATATCAGCAATTTTTATCATTATTTTCATTATTTCAGCAATTTTTAGCATTATTCTCATTATTTCAGCAATTTTTATCATTATTCTCATTATTTCAGCAATTTTTTTCATTATTCTCATTATTTCAGCAATTTTTTTCATTATTCTCATTATTTCAGCAATTTTTATCATTCTCATTATTTCAGCAATTTTTTATCATTATTCTCATTATTTCAGCAATTTTTATCATTATTCTCATTATTTCAGCAATTTTTATCATTATTCTCATTATTTCAGCAATTTTTTTCATTATTCTCATTATTTCAGCAATTTTTATCATTATTCTCATTATTTCAGCAATTTTTATCATTATTCTCATTATTTCAGCAATTTTTTATCATTATTCTCATTATTTCAGCAATTTTTAGCATTTTCTCATTATTTCAGCAATTTTTATCATTATTCTCATTATTTCAGCAATTTTTATCATTATTCTCATTATTTCAGCAATTTTTATCATTATTCTCATTATTTCAGCAATTTTTATCATTATTCTCATTATTTCAGCAATTTTTTATCATTATTCTCATTATTTCAGCAATTTTTAGCATTATTCTCATTATTTCAGCAATTTTTATCATTATTCTCATTATTTCAGCAATTTTTTATCATTATTATCATTATTTCAGCAATTTTTAGCATTATTCTCATTATTTCAGCAATTTTTATCATTATTCTCATTATTTCAGCAATTTTTTATCATTATTCTCATTATTTCAGCAATTTTTAGCATTATTCTCATTATTTCAGCAATTTTTAGCATTCTCATTATTTCAGCAATTTTTATCATTATTCTCATTATTTCAGCATTATATCAGCAATTTTTAGCATTATTTCACTTATTTCAGCATAATAGCAGCAATTTTTATCATTATTTCACTTATTTCAGCATAATAGCAGCAATTTTTATCATTATTTCACTTATTTCAGCATTATAGCAGCAATTTTTATCATTATTTCACTTATTTCAGCATTATAGCAGCAATTTTTATCATTATTTCACTTATTTCAGCATAATAGCAGCAATTTTTATCATTATTTCACTTATTTCAGCATAATAGCAGCAATTTTTATCATTATTTCACTTATTTCAGCATAATAGCAGCAATTTTTAGCATTATTTCACTTATTTCAGCATAATAGCAGCAATTTTTAGCATTATTTCACTTATTTCAGCATTATATCAGCAATTTTTATCATTATTTCACTTATTTCAGCATAATAGCAATTTTTATCATTATTTCACTTATTTCAGCATTATAGCAGCAATTTTTATCATTATTTCACTTATTTCAGCATAATAGCAGCAATTTTTAGCATTATTTCACTTATTTCAGCATAATAGCAGCAATTTTTAGCATTATTTCACTTATTTCAGCATAATAGCAATTTTTAGCATTATTTCACTTATTTCAGCATAATAGCAATTTTTAGCATTATTTCACTTATTTCAGCATAATAGCAGCAATTTTTAGCATTATTTCACTTATTTCAGCATTATATCAGCAATTTTTATCATTATTTCACTTATTTCAGCATAATAGCAGCAATTTTTTAGCATTATTTCACTTATTTCAGCATTATATCAGCAATTTTTATCATTTTTTTCACTTTTTTCAGCATAATAGCAATTTTTATCATTATTTCACTTATTTCAGCATAATAGCAGCAATTTTTATCATTATTTCACTTATTTCAGCATAATAGCAGCAATTTTTATCATTATTTCACTTATTTCAGCATAATAGCAGCAATTTTTAGCATTATTTCACTTATTTCAGCATAATAGCAGCAATTTTTAGCATTATTTCACTTATTTCAGCATAATAGCAGCAATTTTTAGCATTATTTCACTTATTTCAGCATTATAGCAGCAATTTTTATCATTATTTCACTTATTTCAGCATAATAGCAGCAATTTTTAGCATTATTTCACTTATTTCAGCATTATATCAGCAATTTTTATCATTATTTCACTTATTTCAGCATAATAGCAGCAATTTTTTAGCATTATTTCACTTATTTCAGCATTATATCAGCAATTTTTATCATTATTTCACTTATTTCAGCATAATAGCAGCAATTTTTAGCATTATTTCTCTTATTTCAGCATAATAGCAGCAATTTTTATCATTTTTTCACTTATTTCAGCAATTTTTATCATTATTTCACTTATTTCAGCATAATAGCAGCAATTTTTAGCATTATTTCACTTATTTTAGCATAATAGCAGCAATTTTTAGCATTATTTCACTTATTTCAGCATTATAGCAGCAATTTTTAGCATTATTTCACTTATTTCAGCATAATAGCAGCAATTTTTATCATTATTTCACTTATTTCAGCATAATAGCAGCAATTTTTAGCATTATTTCACTTATTTCAGCATAATAGCAGCAATTTTTAGCATTATTTCACTTATTTCAGCATTATATCAGCAATTTTTATCATTATTTCACTTATTTCAGCATAATAGCAGCAATTTTTATCATTATTTCACTTATTTCAGCATAATAGCAGCAATTTTTAGCATTATTTCACTTATTTCAGCATAATAGCAGCAATTTTTATCATTATTTAACTTATTTCAGCATTATATCAGCAATTTTTATCATTATTTCACTTATTTCAGCATAATAGCAGCAATTTTTAGCATTATTTCACTTATTTCAGCATAATAGCAGCAATTGTTAGCATTATTTCACTTATTTCAGCATTATAGCAGCAATTTTTAGCATTATTTCACTTATTTCAGCATAATAGCAGCAATTTTTATCATTATTTCACTTATTTCAGCATAATAGCAGCAATTTTTAGCATTATTTCACTTATTTCAGCATAATAGCAGCAATTTTTATCATTATTTCACTTATTTCAGCACAATAGCAGCAATATTTAGCATTATTTCACTTATTTCAGCATAATAGCAGCAATTTTTAGCATTATTTCACTTATTTCAGCATAATAGCAGCAATTTTTAGCATTATTTCACTTATTTCAGCATTATAGCAGCAATTTTTAGCATTATTTCACTTATTTCAGCATAATAGCAGCAATTTTTTGCATTATTTCACTTATTTCAGCATAATAGCAATTTTTAGCATTATTTCACTTATTTCAGCATAATAGCAGCAATTTTTATCATTATTTCACTTATTTCAGCATAATAGCAGCAATTTTTATCATTATTTCACTTATTTCAGCATAATAGCAGCAATTTTTTAGCATTATTTCACTTATTTCAGCATTATAGCAGCAATTTTTTAGCATTATTTCACTTATTTCAGCATAATAGCAGCAATTTTTAGCATTATTTCACTTATTTCAGCATAATAGCAGCAATTTTTAGCATTATTTCACTTATTTCAGCATAATAGCAGCAATTTTTTATCATTATTTCACTTATTTCAGCAGTATAGCAGCAATTTTTAGCATTATTTCACTTATTTCAGCATAATAGCAGCAATTTTTAGCATTATTTCACTTATTTCAGCATAATAGCAGCAATTTTTATCATTATTTAACTTATTTCAGCATAATAGCAATTTTTAGTATTATTTCACTTATTTCAGCATAATAGCAGCAATTTTTAGCATTATTTAACTTATTTCAGCATAATAGCAGCAATTTTTTAGCATTATTTCACTTATTTCAGCATAATAGCAGCAATTTTTAGCATTATTTCACTTATTTCAGCATTATAGCAGCAATTTTTTAGCATTATTTCACTTATTTCAGCATTATAGCAGCAATTTTTAGCATTATTTCACTTATTTCAGCATAATAGCAGCAATTTTTATCATTATTTAACTTATTTCAGCATAATAGCAGCAATTTTTATCATTATTTAACTTATTTCAGCATAATAGCAGCAATTTTTATCATTATTTCACTTATTTCAGCATAATAGCAGCAATTTTTAGCATTATTTCACTTATTTCAGCATAATAGCAGCAATTTGTAGCATTATTTCACTTATTTCAGCATTATATCAGCAATTTTTATCATTATTTCACTTATTTCAGCATAATAGCAGCAATTTTTATCATTATTTCACTTATTTCAGCATTATAGCAGCAATTTTTTTATCATTATTTCACTTATTTCAGCATAATAGCAGCAATTTTTAGCATTATTTCACTTATTTCAGCATAATAACAGCAATTTTTTTAGCATTATTTCACTTATTCCAGCATAATAGCAATTTTTAGCATTATTTCACTTATTTCAGCATAATAGCAATTTTTAGCATTATTTCACTTATTTCAGCATAATAGCAGCAATTTTTAGCATTATTTCACTTATTTCAGCATTATATCAGCAATTTTTATCATTATTTCACTTATTTCAGCATAATAGCAGCAATTTTTAGCATTATTTCACTTATTTCAGCATTATATCAGCAATTTTTATCATTATTTCACTTATTTCAGCATAATAGCAATTTTTATCATTATTTCACTTATTTCAGCATAATAGCAGCAATTTTTATCATTATTTAACTTATTTCAGCATAATAGCAGCAATTTTTATCATTATTTCACTTATTTCAGCATAATAGCAGCAATTTTTATCATTATTTCACTTATTTCAGCATAATAGCAGCAATTTTTAGCATTATTTCACTTATTTCAGCATAATAGCAGCAATTTTTAGCATTATTTCACTTATTTCAGCATTATAGCAGCAATTTTTATCAATTTTTTCACTTATTTCAGCATAATAGCAGCAATTTTTAGCATTATTTCACTTATTTCAGCATTATATCAGCAATTTTTATCATTATTTCACTTATTTCAGCATAATAGCAGCAATTTTTAGCATTATTTCACTTATTTCAGCATTATATCAGCAATTTTTATCATTATTTCACTTATTTCAGCATAATAGCAGCAATTTTTAGCATTATTTCACTTATTTCAGCATAATAGCAGCAATTTTTAGCATTATTTCTCTTATTTCAGCATAATAGCAGCAATTTTTATCATTTTTTCACTTATTTCAGCATTATATCAGCAATTTTTATCATTATTTCACTTATTTCAGCATAATAGCAGCAGTTTTTAGCATTATTTCACTTATTTCAGTATAATAGCAGCAATTTTTAGCATTATTTCACTTATTTCAGCATTATAGCAGCAATTTTTAGCATTATTTCACTTATTTCAGCATAATAGCAGCAATTTTTATCATTATTTCACTTATTTCAGCATAATAGCAGCAATTTTTAGCATTATTTCACTTATTTCAGCATAATAGCAGCAATTTTTAGCATTTTTTCACTTATTCAGCATTATATCAGCAATTTTTATCATTATTTCACTTATTTCAGCATAATAGCAGCATTTTTATCATTATTTCACTTATTTCAGCATAATAGCAGCAATTTTTATCATTATTTCACTTATTTCAGCATAATAGCAGCAATTTTTTTCATTATTTCACTTATTTCAGCATTATATCAGCAATTTTTATCATTATTTCACTTATTTCAGCATAATAGCAGCAATTTTTAGCATTATTTCACTTATTCAGCATAATAGCAGCAATTTTTAGCATTATTCACTTATTTCAGCATTATAGCAGCAATTTTTTAGCATTATTTCACTTATTTCAGCATAATAGCAGCAATTTTTAGCATTATTTCACTTATTTCAGCATAATAGCAGCAATTTGTATCATTATTTAACTTATTTCAGCATAATAGCAGTAATTTTTATCATTATTTCACTTATTTCAGCATTATAGCAGCAATTTTTAGCATTATTTCACTTATTTCAGCATAATAGCAGCAATTTTTATCATTATTTCACTTATTTCAGCATAATAGCAGCAATTTTTATCATTATTTAACTTATTTCAGCATAATAGCAGCAATTTTTTATCATTATTTCACTTATTTCAGCAGTATAGCAGCAATTTTTAGCATTATTTAACTTATTTCAGCATAATAGCAGCAATTTTTAGCATTATTTCACTTATTCAGCATAATAGCAGCAATTTTTATCATTATTTAACTATTTCAGCATAATAGCAGCAATTTTTAGTATTATTTCACTTATTTCAGCATAATAGCAGCAATTTTTAGCATTATTTCACTTATTTCAGCATAATAGCAGCAATTTTTTTTGCATTATTTCACTTATTTCAGCATAATAGCAATTTTTAGCATTATTTCACTTATTTCAGCATTATAGCAGCAATTTTTTAGCATTATTTCACTTATTTCAGCATAATAGCAGCAATTTTTAGCATTATTTCACTTATTTCAGCATAATAGCAGCAATTTTTATCATTATTTAACTTATTTCAGCATAATAGCAGCAATTTTTATCATTATTTCACTTATTTCAGCATAATAGCAGCAATTTGTATCATTATTTCACTTATTTCAGCATAATAGCAGCAATTTTTAGCATTATTTCACTTATTTCAGCATTATAGCAGCAATTTTTAGCATTATTTCACTTATTTCAGCATAATAGCAGCAATTTTTTAGCATTATTTCACTTATTTCAGCATTATAGCAGCAATTTTTATCATTATTTCACTTATTTCAGCATAATAGCAGCAATTTTTATCATTATTTCACTTATTTCAGCATAATAGCAGCAATTTTTAGCATTATTTCACTTATTTCAGCATTATAGCAGCAATTTTTATCATTATTTCACTTATTTCAGCATAATAGCAGCAATTTTTATCATTATTTCACTTATTTCAGCATTATAGCAGCAATTTTTATCATTATTTCACTTATTTCAGCATAATAGCAGCAATTTTTATCATTATTTCACTTATTTCAGCATAATAGCAGCAATTTTTAGTATTATTTCATTTATTTCAGCATTATAGCAGCAATTTTTAGCATTATTTCACTTATTTCAGCATAATAGCAGCAATTTTTATCATTATTTAACTTATTTCAGCATAATAGCAGCAATTTTTAGTATTATTTCACTTATTTCAGCATAATAGCAGCAATTTTTAGCATTATTTTCACTTATTTCAGCATAATAGCAGCAATTTTTTTGCATTATTTCACTTATTTCAGCATAATAGCAATTTTTAGCATTATTTCACTTATTTCAGCATTATAGCAGCAATTTTTTAGCATTATTTCACTTATTTCAGCATAATAGCAGCAATTTTTAGCATTATTTCACTTATTTCAGCATAATAGCAGCAATTTTTTATCATTATTTAACTTATTTCAGCATAATAGCAGCAATTTTTATCATTATTTCACTTATTTCAGCATAATAGCAGCAATTTGTATCATTATTTCACTTATTTCAGCATAATAGCAGCAATTTTTAGCATTATTTCACTTATTTCAGCATTATAGCAGCAATTTTTAGCATTATTTCACTTATTTCAGCATAATAGCAGCAATTTTTAGCATTATTTCACTTATTTCAGCATTATAGCAGAAATTTTTATCATTATTTCACTTTTTTCAGCATAATAGTAGCAATTTTTATCATTATTTAACTTATTTCAGCATAATAGCAGCAATTTTTATCATTATTTCACTTATTTCAGCATAATAGCAGCAATTTGTATCATTATTTCACTTATTTCAGCATAATAGCAGCAATTTTTAGCATTATTTCACTTATTTCAGCATTATAGCAGCAATTTTTAGCATTATTTCACTTATTTCAGCATAATAGCAGCAATTTTTAGCATTATTTCACTTATTTCAGCATTATAGCAGCAATTTTTATCATTATTTCACTTATTTCAGCATAATAGCAGCAATTTTTATCATTATTTCACTTATTTCAGCATAATAGCAGCAATTTTTAGCATTATTTCACTTATTTCAGCATTATAGCAGCAATTTTATCATTATTTCACTTATTTCAGCATAATAGCAGCAATTTTTATCATTATTTCACTTATTTCAGCATTATAGCAGCAATTTTTATCATTATTTCACTTATTTCAGCATAATAGCAGCAATTTTTATCATTATTTCACTTATTTCAGCATAATAGCAGCAATTTTTATCATTATTTCACTTATTTCAGCATTATAGCAGCAATTTTTATCATTATTTCACTTATTTCAGCATAATAGCAGCAATTTTTATCATTATTTCACTTATTTCAGCATAATAGCAGCAATTTTTAGTATTATTTCACTTATTTCAGCATAATAGCAGCAATTTTTAGCATTATTTCACTTATTTCAGCATAATAGCAGCAATTTTTAGTATTATTTCACTTATTTCAGCATAATAGCAGCAATTTTTATCATTATTTCACTTATTTCAGCATAATAGCAGCAATTTTTAGCATTATTTCACTTATTTCAGCATTATATCAGCAATTTTTATCATTATTTCACTTATTTCAGCATAATAGCAGCAATTTTTAGCATTATTTCACTTATTTCAGCATTATATCAGCAATTTTTATCATTATTTCACTTATTTCAGCATAATAGCAGCAATTTTTAGCATTATTTCACTTATTTCAGCATAATAGCAGCAATTTTTAGCATTATTTCTCTTATTTCAGCATAATAGCAGCAATTTTTATCATTTTTTCACTTATTTCAGCATTATATCAGCAATTTTTATCATTATTTCACTTATTTCAGCATAATAGCAGCAGTTTTTAGCTTTATTTCACTTATTTCAGTATAATAGCAGCAATTTTTAGCATTATTTCACTTATTTCAGCATTATAGCAGCACTTTTTAGCCTTATTTCACTTATTTCAGCATAATAGCAGCAATTTTTATCATTATTTCACTTATTTCAGCATAATAGCAGCAATTTTTAGCATTATTTCACTTATTTCAGCATAATAGCAGCAATTTTTAGCATTATTTCACTTATTTCAGCATTATATCAGCAATTTTTATCATTATTTCACTTATTTCAGCATAATAGCAGCAATTTTTATCATTATTTCACTTATTTCAGCATAATAGCAGCAATTTTTATCATTATTTCACTTATTTCAGCATAATAGCAGCAATTTTTATCATTATTTCACTTATTTCAGCATTATATCAGCAATTTTTATCATTATTTCACTTATTTCAGCATAATAGCAGCAATTTTTAGCATTATTTCACTTATATCAGCATAATAGCAGCAATTTTTAGCATTATTTCACTTATTTCAGCATTATAGCAGCAATTTTTTAGCATTATTTCACTTATTTCAGCATAATAGCAGCAATTTTTAGCATTATTTCACTTATTTCAGCATAATAGCAGCAATTTGTATCATTATTTAACTTATTTCAGCATAATAGCAGTAATTTTTATCATTATTTCACTTATTTCAGCATTATAGCAGCAATTTTTAGCATTATTTCACTTATTTCAGCATAATAGCAGCAATTTTTAGCATTATTTCACTTATTTCAGCATAATAGCAGCAATTTTTATCATTATTTAACTTATTTCAGCATAATAGCAGCAATTTTTATCATTATTTCACTTATTTCAGCAGTATAGCAGCAATTTTTAGCATTATTTAACTTATTTCAGCATAATAGCAGCAATTTTTAGCATTATTTCACTTATTTCAGCATAATAGCAGCAATTTTTATCATTATTTAACTTATTTCAGCATAATAGCAGCAATTTTTAGTATTATTTCACTTATTTCAGCATAATAGCAGCAATTTTTAGCATTATTTCACTTATTTCAGCATAATAGCAGCAATTTTTTTGCATTATTTCACTTATTTCAGCATAATAGCAATTTTTAGCATTATTTCACTTATTTCAGCATTATAGCAGCAATTTTTTAGCATTATTTCACTTATTTCAGCATAATAGCAGCAATTTTTAGCATTATTTCACTTATTTCAGCATAATAGCAGCAATTTTTATCATTATTTAACTTATTTCAGCATAATAGCAGCAATTTTTATCATTATTTCACTTATTTCAGCATAATAGCAGCAATTTGTATCATTATTTCACTTATTTCAGCATAATAGCAGCAATTTTTAGCATTATTTCACTTATTTCAGCATTATAGCAGCAATTTTTAGCATTATTTCACTTTTTTCAGCATAATAGCAGCAATTTTTAGCATTATTTCACTTATTTCAGCATTATAGCAGCAATTTTTATCATTATTTCACTTATTTCAGCATAATAGCAGCAATTTTTATCATTATTTCACTTATTTCAGCATAATAGCAGCAATTTTTAGCATTATTTTCACTTATTTCAGCATTATAGCAGCAATTTTTATCATTATTTCACTTATTTCAGCATAATAGCAGCAATTTTTATCATTATTTCACTTATTTCAGCATTATAGCAGCAATTTTTATCATTATTTCACTTATTTCAGCATAATAGCAGCAATTTTTATCATTATTTCACTTATTTCAGCATAATAGCAGCAATTTTTAGTATTATTTCATTTATTTCAGCATTATAGCAGCAATTTTAGCATTATTTCACTTATTTCAGCATAATAGCAGCAATTTTTATCATTATTTAACTTATTTCAGCATAATAGCAGAAATTTTTAGTATTATTTCACTTATTTCAGCATAATAGCAGCAATTTTTAGCATTATTTCACTTATTTCAGCATAATAGCAGCAATTTTTTTGCATTATTTCACTTATTTCAGCATAATAGCAATTTTTAGCATTATTTCACTTATTTCAGCATTATAGCAGCAATTTTTTAGCATTATTTCACTTATTTCAGCATAATAGCAGCAATTTTTAGCATTATTTCACTTATTTCAGCATAATAGCAGCAATTTTTATCATTATTTAACTTATTTCAGCATAATAGCAGCAATTTTTATCATTATTTCACTTATTTCAGCATAATAGCAGCAATTTGTATCATTATTTCACTTATTTCAGCATAATAGCAGCAATTTTTAGCATTATTTCACTTATTTCAGCATTATAGCAGCAATTTTTAGCATTATTTCACTTATTTCAGCATAATAGCAGCAATTTTTAGCATTATTTCACTTATTTCAGCATTATAGCAGCAATTTTTATCATTATTTCACTTATTTCAGCATAATAGTAGCAATTTTTATCATTATTTAACTTATTTCAGCATAATAGCAGCAATTTTTATCATTATTTCACTTATTTCAGCATAATAGCAGCAATTTGTATCATTATTTCACTTATTTCAGCATAATAGCAGCAATTTTTAGCATTATTTCACTTATTTCAGCATTATAGCAGCAATTTTTAGCATTATTTCACTTATTTCAGCATAATAGCAGCAATTTTTTAGCATTATTTCACTTATTTCAGCATTATAGCAGCAATTTTTATCATTATTTCACTTATTTCAGCATAATAGCAGCAATTTTTATCATTATTTCACTTATTTCAGCATAATAGCAGCAATTTTTAGCATTATTTCACTTATTTCAGCATTATAGCAGCAATTTTTATCATTATTTCACTTATTTCAGCATAATAGCAGCAATTTTTATCATTATTTCACTTATTTCAGCATTATAGCAGCAATTTTTATCATTATTTCACTTATTTCAGCATAATAGCAGCAATTTTTATCATTATTTCACTTATTTCAGCATAATAGCAGCAATTTTTATCATTATTTCACTTATTTCAGCATTATAGCAGCAATTTTTATCATTATTTCACTTATTTCAGCATAATAGCAGCAATTTTTATCATTATTTCACTTATTTCAGCATAATAGCAGCAATTTTTAGTATTATTTCACTTATTTCAGCATAATAGCAGCAATTTTTAGCATTATTTCACTTATTTCAGCATAATAGCAGCAATTTTTAGTATTATTTCACTTATTTCAGCATAATAGCAGCAATTTTTATCATTATTTCACTTATTTCAGCATAATAGCAGCAATTTTTAGCATTATTTCACTTATTTCAGCATTATATCAGCAATTTTTATCATTATTTCACTTATTTCAGCATAATAGCAGCAATTTTTAGCATTATTTCACTTATTTCAGCATAATATCAGCAATTTTTATCATTATTTCACTTATTTCAGCATAATAGCAGCAATTTTTATCATTATTTCACTTATTTCAGCATAATAGCAGCAATTTTTAGCATTATTTCTCTTATTTCAGCATAATAGCAGCAATTTTTATCATTTTTTCACTTATTTCAGCATTATATCAGCAATTTTTATCATTATTTCACTTATTTCAGCATAATAGCAGCAGTTTTTTAGCTTTATTCACTTATTTCAGTATAATAGCAGCAATTTTTAGCATTATTTCACTTATTTCAGCATTATAGCAGCAATTTTTAGCATTATTTCACTTATTTCAGCATAATAGCAGCAATTTTTATCATTATTTCACTTATTTCAGCATAATAGCAGCAATTTTTAGCATTATTTCACTTATTTCAGCATAATAGCAGCAATTTTTAGCATTATTTCACTTATTTCAGCATTATATCAGCAATTTTTATCATTATTTCACTTATTTCAGCATAATAGCAGCAATTTTTATCATTATTTCACTTATTTCAGCATAATAGCAGCAATTTTTATCATTATTTCACTTATTTCAGCATAATAGCAGCAATTTTTATCATTATTTCACTTATTTCAGCATTATATCAGCAATTTTTATCATTATTTCACTTATTTCAGCATAATAGCAGCAATTTTTAGCATTATTTCACTTATATCAGCATAATAGCAGCAATTTTTAGCATTATTTCACTTATTTCAGCATTATAGCAGCAATTTTTTAGCATTATTTCACTTATTTCAGCATAATAGCAGCAATTTTTAGCATTATTTCACTTATTTCAGCATAATAGCAGCAATTTGTATCATTATTTAACTTATTTCAGCATAATAGCAGTAATTTTTATCATTATTTCACTTATTTCAATATTATAGCAGCAATTTTTAGCATTATTTCACTTATTTCAGCATAATAGCAGCAATTTTTAGCATTATTTCACTTATTTCAGCATAATAGCAGCAATTTTTATCATTATTTAACTTATTTCAGCATAATAGCAGCAATTTTTATCATTATTTCACTTATTTCAGCAGTATAGCAGCAATTTTTAGCATTATTTAACTTATTTCAGCATAATAGCAGCAATTTTTAGCATTATTTCACTTATTTCAGCATAATAGCAGCAATTTTTATCATTATTTAACTTATTTCAGCATAATAGCAGCAATTTTTAGTATTATTTCACTTATTTCAGCATAATAGCAGCAATTTTTAGCATTATTTCACTTATTTCAGCATAATAGCAGCAATTTTTTTGCATTATTTCACTTATTTCAGCATAATAGCAATTTTTAGCATTATTTCACTTATTTCAGCATTATAGCAGCAATTTTTTAGCATTATTTCACTTATTTCAGCATAATAGCAGCAATTTTTAGCATTATTTCACTTATTTCAGCATAATAGCAGCAATTTTTATCATTATTTAACTTATATCAGCATAATAGCAGCAATTTTTATCATTATTTCACTTATTTCAGCATAATAGCAGCAATTTGTATCATTATTTCACTTATTTCAGCATAATAGCAGCAATTTTTAGCATTATTTCACTTATTTCAGCATTATAGCAGCAATTTTTAGCATTATTTCACTTATTTCAGCATAATAGCAGCAATTTTTAGCATTATTTCACTTATTTCAGCATTATAGCAGCAATTTTTATCATTATTTCACTTATTTCAGCATAATAGCAGCAATTTTTATCATTATTTCACTTATTTCAGCATAATAGCAGCAATTTTTAGCATTATTTCACTTATTTCAGCATTATAGCAGCAATTTTTATCATTATTTCACTTATTTCAGCATAATAGCAGCAATTTTTATCATTATTTCACTTATTTCAGCATTATAGCAGCAATTTTTATCATTATTTCACTATTTCAGCATAATAGCAGCAATTTTTATCATTATTTCACTTATTTCAGCATAATAGCAGCAATTTTTAGTATTATTTCATTTATTTCAGCATTATAGCAGCAATTTTTAGCATTATTTCACTTATTTCAGCATAATAGCAGCAATTTTTATCATTATTTAACTTATTTCAGCATAATAGCAGCAATTTTTAGTATTATTTCACTTATTTCAGCATAATAGCAGCAATTTTTAGCATTATTTCACTTATTTCAGCATAATAGCAGCAATTTTTTTGCATTATTTCACTTATTTCAGCATAATAGCAATTTTTAGCATTATTTCACTTATTTCAGCATTATAGCAGCAATTTTTTAGCATTATTTCACTTATTTCAGCATAATAGCAGCAATTTTTAGCATTATTTCACTTATTTCAGCATAATAGCAGCAATTTTTATCATTATTTAACTTATTTCAGCATAATAGCAGCAATTTTTATCATTATTTCACTTATTTCAGCATAATAGCAGCAATTTGTATCATTATTTCACTTATTTCAGCATAATAGCAGCAATTTTTAGCATTATTTCACTTATTTCAGCATTATAGCAGCAATTTTTAGCATTATTTCACTTATTTCAGCATAATAGCAGCAATTTTTATCATTATTTCACTTATTTCAGCATTATAGCAGCAATTTTTATCATTATTTCACTTATTTCAGCATAATAGTAGCAATTTTTATCATTATTTAACTTATTTCAGCATAATAGCAGCAATTTTTATCATTATTTCACTTATTTCAGCATAATAGCAGCAATTTGTATCATTATTTCACTTATTTCAGCATAATAGCAGCAATTTTTAGCATTATTTCACTTATTTCAGCATTATAGCAGCAATTTTTTAGCATTATTTCACTTATTTCAGCATAATAGCAGCAATTTTTAGCATTATTTCACTTATTTCAGCATTATAGCAGCAATTTTTATCATTATTTCACTTATTTCAGCATAATAGCAGCAATTTTTATCATTATTTCACTTATTTCAGCATAATAGCAGCAATTTTTTAGCATTATTTCACTTATTTCAGCATTATAGCAGCAATTTTTATCATTATTTCACTTATTTCAGCATAATAGCAGCAATTTTTATCATTATTTCACTTATTTCAGCATTATAGCAGCAATTTTTATCATTATTTCACTTATTTCAGCATAATAGCAGCAATTTTTATCATTATTTCACTTATTTCAGCATAATAGCAGCAATTTTTATCATTATTTCACTTATTTCAGCATTATAGCAGCAATTTTTATCATTATTTCACTTATTTCAGCATAATAGCAGCAATTTTTATCATTATTTCACTTATTTCAGCATAATAGCAGCAATTTTTAGTATTATTTCACTTATTTCAGCATAATAGCAGCAATTTTTAGCATTATTTCACTTATTTCAGCATAATAGCAGCAATTTTTAGTATTATTTCACTTATTTCAGCATAATAGCAGCAATTTTTATCATTATTTCACTTATTTCAGCATAATAGCAGCAATTTTTAGTATTATTTCACTTATTTCAGCATAATAGCAGCAATTTTTAGCATTATTTCACTTATTTCAGCATAATAGCAGCAATTTTTAGCATTATTTCACTTATTTCAGCATAATAGCAGCAATTTTTATCATTATTTCACTTATTTCAGCATTATAGCAGCAATTTTTAGTATTATTTCATTTATTTCAGCATTATTTGTCTATAAAAATATATGAACAGATGTGTGTGTGTGTGGGTGTATGTGTGTGGGTGTGTGTGGGTGTGAGTGTGGGTGGGTGTGTGTGGGTGGGTGCGGGTGTGGGTGGGTGTGTGTGTGAGTGTGGGTGTGGGTGGGTGTGTGGGTGGGTGTGGGTGTGTGCGGGTGTGGGTGGGTGTGTGTGTGAGTGTGTGTGGGTTTGTGTGAGTGTAGGTGTGTGTGGGTGTGGGTTTGTGTGTGTGTGGGGGTGTAGGTGTGTGTGTGTGGGTGGGTGTAAACTATCTGCTAAACTAGCCAATATATAAGAGCCAGGTATTTTCACATCATTTATTAAAGGAATCTCTTATGAACTTATTAGGGGTATATTATTGTACCCCTATTAAGGGTCTACAATATCCTACCCCTTTAATTATATATACGCTTAATAGGGATTATTGAATAGGGTATTAACATCACAGATATATTTCACCTAACTACATCTCTCTCACTCTCTCTTTCTCACACACACACACACACACACACACACACACACACACACACACAGGTTTCTAGCACTAGTAAAGCCGGCCACACACACACCGGCGCGGCCTGTCCGGCCGACGAAAAGGGGCGTGGCTAGAGGCGGCTGGTGTGTGTGTGGGGGTGTTTTTCATCCGGCGGGGCTGTCGCAGCGGCCGGATGAAAATCAGTCGGCGCTTGAAAATTCCGTCCGGCGCGGCCTGCCGCCTGCATGTGTGTGGGTGCCTTCCAGCGCGGCCCCCCCCTCGCTCGGCCAGATAATGACTAATTGTACCAGTTATAATTGTATTTATGATAATATAGGTATTATATATGACGTATTATATATAGTATGACGTATTATATATAAGTATTATATATGGCTGCACATGCAGCCATCACCAACAAGTCATTTTCGGACAGCGGATTCATGTTCTCACCACGGTGGTCCGACGTGTACTGTATATTTTCATGAGGCGGCCGGTGTGTGTGTGGGTCTCGTCCGGCCAACGATGCCTCGCCACTTTTTGTCGGCCGGACAGGCCGCGCCGGTGTGTGTGTGGCCGGCTTAAGAGATCATCACCCAGAAAGCTTCTTAACACCACTAGAATATGAAGAACTGAAGAAACAAGCTTGTGAAGAACTCAAGCTTCAACCATCTTCCTCCTCCTCCTCCTCCTCCTCCTCCTCCTCCTCCTCTTCCTCCTCCTCCTCTTCCTCCTCCTCCTCCAATCGTCATCATCAGGAAGCCAGGGCACCAGTGATTAAGGTACGTGTGTGTGTGTGTGTGTGTGTGGGAACTCTGTAGTGTAGTGGTTAGCACGCTCGGCTTACAACCGAGAAGTCCCGGGTTCGATCCCCGGGCGGAGCGAAAGATAGATGGGTGGTCTTTCTTAAATCCCTAGCCCCTGTCCACCCAGCAGTGAATGGGTAACGGGTGCCAGCCGGGGGTTTGTAACCCCCCCCCCGGGGTGGTGGCTTCGGCCAACACTAATATGCAGCAGCGGTAGGTCACTATGGCTCTGAGGCATTATCCTCTAAACAAAACAAACAAGAAACAAGAGTGTGTGTTTACCTAGTTGTAACATACAGGAAAAGAGATATGCTCGTACTGTCCTGTCTCCAAATCTACTATTATCCAGCTTGCCTTTGAAGTGTGTGTGTGTGTGTGTGTGTGTGTGTGTGTGTGTGTGTTGCCTTTGAAGTCCTGAATACTTCTTGCAGTAATCACTTTTGCATCAAGGTTGTTCCTGGCTTCTAGGCTTCTATACGGGAAGCTGGATTTTTTCTAACTCTCCACCCCCCCTATTTATATGCTTGTATGTTAATGATATATAACTCTCTCTCTCTCTCTCTCTCTCTCTCTCTCTCTCTCTCTCTCTCTCTCTCCTCTCTCTCTCTCTCTCTCTCTCTCTCTCTCTCTCTCTCTCTCTCTCTCTCTCTCTCTCCCCCCCACCCCCCTCTTATATTAATTATTATCGCCCGATATTAATTTTCCGTTGTATATATTTGTGTACATTATTCATATCATTCTCTCCCTCCACCCTCCTCTTCCTCCCCTCCTCCTCCTCCTCGTCTTCCTCCTCCTCCTCTTCCTCCTCCTCGTCTTCCTCCTCCTCCTCCTCCTCCTCCTCCTCCTACTACTACTATTACTACTACTACTATTACTATTACTACTATTACTACTACTACTACTACTACTACTACTACTACTACTACTACTACTACTACTACTACTACTACTACTACTCCCCCCCCTACCTCCCCCTACCTCCCCCAGACCCCCCAGCCAGAGGAGCGCCTGGCCTCCCGCATCAAGGAGAAGCTCGTCGCCGCACACATCAAGACACACGAACACACGGAGACCCAGGTCGACAAACGATGGAAGTTCGAAGAAAAGGTCAGATTTTCGCTACCTCTCTATTTACTGTAAATGGCAGCGTACAAGTCGAGTCTTTGGGCCTGAAAAAGTCTCTCCACAACCCGGGGTGGACTCATACGGCAAGGATAAAAGACCAACCTTGACCACCGCGTGACAAACAAGTGTATCGGCAGTACACGTTGAAGTTCCCAAACTCGGCAACCTCGGGACCAGCGCCGAGCCCAGTCATGGAATTTTCCCACTTTTAGAACGTAGATATATTAAGGGGAAAAAAAGCATGAAAATCAGCCTTTTCTTTTCACTTGCCCCAGTAGGTGTTCCTGGACGTTTGGGAGCCATAATACCAATAACAGACCTGTAGAAGTACACAAAATAACAGTGTACACAACTCTACAGTCACAACACCACTGAACAATAACAACAAACAAATCGGCGGGAGAAACCCAGCGGCCTAGTGTGGTGGCACCCAGCGGCCGACCCGGCAACTACGCCCAGGGTTTTGGGTGTTCTGCCGGGTTTTGGAAAATCCCGAACCCTAGCCGAGTTTTGGGTGTTGCCGAGTCTTGGGATGCCAAGTTTGGGAACTTCAACCTGTAGTAACAATCACTGTACACCACTTACCCTAACTCCAATCAGACCCTTACAATATGTGTCACTTCCAGAGCAACAGCGACAACTGAAGGAGACGTTTAGCGGCAGTTCCAACCGCTGATACAATGCTTGTAAACACTGGCTAATGCAAAGGGCGGAGGGTCGGTGCCGTCCAGTCATAGGTAGTACCGTGTTTTGCTCAGTTCAGTACAGTTGTTGGTCGGCAGTCAGGCCTTTTTCCTCGGCACTCCCTGACGTGTTTCTTCTTGCTGTCTGGGTCTTTAATTAGCTGTCTTCTCTTATTCTATCTTATTAGTTTCTTTCTTTTTCTTTCTTCTTATTTTCTCTGGTCATCCAAAAACTGTTGATTGTTCTTTTTGCTTCTTCCACATTCCCCTCACCGAACAAATACTCCCCCACTATAGCCTCTTCCTCCTCTAGGTAAGGTTGTTGTAGCCTCTGCCTCCTTTAGGTAAGGTTGTTGTAGCCTCTTTCTCCTCTAAGTAAGGTTGTTGTAGCCTCTTCCTCCTCTAGGTAAGGTTGTTGTAGCCTCTTCGTCCTCTAGGTAAGGTTGTTGTAGCCTCTTCCTCCTCTAGGTAAGGTTGTTGTAGCCTCTTCCTCCTCTAGGTAAGGTTGTTGTAGCCTCTTCCTCCTCTAGGTAAGGTTGTTGTAGCCTCTTCCTCCTCTAGGTAAGGTTGTTGTAGCCTCTGCCTCCTCTAGGTAAGGTTGTTGTAGCCTCTTCCTCCTCTAGGTAAGGTTGTTGTAGCCTCTTCCTCCTCTAGGTAAGGTTGTTGTAGCCTCTGCCTCCTCTAGGTAAGGTTGTTGTAGCCTCTGCCTCCTCTAGGTAAGGTTGTTGTAGCCTCATCCTCCTCTAAGTAAGGTTGTTGTAGCCTCTTCCTCCTCTAGGTAAGGTTGTTGTAGCCTCTTCCTCCTCTAAGTAAGGTTGTTGTAGCCTCTTCCTCCTCTAGGTAAGGTTGTTGTAGCCTCTTCCTCCTCTAGGTAAGGTTGTTGTAGCCTCTGCCTCCTCTAGGTAAGGTTGTTGTAGCCTCTTCCTCCTCTAGGTAAGGTTGTTGTAGCCTCTTCCTCCTCTAGGTAAGGTTGTTGTAGCCTCTGCCTCCTCTAGGTAAGGTTGTTGTAGCCTCTGCCTCCTCTAGGTAAGAGGCACTCAAAATAGGATGTTAGAAAGGAAAATGAGGTCACGAAAATGAAAGAATATGAGGAAATGCAAGGGGTTGGTACTGAAAATGAGGGGATGGTTGGTGAAAAGGAGGTTATGGGTGAACATGATGGGAAAATAGGTGAAAATGATGGGAGAATGGGTGAACATGATGGGGAATTAGGTGAAAATTATGGGAAAGTACCTGAAAATGATGGGAAAATGGGTGAAAATGATGGGGAAATGGGTGAAAGTGATGGGAAAATGGGTGAAAATGATGGGCAAATCGGTGAAAATGATGGGAAAATGGGTGAAAATGATGGGAAAATAGGTGAAAATGATGGGAAAATGAGTGAAAATGATGGGGAAATAGATGAAAATGATGGGGAATTAGCTGAACATGAGGTTATGGGTGAGAATGAAGGTGTTAAAATGGGTGAAAATTATGGGAATATAGATGAAAATGATGTTAGGAATGAGGATCAAGATGTTATAGTGGGTGAAAATGATGTTAGGAATGTGATGGTGTTAGAAAATGTGGTAGAAAGTGATTTGAAAGTGACACCAGCTGTTGAAAAGACATTAATAGATAGTGAGAATATGAAAATTGATGAAAACAGTGTGAATATGATTGAAAATGAGCCCGAAAGTGACGAAGAAAATAGGATGGTGGACGAAAGTGACATGACGGCGATAGTGACAGACAAAGATGTTACGCTCGAAAGTGACGGAAATATCGACGGCGGGTGTTTGGAAATTGCCGAAACGGACGATACAGACGCAGAAATGCACGAAATGAACACCGGGCAGATTGATGGTAACACACAAACGCACGCACGGAAACTTGACGACCAAATGAAAACGGAAAAAAATGTGAGTGACGAAATGCAATTAATAGCCGAAAATAGCGAAGAAAAAACTAAAATGGACGAAAAAGCGTGTCACGAAATCCAAAATATAGCAGAAACTAACGAAAATACGTGTCTTTTCAACCAAAAATTTACAGAAACCAGCGAAAAATCTGCTCAAACGGAAGAAAATGCGTCCAATTCAACACAAAAATATGCGGAAACCAGCAAAAACTCTGCTAAATATAATAAAAACGAGAGATGTGAACTCCAAAATATATCAGAAAATAGCGAAAAACTGGCTAAAACGGAAGAAAATGCGTCTGTTTCAATCCAAAAATATGCCGAAACCAGCGAAAAACCAGCTCCAACCGACAAAAACACGTGCGAAAATGCAGCTAAAATGGACGAAACTAACGAAAATGCGTGTTACTTAAACCAAAATTATGCCGAAAGTAGCGAAAATCTAACTAAAGCTTACGACAACGAGAGAAACGAACCCGAAAATATAGCGGAAACCAGCAAAAAACCAGCTACAACCGACAAAAACACGTGCGAAAATGCAGCTAAAACTGACGAAACATACGAAAAACTCTACACTACCAACACGGAGACATTCGAGGAGATCCGACGGAGACTGACGGAGAATCTGAGCCTCAACGAGCCGGTGTTACGATGCCCTGTGCTCTCCGCTGACTGGATAATGGCGGGGGTGACGGTCGAGGATGTCAGGATGGTCTATAAGAGGGCGGCCTGGATACACTGCCCGGGCAAAGCTGGTCTACTCATGCAATGGGCGGAGTTTGAGGAAGTGCAAGGTACACTAAACCCTTCATGTTCGCGGGCTTAAGGCTCGCGGATTTGATTACTCGCGGGTTTTCAACCCCTTTTTTTTTTTTTTTATTATTATTATTATTATTATTATTATTATTATTATTATTATTATTATTATTATTATTATTATTATTATTATTATTATTATTATTATTATTATTATTTTTTACTCCCTCCCAATTGCTTGCTCTGTACAGGGGCCTTATCCGCCCATGTATGGAGTATGTCTCACATGTTTGGGGAGGATCCACTCATACAGCTCTCCTAAACAGGGTTGAGTCAAAAGCTTTTCGTCTCATCAACTCCTCTCCTCTGACTGCCTGTCTTCAATCTTTAAATCACCGCCGCAATGTTGCTTCTCTTGCTCTCTTCTACCGTTACTTTCATGCTCACTGCTCTTCTGAACTTGCTAACTGCATGCCTCCCCCCCTCCCGCAGCCTCGCTGCACAAGACTTTCTACTCATTCTCATCCCTATTCTGTCCATCTTCCTAATGCAAGAGTTAATCAGTATCTTTACTCTTTCATCCCTTTCACTGGTAAACTCTGGAACTCTCTTCCTGTTTCTATTTATCCACTTTCCTATGACTTAAATCTTTTCAAAAGAAGAGTAACAAGACACCTCCCGAACTAAATTGGCACACCCCTCTGTTTTTATTTTATTCTCTTACTGTCTTCTTTATAGGGACTGGCGACGAAGCGGGCTTTGTGTTACACATTTTTGTTGTGCCCTTGGCCAGTTCCTTGTGATGGAAAAATAAAAATAAAATAAATGGGTAAATGAATGACTAATGTCATGCTCGCGGATTTACGCTAATCGCGGGTGTCTCTGTTCCCTAACCCCCGCGAGCATGAAGGGTTTATTGTATGTAATAGTTGTAGTTATAGTGGTAGTAGTAGTTGTAGTTATAGTAGTAGTTGTAGTTATAGTGGTAGTAGTACACACAACCCTCGTTTTCCCGGACCTCCATTTCCCGGGTATCGGATTTGCCGGTCAAAATCAGAGGTCCGGGGATATGTCAGAGTCCCGGACTAATGCCTGGTCCCGTCCGCTCATGGCTGTAGCAGTCCAGGACTCTGTTGGCCGCCGCTCATGGCTGTAGCAGTCCAGGACTGTTGGCCGCCGCTCATGGCTGTAGCAGTCCAGGACTGTTGGCCGCCGCTCATGGCTGTAGCAGTCCAGGACTGTTGGCCGCCGCTCATGGCTGTAGCAGTCCAGGACTGTTGGCCGCCGCTCATGGCTGTAGCAGTCCAGGACTGTTGGCCGCCGCTCATGGCTGTAGCAGTCCAGGATGTTGGCCGCCGCTCATGGCTGTAGCAGTCCAGGACTGTTGGCCGCCGCTCATGGCTGTAGCAGTCCAGGACTCTGTTGGCCGCCGCTCATGGCTGTAGCAGTCCAGGACGTTGGCCGCCGCTCATGGCTGTAGCAGTCCAGGACTCTGTTGGCCGCCGCTCATGGCTGTAGCAGTCCAGGACTGTTGGCCGCGCTCATTGGCTGTAGCAGTCCAGGACTGTTGGCCGCCGCTCCATGGCTGTAGCAGTCCAGGACTGTTGGCCGCCCGCTCATGGCTGTAGCAGTCCAGGAAATGGTTGGCCGCCGCCTCATGGCTGTAGCAGTCCAGGACTGTTGGCCGCCGCTCATGGCTGTAGCAGTCCTGGACTGTTGGCCGCCGCTCATGGCTGTAGCAGTCCTGGACTGTTGGCCGCCGCTCATGGCTGTAGCAGTCCAGGACTGTTGGCCGCCGCTCATGGCTGTAGCAGTCCAGGACTGTTGGCCGCCGCTCATGGCTGTTAGCAGTCCAGGACTGTTGGCCGCCGCTCATGGCTGTAGCAGTCCAGGACTGTTGGCCGCCGCTCATGGCTGTAGCAGTCCAGGACTCTGTTGGCCGCCGCTCATGGCTGTAGCAGTCCAGGACTCTGTTGGCCGCCCCTCATGGCTGTAGCAGTCCAGGACTGTTGGCCGCCGCTCATGGCTGTAGCAGTCCAGGACTGTTGGCCGCCGCTCATGGCTGTAGCAGTCCGGACTGTTGGCCGCCGCTCATGGCTGTAGCAGTCCCGGACTCTGTTGGCCGCCGCTCATCTGGCTGTAGCAGTCCAGGACTGTTGGCCGCCGCTCATGGCTGTAGCAGTCCAAGGACTGTTGGCCGCCGCTCATGGCTGTAGCAGTCCTGGACTGTTGGCCGCCGCTCATGGCTGTAGCAGTCCAGGACTGTTGGCCGCCGCTCATGGCTGTAGCAGTCCAGGACTGTTGGGCCGCCGCTCATGGGCTGTAGCAGTCCAGGACTGTTGGCCGCCGCTCATGGCTGTAGCAGTCCTGGACTCTGTTGGCCGCCGCTCATGGCTGTAGCAGTCCTAGACTCTGTTGGCCGCCGCTCATGGCTGTAGCAGTCCTGGGACTCTGTTGGCCGCCGCTCATGGCTGTAGCAGTCCAGGACTCTGTTGGCCGCCGCTCATGGCTGTAGCAGTCCAGGAC
The DNA here is from genome assembly GCA_016584305.1 of Chionoecetes opilio. Classification (NCBI taxonomy): domain Eukaryota; kingdom Metazoa; phylum Arthropoda; class Malacostraca; order Decapoda; family Majidae; genus Chionoecetes; species Chionoecetes opilio. Next base: position 57,250 of record JACEEZ010023800.1, on the reverse strand, counting down.
TCTGTTGGCCGCCGCTCATGGGCTGTAGCAGTCCTGGACTCTGTTGGCCGCGCTCATGGCTGTAGCAGTCCAGGACTCTGTTGGCCGCCGCTCATGGCTGTAGCAGTCCTGGACTCTGTTGGCCGCCGCTCATGGCTGTAGCAGTCCAGGACTCTGTTGGCCGCCGCTCATGGCTGTAGCAGTCCTGGACTCTGTTGGCCGCCGCTCATGGCTGTAGCAGTCCTGGGACTCTGTTGGCCGCCGCTCATGGCTGTAGCAGTCCAGGACTCTGTTGGCCGCCGCTCATGGCTGTAGCAGTCCTGGACTCTGTTGGCCGCCGCTCATGGCTGTAGCAGTCCAGGACTCTGTTGGCCGCCGCTCATGGCTGTAGCAGTCCAGGATCTGTTGGCCGCCGCTCATGGCTGTAGCAGTCCAGGATGTTGGCCGCCGCTCATGGCTGTAGCAGTCCAGGACTCTGTTGGCCGCCGCTCATGGCTGTAGCAGTCCAGGACTCTGTTGGCCGCCGCTCATGGCTGTAGCAGTCCAGGACTGTTGGCCGCCGCTCATGGCTGTAGCAGTCCAGGACTGTTGGCCGCCGCTCATGGCTGTAGCAGTCCAGGACTGTTGGCCGCCGCTCATGGCTGTAGCAGTCCAGGACTGTTGGCCGCCGCTCATGGCTGTAGCAGTCCAGGACTGTTGGCCGCCGCTCATGGCCTGTAGCAGTCCAGGACTGTTGGCGCCGCTCATGGGCTGTAGCAGTCCAGGACTGTGGCCGCCGCTCATGGCTGTAGCAGTCCTGGACTGTTGGCCGCCGCTCATGGCTGTAGCAGTCCAGGACTGTTGGCCGCCGCTCATGGCTGTAGCAGTCCAGGACTGTTGGCCGCCGCTCATGAGCTGTAGCAGTCCAGGACTGTTGGCCGCCGCTCATGGCTGTAGCAGTCCAGGACTGTTGGCCGCCGCTCATGGCTGTAGCAGTCCTGGACTGTTGGCCGCCGCTCATGGCTGTAGCAGTCCAGGACTGTTGGCCGCTGCTCATGGCTGTAGCAGTCCAGGACTGTTGGCCGCCGCTCATGGCTGTAGCAGTCCAGGACTGTTGGCCGCCGCTCATGGCTGTAGCAGGTCCAGGACTGTTGGCCGCCGCTCATGGCTGTAGCAGTCCAGGACTCTGTTGGCCGCCCCGCTCATGGCTGTAGCAGTCCAGGACTCTGTTGGCCGCCGCTCATGGCTGTAGCAGTCCAGGACTCTGTTGGCCGCCGCTCATGGCTGTAGCAGTCCAGGACTGTTGGCCGCCGCTCATGGCTGTAGCAGTCCAGGACTGTTGGCCGCCGCTCATGGCTGTAGCAGTCCAGGACTGTTGGCCGCCGCTCATGGCTGTAGCAGTCCAGGACTGTTGGCCGCCGCTCATGGCTGTAGCAGTCCAGGACTGTTGGCCGCCGCTCATGGCTTGTAGCAGTCCAGGACTGTTGGCCGCCGCTCATGGCTGTAGCAGTCCAGGAGGTTGGCCGCCGCTCATGGCTGTAGCAGTCCAGGATGTTGGCCGCCGCTCATGGCTGTAGCAGTCCAGGACTCTGTTGGCCGCCGCTCATGGCTGTAGCAGTCCAGGACTGTTGGCCGCCGCTCATGGCTGTAGCAGTCCAGGACTGTTGGCCGACCGCTCATGGCTGTAGCAGTCCAGGACTGTGGCCGCCGCTCATGGCTGTAGCAGTCCAGGACTGTTGGCCGCCGCTCATGGCTGTAGCAGTCCAGGACTCTGTTGGCCGCCGCTCATGGCTGTAGCAGTCCAGGACTGTTGGCCGCCGCTCATGGCTGTAGCAGTCCAGGACTCTGTTGACATACCACGTGTCCTATTATCTTATATTTACAAGCTTAGGATCAAAGCAAATATAGTCATCGACGGCACACTTTATAGTTATCTCGCCCATGGCTCTGAGGGTTAACAAGCTGTGACGTCCAAGTGTAGTGTTGTCGGTACCTGGAACTGTCGCCGATGGGAACTCTCGCCGCCGTGGTGGAGTGTTCCAATTCTTGATATTACAGGAGCCAATATATACATTTAATCAAGTGTTACCCGTGTTTCTGCATTCAGGCATGTAATACTATCGTTAGCTTGATCAGTTAGGTTAAGTTAGGTGCCAATGTCCAGGTTAGGTTAGGTGCCAATGTCCAGGTCAGGTTAGGTGCCATTGTCCAGGTTAGGTTAGGTGCCATTGTCCAGGTCAGGTTAGGTGCCATTGTCCAGGTTAGGTTAGGTGCCAATGTCCAGGTCAGGTTAGGTGCCATTGTCCAGGTTAGGTTAGGTGCCATTGTCCAGGTCAGGTTAGGTGCCATTGTCCAGGTTAGGTTAGGTTCAGTTAGGTGCCATTGTCCAGGTTAGGTTAGGTGCCATTGTCCAGGTCAGGTTAGGTGCCATTGTCCAGGTTAGGTTAGGTGCCAATGTCCAGGTCAGGTTAGGTGCCATTGTCCAGGTCAGGTTAACATTTCCACGTCGGCGAGAGTTCCAGGTTGTTGTTTGGGCGAGAATTCCCATCGGCTACAGTTCCATAAACCTTATTGTACATTGGTGAAGAATAATGACTGCCAAATGAATGACTGCACTGTTAGATGACTACAGTGTTAGGTGAACCCCTGAGGTGACAGTGCTGTGTTCCGCCAGGTGCAGCAGGGCGGGCAGCTGCTGACGGTGTTCTCGTCGTCGCACTGCTGCGGCGGCAGCCATCCTGCTGGACAACAGACGCATAAGGGCCATCAGGATCCACACCACATAGGCGGAAACACAGAGCAACAATTATATCTCATGGAACAAAAATGAGAGACTACTGATTGCTATTATCCACGTCAATGTAGACCTGTGTGTGTGTGTGACAGTTTATACTTTTGTGTGTGTGTGTGTGTGTAAAGGAGTACCTTTTTGTGCATGTGTTTGTCTGTGGGTGAACAGGAGTAACTTTTAGTCCGTGCCAAAACAAGTATCTAGAACTATACCAAAGATTGACTATTAATGTTTCAAATGAGGGTGTGTGAGTCTTTTCAGTCCACGGATGCTTACACAACTATTTATATATTCCTCATAGCTTTGTTGTCAAGTAGTGGAGTGCAGAAGGACAATTATAGACAGGTTTATAGAGGCATCCAGCTATAAGGGACCAGTGCCATAGAGACAATCATTAACACTTATCAAAATCCTGAATTGAATTATAATTGCAGGTAGATAGCATTATTGTACCAAATTTTTATTGTTTTAACTCAAATTACAAATAGGTACATAGAGCGACCTTTGACTTGTTCTCAGTGAAGGTTTTTGTCCCATGGTGAAGTTGTGGTTATTAGGTGGCAAGACTTGTGGTTATTTGTACGTGTGTGAAATATTGTTGATCTCTGTTGTGTGTGTAGGGTACTAATGGCCTCACCCCTTCCTCCTCCACCCACAGCTCTCCGAACGGTGTTGGTGGAGGACATAAGGAAGCTACAAGAGGCTGCGAGACCTACAAGTGGTAGTTCCTGTAAAAACGTAGCACTGTTCAGCGTACAGAAGATATCCACACGTCGGCCCAGGAACACCACTCAACCACTCGGGGATACCACACAGGAACACCACTCAACCACTCGGGGATACCACACAGGAACACCACTCAACCACTCGGGGATACCACACAGGAACACCACTCAACCACTCGGGGATACCACACAGGAACACCACTCAACCACTCGGGGATACCACACAGGAACACCACTCAACCACTCGGGGATACCACACAGGAACACCACTCAACCACTCGGGGATACCACACAGGAACACCACTCAACCACTCGGGGATACCACACAGGAACACCACTCAACCACTCGGGGATACCACATAGGAACACCACTCGGGGATACCACACAGGAACACCACTCAACCACTCGGGGATACCACACAGGAACACCACTCGGGGATACCACATAGGAACACCACTCGGGGATACCACATAGGAACACCACTTGGGGATACCACATAGGAACACCACTCGGGGATACCACATAGGAACACCACTCGGGGATACCACATAGGAACACCACTCGGGGATACCACATAGGAACACCACTCGGGGATACCACATAGGAACACCACTCGGGGATACCACATAGGAACACCACTCAACCACACCACATAGGAAAACCACTCGGGGATACCACATAGGAACACCACTCAACCACACCACATAGGAACACCACTCAACCACACCACATAGGAACACCACTCAACCACACCACATAGGAACACCACTCGGGGATACCACATAGGAACACCACTCAACACCTGCCGTCCACTTTGTCTGGAGGAACACCGCCCGAAACGGTAACCGGACGTTTCGGCCACGTACGTTTTGGCCGTCAGGTTTGGTATTTTAGTGACAGAAAGTCAACGGTTGATTATTTAACTACACTTTAATTTAGAGATGCTCAAATATAATCTTTGTGTTTGATCCCACTCCATAATAAAGTTGCCATTTCACAGCTAACCTAGGTGCAAGTTGTCCTTAAGCACAGTCTGATGCAGCTCAAATGAAAGTAGTTGATATATATAATTACTATATACATATGACTTAATATTTAGTTGATCAATAGAAATGACTATTTTGTTCTCAGAAAATCTACACTACTAGTAAACTAACTTTTCTTAATACCAAAACTGCAGCTGAAGTAAAATCTTAACTATTCAAAAAGTCTAGATTTTACTTCAGCTGCAGGTCTGGTATTAAATTAAAGTTTTTACTGTGTAGCTTTTCTGAAAACAATAGTAATTTGTATTGATCAACTCAATAGTAAAGCCTATATGTATATATAGTAATTATATATATCAACTACTTTCATTTGAGGTGCATAAGACCGTCTTTAAGGACAACTTGCACCTAGACCAGCCGTGAAGTAAAGGTCTGAGAAAGCAACAGTAGTCAAACTATTCCAGGCTTTATTTTGCAACGTAAACACACACACCACAGTTTTGTTAGAGGCAGTTTCTATATAAAGTAAATATATTGAACTCTGAAAAATCCCGTTGTCTTGGACGAGTGGTGAAAGCAGCAGCTGGGGGAGTGGATTATTTGACCTCTTTGCCTGTAGGCCGTGACCTCCAGGGCTGTGGTGGCTGGCCCTCCCGTGGTGGCACAGGCAGGATTGTTATAGTGACGCCTGTGATTAGAGGCTCATGCCGCCCCCCTGTGTCCTCCAATGCACTCGCAATCCAAGGCAGAGTTGATGGGCAGGGCATGTGGGTGTTCTTAGGCCACGATAGATGGTGCAGAAATATTTTAAGTGGATTTATGGGTCTCACTCGGGATCAAACTCGGGTCTTGGAGAACGCCACCCGGTGACGCTAACCACTCTGCTACCGCCACCCCTAATTTGTTGGTCCCCTTCTCCGCTGAGCCCCGCAGTACACCAGGCGAAGTGTGGTCATGTAGCACAGCGGCGGCAGACTTCCCTCCACTTGTCAGTCACCTAGAAAATATAGAAATAAAGATTAATTGCAGATCATCGGCTTTGTATTCTTGATCACATCTAAAAAGAAACTAAGATTTCTGTAAATCTTGGCCACATAAAACGTTCCTGTCCATCCTGAAATGATCAGATCTTTGGAAATAAATCATGACATTCATCAGGAAATCGGACGTCAAACCACTTTTTTCCCCATCAAGATACGCAGCATTCACCAATCAAACAGACTATTTCAAAGGGAAGAGAAGTATCACTGTGGGTATTTTGGGACCATTGTAAATAGCATAGATAGGAAAAAAGCTGCCGTCCTGGTCATCTTCTTAATAAGTGAAATTTTATTGGGTAACGTAACATTTGTGAAATTGTGTGAAGATGTTTTGCAATGAATAGAGACTTTGCAATGAATACAGAAGTACAGCTCCCATGCCTTTGCTTGAGGCCTTGCTGTAATCCTTTGTTCAGCCATTAAGAACACATTAAACAACCTTAATGACACAACAAAGCATTACAGCAAGGCCTCAAGCAAGGCACTGTATTTGTACTCCTGGAGGCACTGGGAGGTCTGCATTTATTACAAAACACCTTCAGGCAATATAAAAATGACATGACGTTACACAATAAAATTTCGCCTATTAAAAAGACGACCTGGCCAGCAGCTGTGTCCATATCTACGCTGTTTACAATGTGGCCAAAATATCCACAGTGATACTTTTCCTCCTCTGAATTAATGTGCGACGATACGTTGACGTATAATTCCCTGATGAGTGTATTGGTAGACATTGACGGACGGGAGAAAACCTTTATAGCTCATCGGAATGTAACGGCAGGGACTTAAGAGTGACAAATACTAGCTGATATTAGCCTCCAACTTTTTATCTCTTGCTGTATTCAAACCAGCCGTGACATCAGAAAGACAACTATTTTTTCTTGACGTTAAATATCAACCAAGAAATTAATAAAACCCACGGCATAAAAAAAAAAAAAAAAAACGAAATTTTTCTTGACGTTAAATATAAACTCGCAATTAATAAAACTCATTACATAAAAAATGCATCAATTTTTTTTTTTTTTTTTTTTTTTACGTTAAGAGTTCAACTAATCAATCAATAAAAGACTAATTTGAATATTACTGGAATTGAAAGTATAAAAATAAATAAAAATGTCTACGTTAATTATCAACTAAGCAATACAAATAAGCCATGGGGCAATTTTTTTTTTTAGCCATTAATAATTGTATGGAAGGTATTAGCATTAGTTGATGCCACAATGCCATGGCTACTAACACACATGGCTTGCTAGATACTTTCATTATTACTAGGAACTTCTGTCATTACTACAAAATCATCCCTTAAATATATTTCCGTGATGAAAACGAATTAATATAGTCACTAAAAACTCCCTTATTTATTTACCTCTTAAAGAAACAGTTAAAATACTATACTAATAATATAGTCACTAAAAACTCTCCCTTATTTATTTACCTCTTAAAGAAACAGAAACAAATACTACTATACTAATAATATAGTTAACTAAATATTCTCCCTTATTTATTTACCTCTTAAAGAAACAGAAAATATACTACTATACTAATAATATAGTTAACTAAAAACTCCCTTATTTATTTACCTCTTAAAGAAACAGAAAATATACTACTATACTAATAATATAGTTAACTAAAACTCCCTTATTTATTTACCTCTTAAAGAAACAGAAAAAATACTATACTAATATTATAGTTAACTAAAAACTCTTCCCTTATTTATTTACCTCTTAAAGAAACAGAAAAATACTATACTAATATTATAGTTAACTAAAAACTCTCTCTTATTTATTTACCTCTTAAAGAAAGTTAAAATACTATACTAATAATATAGTCACTAAAAACTCTCCCTTATTTATTTACCTCTTAAAGAAACAGAAAATATACTACTATACTAATAATATAGTTAACTAAAAACTCTCCCTTATTTATTTACCTCTTAAAGAAACAGAAAATATACTACTATACTAATAATATAGTTAACTAAAAACTCCCTTATTTATTTACCTCTTAAAGAAACAGAAAATATACTACTATACTAATAATATAGTTAACTAAAACTCCCTTATTTATTTACCTCTTAAAGAAACAGAAAAAATACTATACTAATATTATAGTTAACTAAAAATTCTCCCTTATTTATTTACCTCTTAAGGAAACAGAAAAAATACTATACTAATATTATAGTTAACTAAAAACTCTCCCTTATTTATTTACCTCTTAAAGAAACAGAAAAAAATACTACTATACTAATAATATAGTTAACTAAATATTCTCCCTTATTTATTTACCTCTTAAAGAAACAGAAATACTACTATACTAATGTAACGCAAGAAATTACATTAATAGGGGAAGAGATGAAATAACACATAAGTATCAATAAGCTAACGAGGAATTTTCCTCCACGCCTCATTCCTGAATCACTGGTTAGGCTTATATTTTAAACCAGTAGTAATTAGACACGTAGCGAAACGAGGTGAGAACGGGGATTCTAGGTTAGAATAATTAGAAGCAGCTCGACGTTCGTTGAGTTAAGTCGCCTGTGGGGAGGTGATATTCTCGCCCTTGGTAAAGGTATGTTGTGAAATGATTGTTAACTAGAGATGTAGACATGACTTACTGGTGATTCTTTTTGTTGACCAAGACTAATGAAGTGCATTACCTAGGGTCCCAAGGTAGGATGCTGTTGGCGGACCAGGGGGCCAAGCGCTCACAAATTAGCAGAGGGGGCAACCACAACATGTCACAGCCAGCCGTGTGAGGACAAGGAGAAAAGAAGGAAATTGAAAAATAAGTGAGAGGGAAACAGTTGGAAGTGGGATAGACTACGTATACATTATATTAGGATAACGACTTGAGCATTACATGTGCGTATCGTTAAGGGGTAACAGTGCGACTGAAGTTACCAAAGATAGTAAACTATATTAGGATAACGACTTGAGCATTTCGCGTGCGTATCGCTAGGAGGGAAGGAAGACTTAATATTAAGATAACTTGTGAATGTATAATAACTACATAATGGAGACAGTAAAGAGTTAAATATATTATAATTAGAAATATATATTAACGCGTTGTCATTCAGAGCCAACCAGTCCTTACATATTTTCTTAAATCTTTTATTTTGGTTCAATCATATATTTTTTCCCACTTAATGTGGGTGGTGGCAGCGGAGTAACCAGGACTGTAGAGTACACTCCCAAGGTGGGCACTACATAATGGTAACAAAGGTGTAGATGGTCAAAATGACCACGACACTAATATTATAGTTAACTAAATATTCTCCCTTATTTATTTACCTCTTAAAGAAACAGTAAAAAATACTATACTAATATTATAGTTAACTAAAAACTCCCTTATTTATTTACCTCTTAAAGAAACAGAAAAAATACTATACTAATATTATAGTTAACTAAATATTCTCCCTTATTTATTTACCTCTTAAAGAAACAGTAAAAAATACTATACTAATATTATAGTTAACTAAAAACTCCCTTATTTATTTACCTCTTAAAGAAACAGAAAAAATACTATACTAATATTATAGTTAACTAAATATTCTCCCTTATTTATTTACCTCTTAAAGAAACAGTAAAAATACTATACTAATAATATAGTTAACTAAAAACTCTTATTTATTTACCTCTTAAAGAAACAGTAAAAATACTATAGTAATATTATAGTTAACTAAATATTCTCCCTTATTTATTTACCTCTTAAAGAAACAGAAAAAATACTATACTAATATTATAGTTAACTAAAAACTCCCTTATTTATTTACCTCTTAAAGAAACAGTAAAAATACTATACTAATAATATAGTTAACTAAATATTCTCCCTTATTTATTTACCTCTTAAAGAAACAGTAAAAATACTATAGTAATATTATAGTTAACTAAATATTCTCCCTTATTTATTTACCTCTTAAAGAAACAGAAAAAATACTATACTAATATTATAGTTAACTAAAAACTCTCTCTTATTTATTTACCTCTTAAAGAAACAGAAAAAATACTATACTAATATTATAGTTAACTAAAAACTCTCTCTTATTTATTTACCTCTTAAGGAAACAGAAAAAATACTATACTAATAATATAGTTAACTAAAAACTCGCCCTTATTTATTTACCTCTTAAAAAAACCTCAATAATAAGAAATAAAATAATAATAATATATAGTTAACTAGACTCACTTATTCAATTCCCTCCAAATAAATAAATAAATAAACCGAAATAATACAAATAAGTCAACTCGCAGACCTATTTTCCTCTTTAAAAAAAAAAAAAAAAAAAAAAAAAAAATTCCTATTACCTCAATAGTAATAATAATATGTTGTAATTAAATCATCTAGTATCACGAACTCTCCTTCCCTTAACCTGAAGTGGCGGGCTCTGCAACAGGTGTGGAGGAGACAGGTGTGTGCAGGTGTAGGAGCCGCCAACAGGTGTGGAGGAGACAGGTGTGTGCAGGTGTAGGAGCCGCCAACAGGTGTGGAGGAGACAGGTGTGTGTGCAGGTGTAGGAGCCGCCAACAGGTGTGGAGGAGACAGGTGTGTGTACAGGTGTAGGAGCCGCCAACAGGTGTGGAGGAGACAGGTGTGTGTGCAGGTGTAGGAGCCGCCAACAGGTGTGGAGGAGACAGGTGTGTGTGCAGGTGTAGGAGCCGCCAACAGGTGTGGAGGAGACAGGTGTGTGTACAGGTGTAGGAGCCGCCAACAGGTGTGTGTACAGGTGTAGGAGCCGCCAACAGGTGTGGAGGAGACAGGTGTGTGTGCAGGTGTAGGAGCCGCCAACAGGTGTGGAGGAGACAGGTGTGTGTGCAGGTGTAGGAGCCGCCAACAGGTGTGGAGGAGACAGGTGTGTGTACAGGTGTAGGAGCCGCCAACAGGTGTGGAGGAGACAGGTGTGTGTGCAGGTGTAGGAGCCGCCAACAGGTGTGGAGGAGACAGGTGTGTGTACAGGTGTAGGAGCCGCCAACAGGTGTGGAGGAGACAGGTGTGTGTACAGGTGTAGGAGCCGCCAACAGGTGTGGAGGAGACAGGTATGTGTACAGGTGTAGGAGCCGCCACACCTGTCAAGGAAAAATAAAACGAAAGCTATTGGAATTAAAAAAAAAAATAAACGAAAGCTATTGGAATTATACTATAAAAAAAACGAAAACTATTGGAATTTAACTATAAAAAAAACGAAAGCTATTGGAATTTAACTAAAATAAAACGAAAGCTATTGGAATTTAACTAAAATAAAACGAAAGCTATTGGAATTTAACTATAAAAAAAACGAAAGCTATTGGAATTTAACTAAAATAAAACGAAAGCTATTGGAATTTAACTATAAAAAAAACGAAAACTTGGAATTAAACAAAAAAAACGAAAACTATTGGAATTAAACAAAAAATAAACGAAAGCTATTGGAATTTAACTAAATATGAACGAAAGCTATTGGAATTTAACTAAAAATGAACGAAAGCTATTGGAATTAAACAAAAAAATGAACGAAAGCTATTGGAATTTAACTAAAAATGAACGAAAGCTATTGGAATTAAACAAAAAAATTAACGAAAGCTATTGGAATTAAACTAAAAAAAAGCGAACTTTTCTTCTTTTCCCTTTCCCTTAACAGTAGCACGTGACACACACACACACACACGCACACAAACCCGCACACCCACACACACACGCAAACCCGCACACCCACACACACAAACCCGCACACACAAACCCGCACACCCACACACACAAACCCGCACACCCACACAACACACACGCACACAAACCCGCACACCCACACACACAAACCCGCACACCCACACACACAAACCCGCACACCCACACACAAACCCGCACACACAAACCCGCACACCCACACACAAACCCGCACACCCACACACACAAACCCGCACACACAAACCCGCACACCCACACACAAACCCGCACACCCACACACACGCACACAAACCCGCACACCCACACACACAAACCCGCACACACAAACCCGCACACCCACACACACAAACCCGCACACACAAACCCGCACACCCACACACACAAACCCGCACACTCACACACACACGCACACAAACCCGCACACCCACACACAAACCCGCACACCCACACACACAAACCCGCACACACTCACACACACACGCACACAAACCCGCACACCCACACACAAACCCGCACACCCAAACCCGCACACCCACACAAACCCGCACACCCACACACACACGCACACAAACCCGCACACCCACACACACAAACCCGCACACCCACACACACAAACCCGCACACCCACACACAAACCCGCACACCCACACACACAAA